>JAJOZX010005688.1:0-290000 GCA_023014485.1 Bathynomus jamesi | reverse complement strand
CAGACCAACAAAGACCCTAGGATCCACTCATGGCTGGTCTACCTAACTGTGTTCGTAATCGTGTATTGTGTATGTCCTCCGTGGTGGCGGAGGGGACCTACAATTTTACGTGGGTTCCGAACCACAAGAACATAAGAAACTTATTTAAAAACTGCCGGTAAATTGGCAACGACCAATTTTTACGAAACTAAATAATTATCAATTTAAAAATAATTAATTATCGGTTTAAAACTAAAGATAGAATCTCTCGGTCCAGAGGAGCAAGTCATAATAGACTACTATCCACAAATATGTTACATTCTATATCTATTTATAACGGACATGCAAATATATCAGATCCAAAGAATCCAGTCAATTTCATTACGGTATCCATCAAGTCACGGTCCATATCGATTGCGGACCAAGTCAAAATTTACAACCATATACATTATCAATTTAAAAATAATTAATTATCGATTTAAAACTAAAGATAGAATCTCTCGATCCAGAGGATCAAGTCATAATAAACTACTATCCACAAATATGTTACACTCTATATCTATTATATAACGGACATGCAAATATATCAGATCCAAAGAATCCAGTCAATTTCATTACTTACGGTATCCATCAAGTCACGGTTCATATCGATTGCGGACCAAGTCAAATTTACAACCATATACATTACAATATATACACTTACGAGGAAAAGTGTAGGTGTGGCTGTAAAGACTGTACAGTAATGTAGAAATGTGTGTGCACCCATTATGGGTCTCCCATTTAAAGGTGTTTGTGGGGCAAGTGAAGATCATGAGTTTTTTGAATACCTCACAGTACTATGGGGGGCACCGCTCGGCAGAGGAATCTCTTTAACACTTTGGGTGCCACGCCCAAATCCGCAAAAATTTCCCACCAGCCCATTTTTTTTTGTGTGTGAATTAATAATAGGCATGAATAGAGAAACAGAAATGCATAAGAAATTTTTAAAAATTCTAATAATTTTTTTAAATATATGCATTTTATTTTTTTAAATAGTCACTCCTTATGAGCCCATGGCACACCCATGTGTGTGACAAGTAACAAATTTAGCCTTTCTGGTCATGGCACAACCATGTGTGTGACATTTTTTTCATTATTTTCTCTTTTTTTCAGATTCTATTATAAATATTTATAAAATTAAAATCTTAAAATTTTATCTTATGTTTACATAACTATATATTTTATAAAATAAAGAAGAACATGCCACCTGAGGTAATGAGTGCAGACCTGAAAAAAGGGGAAATGATTGCAATGGAAGAACAAAACGGAATAGTTGTATTGAAATGGAAAGATGCCAGAGATGTCCGGTTATTATCAACAAAACACAGTCCTGAACTTGTGGAAATTAGAGAGAGAGAAGAGAGGGAAACTGAAGAACCAGGCCCATCCAATACACAAGAAAGGCAAAGAAATCGTAGGAAAAGTGGAAAGAAGCCCTTAGGAATTATTGCATACAATAAGGGGAAGACCGGAATAGACATCTCTGACCAGATGGCATCCTATGAAACGGCACTTAGGAAGGTATAAAATGGTACCGCAAGCTTGCCATTGCACTTCTATTAGGAGTCTCAGTTGTGAATGCTTGGATTGTGTATAAAAAGTAACTGGCAAAAAGATGCAACTGAAAGAATTCAAAGAGAAAATAACTTTGGCACTCCTGGATTTTGAAGAGACTTTACCCCGGCAAAGGAGACCAGCGTCTACATCACATTTAATTCTTGAAAAGAAAAATGTTCAGGGAAAAAAGATCAGAAGAAGATGCAAACAATGTTATGAAAAAATCACAAAAGAGAGAGGCAGAGAAGAAGCAAGGAAACATGCTAAGAATGTGCATACGTATTGCAGCTCTTGCCCTGGGGAAACATTCTTTTGTCTAGAATGTTTTAGAGATTTTCATAAATAAATTACAATAATTATATTCACATAAAAGGCTTTGTATTTTGTAATCAAATAAAAGGATTTTTTTTTATATAAAAATGTATTTGTGTTTATTTCCTAAATAGATTACAATAAGTATTTTCATGTAAGTCTTTGTAACCAAAAACAACGGAAGTAAAAAAAAAAAAAAAAAAAAAAGGGTTCCACCATCCACCTGGCTCCACGTGCCGGAACCTGGATGCAGTTACTTATATCATTATAGTTTTATCATTATAGTATTATTTTGTGCATTATACATGCACATAATAATACAAATAAATCATAAAAATGCTAAATATATTTCACTATAAACTGATTTGAGTAACTGTAACAGAACACTGGATATTTAATAAATTTGTCCCCAACGACCAAGTATAATATATAAAAATTTTCCTCAGAGCCCACAGATTTCAAATAACATAGTAATTTCCCTATACTGTCACATATATTTGTGTGCTGCGCTCAGGAGTTGAAAAATGTGTGTCACACGTATGTGTGTGCCATCGCCAGAAAAAAAAAATAACTGGCACACACATACGTGTGACGTGGCACCCAAAGTGTTTTAAAGGGGTCAACATACGCTAATCTGGAAGAAAAGACGAGATTAATGAATACGAGTACTGACCTTATTAAAAAATCTTTATATTTGATAAAACAAAGTCCTGAAGAGCATGCCTCACAATAGATATATTCTCTAGAAAAAAAATCAAGTTCACAAGGCTATCAACGTGTATTATAAGTAGTTCCACAAGAATGTTCTAAATATATTGTGTGTTCAAAACATTCTGACTAGTTAAGGAATTTTTATCAAGAAACATCAAAAACGTCAAGATTTTGAGGAATATAAGAAAATGAAAATGAAAATATAAAAAGGTTTATTGGCAGACTATAGTCCATATGGCAAATATTACTAATACAATAATAGTTCACATACTAAGGATAGAAATATATACAGTTGATTAGAAATAATACAGTAATGTCAAAGTTAAGTGGAGTTACAGACAGACGTTTTCGTACCAAGAATTCCTTAGCTTAGAGGACAAACGGCAGGACTCATGGATAGCTTAGATAATCGGGTTGGTTGATTTTTTAATTCTTTGCATTAGACTGTATTGAGCACGTCTTGTTACCTCCGGGAAGCTCGGGACATTGCGGGTAGCAAACACTTGCGAAGCTGAGCATCTCGGGGGTAATTTATTATAAGTCTAAAAGACCTGTTGTACAGCAAATTTAGGGTTCTGCTAGAAGCTTTTTTATAATTCACCCAGAGTTGCTGTCCGTATATATTACTGCAGAAAGTAGTGTACGAAAGAGTGTCTTTAGCTTCACTTGTACAGAACCAAAAGTTCCTTATAGTCATATTCGCTTTAGCACAAAGCCTTCGAGATTGTTTTCTTATATTGAGTCATCACTCAAGGAGCTGGTAATAGTTTGACCCAAATACTTAAACTATTGTACTTCCTCAATTACTTCACCTTTTAATTTAAACCTAATATCAGGCTGATTACAGCTTTTAGGATGAAATTGTATAACCTTAGTTTTTGTAACATTAAAAAGAATATCATGTTTCTGCGAATACACTTCGCAGACTTTTAGTAGCCGAGCCAGACCTTTAACAGAGAGACGTATTAAGACCATATCGTCGGCATAAACTAAGTTAGTTATCTTTGTGTTATCTATACAACATTCCACTGTTGCCTCATTAAGTGCAGCAATTAATCCGTCAATATACACATTAAACAGCATAGGGGAGAGCAAGGAGCCTTGTCTCACTCCCAAGAGGAGCCAAAACATTCGGATAGTACATTGCCCCACCTAACGGTAAAAGATTGGTGGGAATACTAAAATTTCAAAAAATTTAATATGCACATGGGAACCTTCCTGTCTTCTAGTTTTTTAAATAAAATATTGTGGTTCACTCCATCATATGCCTTACTTATATCTAGAAATCAGCTATAAATAGTTGAATTACTGCCACTGTATTTAGATATTGTTTCTTTAAGTACATGGATAAACAGGTCAGTTGAGTGGGACCTTTTAAAACCAAACTGATTAGGAGATGTCCATAGGTAATCATTTAATCGAGTAACAAGAGGTTTTCTAGTAGTTTCGAGAAGCAGGAACCGACAGTAATACAGGCCTGTAATTATTGCTTGACAGAATGTCTTCACACTTAATTTTTACTGGGGATATAGCTATGAGCAAGCATGGCTGACAAGAGTAATGATATATGCAGACATACTACGTCATTGGCATATTTCAAGTGCTCATTCGATAGGTCATCTACCCCTAACGCAGAACCAGTCTTTAACTCTTTAATTAACCTCTTTACTTCAGGAACTGATATCAAAGAATTTTCCCTTGTCCCACCCACAGGCTTTTCGCTGCAATCTATCTTAAGATTATCCCTACTCACACTGAGAAGAATGTTAGAGTAGTGGTTTTTCCACAGCTTTACAATTTGATCCTCTCCGACACCCCATCGATTGTCGGAGGGAGAACATTTTTAACACCCGTTTGATTCTTAACATATTTCCAAAATTTGTTATTATCGTTATTTATGCGAGCTTCACAGGCTTTTGATGCTCGAATAGATTCTTAGTATGATAGTTGGAAGATTTAATCAGGGGGCTTCCTGCTTCTCTTAACAGGGATACTATCTTACTTTCGTACCTATCTATGAGATTACAGTGAGAATCATTTGAGTCAGGATTACCACAGGCAAGATGCAAAATTTCTAAATTATTAAAGAGGTGACTTGTTCCGTCTTTGTATTCTATTCTCAGTTGCATATTAACATTAGACCAATCGACGCGATTATTCTTACCTATTGAGTTCTTGTTAATTCGTGCTGTGCAAATTGGTAAAGTTAACTAATATTTCTAATGGTCTATGATCAGAAAGAAGGAAATCATGCAGAATATGAACTCTAACAATTCGCTCCTTTAGATTATTACAAGTGAGACAATGATCAATCCACCTGGTGGTACCACTCATATCACTAACGTATGTAAAATTACCACTGGTTACCCCTAATACATCTACATCATATATACTTAATTTGGCCGTCTCGCACATGATGCCTAATTCTACAAAGAATTCAGAGTTCACATGCGTGTTAAAATCCCCCATTATTATACAGTGAGAATATTTGCAAGAGCACTGGCTACCTAAGCAAAAGCTAAAATTCCTTCTACCATCAATGATGACTTTATGTACCATGTGTCATCAGCAGTAGACTTGTCAGATGAATTCACGTACGGTAGGCGTTTTGGTGGTGTTGCTTTCTTAATAAGGAAAAATTTGTCAAAACATATAAAATTTTTAACAAGCGATAATGTAAGGTTGTTAGGCATTGAATTACAAGTGAACAATGAATGCATATTAATTGTAAACTTACGGCAGTGATCTAGATGAATACGTTGATTTGCTGTAAAAAATTAAGGTATTATCAGATGACTCCAAATATTCTCACTGTATAATAATGGGGGATTTTAACACGCATGTGTTAGAGAGTTCAGAAGGGCAGTGTCCGTTATAATAGCGATAGTAAAGAGAGAGTGAGACAACATTCGGCGAAGAGAGAGAGGGATTGAAGACAGTCACTAAGAGGTGGGGAATTGATAAGACCAAAAGTCTTTGATTCCCCCACGTCACGAACGCCTATGTGGGTTGAACTACCCGATACATACTCCATATACTGTGGGGGTGGACAAGACTCCTGTACAGAGACAGCAACTGAGTGGGTGAAAAAACTGCCTAGCATCTTAGAAGCTGTTTTAGAAAGAGAGTATATGTGATCTTTACAGGAAAGATCACGAGAAAACAAACGCCAAGAATGTTAAGAGAAGAGGAAGGATTCAGTTGTATGTTGTTGAAGGTAAGGGTATATTCGTGTGGAAGAGTGTGACGAGTAGACAGATGGAGAAACTGAGTTTTGAGGCATTGAAAGTCACAAGATTTTCACTGCCTCAATCAGAGATAACAGAAAGATGAGAGGTCAGGTGTTCCATAGCCGTCCTACACGACTCATGGTGTGACTGTTGAGAGGGACGCTCTGGGAAACGGGTGGAGAAGTTAAAAGTGGAATCATCGGCATAGGAGTGAATAGGCGCGGAAGGGCGAATTAAAGGGTCATTAATAAATAAAAGGAAAAGTTTGGGCGACAGAACAGAGTCCCCGAGGAACGTCACTGTTGATAGCTTTAGAAGAACAGAGGTCATCTACAACCGAAGCTATAGATCGGCTAGAAGGGAAGTTAGAGGTGAAGGCACAGGTAGAAAGATAAAAGCTGAAGGAGGGCGTTTTGGATATTAAATTTTTTTACCAGATTCTATCAGAAGTTTTCAATATGTCTAGCGCAATAGCAAGAGTATCACCGAAATCCTGAAAGGAAGACCACCAAGAGTCAGAAAGCTATTCAAGAAGATCGTCAGTAGAAGTACCCTTGCGGAGCCCATACTGACGATCTGAAACAATATTGTGAGGAGAGAGGTTTTTAAGATTCTTCCTATTAAGGATAGATTAAAAAAATTTAGAAAGGCAAGAAATTAAAACAGTTTGACGATAGTTGAAGGGCTGAGAGCGGTTACCATTCCTTGGGAATCGTCCATGGCTGAGGTGGAAGCGAAAGTTTGAGCGAAGAGTTCAGCTTTGTCAGGAGAAGAACCGACAGCTGAGCGAGCCGTCGGAGTGGATAATGGAGGGAAAGAAGAGGAAGTAAAGTTGTTGAAGAGGTTCTTAGCTACATGCCTGAAGAGTTAGAAGAACTAGAATTGGATATGTTTTCACATTTATGACGGATGAAGGAATTTTAGGAGAGTCGAAGAACGGATTTTGCGTGATTTCGGGTAGAAATATAAGCTAAGTGAGAGTCAGGAGTTGAATGACGGCGGTACCTTCTGAAAGCCTCCTCTCTGTTGCGGATGGCATTAGAACAAGTAAAGTTAAACCAAGGTTTTTTGCATTAATAGTAGGAATAGAATATAGAATGTACGCCTCCATGCCGAAAAATCATCTCCGTAATGCTCTCAGCACACTCGGAACGGCCCGGCAACGGAAGCCGTATTCGTTCCATGGGAAATCACAGAAGTACTACTAAAGGCTTCCCAATCAGCGACGCCAAAGTGCCAAAGGTGCCTCCTCTTGGGAGGATCCAAAGACCGGATTGAGCGATAGAAGACGAAACAGTTATAAGATTCTGGTTGGAGGAGCCCAACGGAGAAAAAAGTTTCACAGAATAAGAATAGTGCTGAGAGGTGAGAAATGGTGATTGGGTTACGAGTCAGATGCTGTACAATCTGCTCTAAGTCATTCAGGAAAGCCAACGGTGTTGGTGAACATTGAAATCTCCTAAAATGAAGATTTCAGCAAAGGAGAGCGGAATAAAAATGTATTCGGCTTTGGAAATGAGGTAGTCAAAGAATTTTAGATAGTCAGTAGAATTAGGCGAAAAGGAAACAGCGCAGGTGTATTTAGTTTGAGATTGGCATGTAAACCGTATCCACAGGGTATAGAATTCGGGAGATCCGTGTTCGGGAATACGAGAACAAGGTAGGTCATCGTGTACATATACGCAGCATCCACCTTTGGAGTAAAACTGAGTATAGAGAAAGTAAACGAGTACAGAAAGTGGGCATCGAAACTGTTGTGGAAATAAACTGCGTCTATTAGTGTGGGTTTTATTGTCACAACATTCCATAGGATTAACATTTGAGTTGAAGTTTGATCATTCCCACGGATTATCTCACTCACTTATGTAGATATAGATGTATAAGTATTATCGAACTGAAAAATTTAATGGTCAGAAAAAACTGAAGGAGTCCTTACCCAATGATTAAACTTAAGTCAACGAAAGGAGTACAGTCATTACTGAAAAGTATTTTGATATGGGATGAAAATTTTCCTCCCTAATTCTTTTTCTTTCATTTTTAAAACCATTGTCTCTAGTACTTTCAGATGCTTTATTAAAGGATAAATGGATATTTTAAATCCATACAAATGTTAAGTCTCTAAAAAAGGAAAATAATTCACGTTATTTATATTTTTGCAATCCAAATGCTCCTCAAAACTGAAACGCAAAACTGTTATTTGTAATCTATTCGAATTCAGATTTCAGTTTTTGATAAATGGATATTTTAAATCCATACAAATGTTAAGTCTCTAAAAAAGGAAAATAATTCACGTTATTTATATTTTTTGCAATCCAAACGCTCCTCAAAACTGAAATGCAAAACTGTTATTTTTAATCTATTCGAATTCAGATTTCAATTTTGGATTGTTTTTCAATTTCAGTTCGAATTTCGATTTTAGTTGTCAGAATTTTTTTCAGTTAGAGTTTTTTTCGATTTCAGGTCATAAAATAATATTGGTTTTATCAGTTTATCGATTCCAGTTCGATTCAGTTTCCCATCCCTGATATATATATATATATTATTCGTGCACAAGAAATATTTTGGAATAGGACATCTAGACTCTAGAGTAAGATATTCCTCGAAACCTATCTTGTAAAACAATGATTAACAGTTAGCATGCTGAAAAAAGTTTAAAAATACTCAAAACTGATAAGGGAGAGAAGTATTAGTCAAACTTCTGCTGCAGTGTTCGCATGAAGAATGAAATTTTCTGCCAGGTTTCCGGGTTTATATAACAATTCCTGATTCTATACAGCAGTGCACAATTAGCTTCCAGATTTCATTATAATTTCAATTCGAAGTGTACAATTCCTTGCACTGCGTATTTTGACTAATGACTAGCAGCAGATTTCATAGTTTGTTAATGAGAAAACGATTGATTTTTATATTTGTATCTAGGTATCTTTGCAGCGATGATATTTAGGGCTCTTTCCTCAATATACAAATAAACATATCCATCAACTTATATTCGTTGCGTTTTGAAACGTATTATAACGTTATGGAAATTTTGCAATCTTTTTCCCATTTGCATAATTACGGCAAGCTGTTGAAAATGTAGAATAGTAAACTAATGAAGAGAAATTGGTTAATATTCGTCTTTTCATCCTCTTACGCGCGGTTATAACAGTATAATATATTGAATTGTCATTCAAAACTGACTAAGAAAATATATATCTTATGTTGTGCAAATTTGTTCAAATGTACTTTTTTTAATAAAATATATTTCCTGTTTTGGCTATAATGTGCTTTTTTCATAAAATATTTTTCTTGATTGGGCTATTTTTTCGCTACTCTGCGACTTAACTAGTTTGTTGGGTTTTGTTCTGGCTGTTTTTTTTTCTAATTGGATTCAGTTTGGTGGTGCTTGTGATAGAATTATGACGTGCCATTCGTGTGATTTCGACTTTGAGAACTTGATTCGTATTGGGCCCTAGATGAAGACAAAGGATTGGATGTTTTTATCAATTACGGCGTTATTCTGTCATCCTTAACTTGCCCGAAATGTGGCAGTGAGTGCTAATACGTAAAGATTAGAAGATATTTAGGTGAAATAACCATTATTAATCTGTTAGGTTAATTGAATGCCCGGTTAGGTTAATTGAATGCCCGGTTAGGTCAACTGAATGCCTGGTTAGGTCAACTGTACGCCCTTGATGATTGGTTAGGTTAAGTCGTGATATTTTCCTTAGTTTAAACGAAAATGACGAGAGCAAACTTTTCTGGTTAATTTTGAGGTGTTCTGGACGAAACTGCCATCCGTTTCCTGTGCAAATGCGTAGTTTTCAAGATGACGATATCTCGAAAACTACGCATTTACACAGGAAACGGATGACAGATTCGTGCAAAACACCTCAAAATTGACCAGAAGAGCTTATTCTCAACATAAAAACAGACTGTGTAAAAACGAATAAGGTAATTTTTTACTATCAGTCCAGCCTCTGGAAACTGAAAATAAAGTTTACCATAAGACTTTACATATTTTAAACAACTTTTATTAAGTACAATATGAAGGCAAATGCTGATTAAAGCTGTAAAATTAATGTTAAGAAATTATTTTTTGAGCGATAAAATCGCGGATCATGTTTTTGGGAGTGATAAAATGGCTGATCTCACAAAGGTTAGAAAGGTACCGCTAACAAAATTGGGGGGGTTTGACCTGTCATAAGATTTTAGTGTCACGATGGCGTCGGTTTGCGATGGTTGTAATTATTCACTGTGTTTAACTTCATGCAAATTTTTTGATGATGAAGAGGCTGCATTTAATTTTTATGTAGAACACGGTGTATTGCTAAAAGAATTTATTTGCCCTAAGAAAAACAAGGAAGGTATTGTTTGTGGTAATAAGTGTGTGTTCGATAAAAACAGAAAAGCATTTCGTTGCCATAGGTCCACATCAAAAAAGAAATATATATATATATATATATATATTAGGGTGTCTCTTATTGGGTAGTCAAAAATTGAAATGTTGAATTATTTTATCTGCGCCCCCTAAAATAGTTCCCTTTAGCATAAAAACTAAAACTTGAAAGTTTGACACAAATTGGCTCATATTTATGGGTCGCCCCCGGCTAATAAAAATGGTGACCATGGCATAATAGCTCCTGACATATGATTATGCTCATTATACACATAATTCCTTCCTTCTTTTTTTAGTTTGATTCGTTTTTATAAGTATAGGCCTTCTTATTTATCATTGATCCTTTTCTAACCTATCCTTGATGTTGTTATAATCCATCCTTTGGTCCTCAATCCTTCTTTATCCCAATCCTTTTTCTCCTATCCAAAATCCTTCCTGGCTCTTTTTTTATATACAATCAGCAATGAAGCATTGCTACAAAAAAAAACCATTAGTTTATTATATAGAGATAAATTCAAAATGCCAGTGCTATTTACATACTTTAATTACTTTAATTAGTATTATTTCCTTATACAACATTTATTTAATATACAATGATTATACAATATGGTGTATTTTAAGGTGCGACCTCATTGATGGTTATTTTTTGAGAAGAACAGTTTTTGATGGAACTGGGTGACTCTGGCGGTGTTTTGCAACAATTTGGAGCAGGAACTGGAGCTGCTCTTCCCCCACTGTCAATTTCTTATTCAGCTCTTGAACTAAAGCTACTGCACGTTCTGCCCGGTCATTTACAACAGATAGAGCTGCAACAATAGCTCTGGCCCTTAAATATTCACAGTTGGATGTCCAAGTGCTGGGTGCCTTGTTCAGAAATCCTTCTGGCAAATTCAGCTTAGTAAAGAATTCTCTAGTATTTCTTGTAACAAGTTGGTGTAGTCCTTCACCAGAGCAGAAGGTCGATTCAGGAATCCGAGGACGCTTGGGTGGTCTATCAGTGGACTCATCTTCTAATGCCTTTACCATGCGTTTCTTTACATCTGTAGTAATTCGCTCATCAAAGAAAGCAAGAACAACTGCTTCTTCAGACAGGTACCATAAGTGGTTAGGGAGCTTTTTTTTAGTTGCATCAGAAATCTTTTTGTTAGGATAATTAATCAATGACCTCATAAGGAGCCAGTCATTAAATGGGGTTTCAATAGGGAGTGAGGATGTTGTCCAAGCCTTCATATAGATGAGAACAGAAAAAAGGGAAAGATCTCGAATTCCTCGTTCTTCAGTCTTATTCATCTTGAACTGATTTCGAAAAAGCCACATCTTGATAGAATAAAGCGCTTTGGACATCCAGCGAGCTCGATGCATGGCACCTGGTGCACGAAACTTGATGCCTTTATTGGGGACACCTCCAAGAAAGATGATGGACAGATCCAAAAGTTCTTGATAGTCATCCCGTAGCATAGGTGCCTGGGATCTAGCAAACTGAATTAGTTCAGTTTTAGACTGGATAATTGCTTCTTTAGTAATCGTGTCTGTCTCACCTGTTTGGAACTGGCTTTGATCAACAGAAGTCCAATTGTCACGAAAACGCTTAAAGATCAATATCTCTGGACCAGTTGATGTAGATCCCAATGTTGCTTCAAATGCAGCTCCCAACAATAAATCTAAAACATGATGTCTACAAGGCAAGTACAAAACATCATGTCCCAATTTTGCTTCGATGAGAGCACAGGCTCCACTATATTGACCCGTGTTTGAAGCTGTTGTATCGAAACAAATTGCTTTTACTCTCTCTGTAATTCCCCATTCATTCAGGCAGTTAAAGACGGCTTCAGCTTGTGCTTCTCCAGTTGAGTTTGGGATTTTGGGGACACCAAGCAGCTGTTCAACACCAGGTCCTGACACAAGTACTGGGAGACGATCAATGTGCTTGTGCGAGGTGAGGTCCTCCATCATCTTGCCATCCCAGTGGACTGTCATAGAACATTCTCCATGGAAATGCTCCTAATATATTCATTTGATTGAATTCATCATAAATATGATGATTAATTAATTAAAAACATATTTAGTATACTTGACAACTGCTAGTAATTTCAAATATTAATTGCATAAATAACACTGGTATGCATCAATTTTGCTGTCAAGGGTTTTGTAAGTGATTCTTATAGAGATTTTCCTGCTGATTTCGAATCTGCAATCCGTTTTTCTGAATCAGCTCAGGTTATCCGGCTATGGCCTCATAAGTAAAATAGAATTTTTCGTGATTTTGTCAAAGCGGAATTGGAACAGTAACATCTATCATCACTTGTTTCACTTGTATAATATCTTTTTTTACTTTTCAGGCATATAGATAAAATATTTCATAATGAATACTGTAGAGCGTGTAAAAATGATCCCAATAGATTCTGCTACATATGTGGGACGGTTACCACGCCAAATAACCAGTCCCAAATCACTAAATTTGTGAAGACAATGTATAGAGCATACTTTGGAATTAAGTTAGGGGACCAGGACAAAAATTTCGCCCCTCATATGTGCTGCAAGACGTGCATTGAAAATTTGAGAAGATGGAGCAAAGGCAGAGCGAAATCTTTGCCTTTTGGAATTCCCATGATTTGGAGAGAAGGAAAGGATCACGTGACAGATTGCTATTTCTGCATGACAAACCTCCAAGGTGGGCTTATAAATTTATTTTTCTTAAATATTTTGAAATCCTCGTATGAAACTTGACATAATATTCACCATAATGTAATATTCACCATATATAGCATGATATTCACCATAATGGTAATCATACATTTACATATACATATTGTTATAGAAAATACATTTACACATACATATTGTTATACAAGTTACATTTACATATACATATTGTTATACAAGTTACATTTACATATACAATGATTGTATATTTTCTTTCTTTTTCATTCATATTGTCCCCGAAGGGACAATATGAATGAAAAGAAAGAAAATATACAGACTCCATCGACCTATTTCATATCTTACAGACCGCAGCCTTCCCTCACGAGCCGCCACTGTCTGAATGCTTCTTCTATTTCATATGCAAGTTTTATATCCATGTTTCTGTGTTTCTATTTTCAGGAGTTAACAAGAAGAATAAACACATTGTTGTATACCCTGACATTCCTTCTGCTATGAGACCTGTACCCCATGGTCCTGGAATTCCAATACCCGACCCACCTCAAACCCTGGACTTCGATGATTCTGATGATGAATCAATGACCAATGCCAATGACCAGTCCCAGTCGTATATACCTCAAAATACCGCTTCAAATGAGCCGAGGGCTCTCAACCAGGCCAAACTTAATGATCTTACCAGGGATTTAGGACTTTCCAAATTAGCTGCCGAGATCTTGGGCTCACGACTTCGAGAGGACAACTTGCTGGCTCCGGGAACAACATTCTCCTGGTATAGGAAACGAGAGGAAGAATTCCGCAAGTTTTTTGCAGTGCACGAAAATACCTCTTCCTTAGTGTACTGCTGCAATGTTGAGGGGCTAATCGAATCCTTGGGCCTGCCATATAACGCATCAGAATGGAGGCTATTTATAGACTCGTCTAAACGAAGTTTGAAAGCAGTACTTCTCAACATTGGGAATAGGGTTGCATCAGTCCCTGTAGCACATTCCGTACAACTTACTGAGAGCTACGATAACATGAAAATTTTACTGGATGCTCTCGTATACGACCAACATAACTGGAGGATCTGTGGAGATTTGAAGGTAATACTAATATCATAAGTAAACTATTGCTATTGACTATGTTGTTTTTCCAAAGGTTATTTGAGAGCGTATAAGAACACTTAACTTCCCCACAGAAGTGATACAGTCCAATGCATAGATTTTTTTATCTGATAGAACAAATTCTCTAAATTCTTTAAATATTTTAATTTTTTTTCAGATTATGGCATTTGTATTGGGAATGCAAGGGGGATACACGAAATACCCATGTTTCCTCTGCAAATGGGATAGCCGAGCGGATGAGAAGCACTATGCACAGCGTGAATGGGCATCCAGAGAGAATTTTGAACCTGAGTTGCATAATGTCGTTTCAGTGCCCCTTGTACCACCAACAAAAATTTTGCTCCCACCACTTCATATTAAGCTGGGCTTGATGAAAAATTTCATCAAATCACTGAATAAGGAGGGTTCAGCATTCCGATATCTCGAGAGTAAATTTCCTCATATATCTGATGCTAAACTAAATGCTGGGGTTTTTGATGGTCCTCAAATTCGAACTTTGATCAAGGATACTCAGTTCGAAAACGCAATGACTCCAACTGAGAAGAATGTCTGGCAGGCATTCAAATCAGTTGTCACTGATTTTCTTGGCAGCGTAGAAGTCCAGAATACGAGTCCGTTGTCGAAAACTTGATGGAAGCTTTCAAAGCTCATGGGTCGCGCATGTCCATAAAAATGCACTTTTTGTGGTCCCACTTGGACTATTTTCCTGAAAATTGCGGGGATTATAGTGAGGAACAGGGTGAACGATTTCACCAAGATATCAAAATAATGGAAGAGAGGTACCAGGGAAACTGGGATATCAATATGCTGGCGGACTATTGCTGGTGTTTGAAGCGAGACGTGCCCGAAGAAAAACACAGACGGAAAGCCAAAAAAACTTCCTTCCTTCCTCAATAAACTTTTTTCCATATTCATTGTATGAATAAAAGTATTTATTCACACAATGTTTTCATTTTTCACGAGTGTTCTTATAATATTACTCGTATCTACAGTGTTTAAGCTAAAAAAATCAATAAATTTGGGGATAAAATTGGACTTATAATAAATGGCCAATAGAGAAAAAACCTGACCTGATTGAGGAAAACCAATGTCATTTTCGAATTCAGCATGTTCGAATTATATAATATGAGTTGAAAAAACTCTCACAGCAGACAAAAGAATTTCATATGCATACCAGTGTAATGGCTATATTTTATAAACTTCAATAAGCGGGGGCGACCTCTAAAAATTGTTCAATCCAAAAAACGTTTTATATGTGATGTTTTTCAACCAATGGAACTGGTTGAGGGGGCACAACCTAAACAAATCAACACTTCGAAAATAAGAGACACCCTAAATTATATATATTATATAATATATATATATATATAATATATATACAGGTAACAGTAGTACCTAAAATTAGGTTAGGTTAGATTAGGTTAGTATAGTTTTACGGTATATATATAATATATACAGTGAATATATACCGTGTTCGTTTTACTACATATATATAAATCTGTAGATATATATACCTTTTAGGTCACTCATGTTGGCTGTTTCTACAATTTCCATAATTTATATATCAATGGATTCGTTTTTACATCGCGAATGCGCCCTAGATAGTCTCTACTGAAGGAATTACCCGCATTTTAGGGTATTTTTTCACACTTATACCCCAAAACAAACTTCGTGTCCTAACTTAGTTTTGGGCCAGTTCCCTCACTTGAGACTATCCAAATCGCATTCATGGTGTAATAACGAATCCATTGATCTATAAATTATGGGAATTGAAGAGACCGGAGTGATAGTAAAAAATTACCACGAATAATTACCGAGAAATTATATTAATCAACGCTGATAATGCTCATTGCTTACAAGTGTCGAGGGTACGTCCCTAAAAGGGCCCTCGATTTGTTTTAGACGACTACGGACAATGAATACCAGGGTTGGTCCCCTTGGTTGGAGTCGGAATTATATCCGAAGGATAATAGACACGTCACTCTCGGGTTACCAGTGGATGCACTCGGCGCTCGCGCCTAGTCAACAATGTGTGTGGAAGTCACTGACCCCAATTGGTTGTAAAGTTGGTGCGGTGAATGGAAACGACTAACTCAATTTAACAGAGTCTTTTTAATAATTCACTTTGAATACAGAATTCTTTTTATATCAAAAATAATATTTAATTAAATTAAATGAAATTAAATTAATTAAATTAAATTACTTAGTAAAATTAACTTTGAACAGGTTGACTAAAGCTCAATATACAATTTTTATATATATCTGAGTTAAGTTCCATTATCAAATGGAAGCTAAGTTGACCGGGAGGGGTAGTGCCACTGCAGGAATATTTACAGACTTAGGTCACAGAGTTTACGTATTATGAAGATTGTCAGAAAGCAAAGAACCTCGTTTCCGACGCTCTCGGGGTTTTTATAACCTCGGGGTAGGCGGAGACGAGGTAAACTAAGGGTCACCCTCTTACGGGCGGAGCCTAACAGCAAGCGCCTATAATAGTTTTCCATATTCGAATTTAAGCGGAGGCGACGTTAATTTACTGCCTCGATTGGGAGATGGAACTTCGGGAGAGTTCCGGGGGCGAACCAATCATGATCGAAATAGGTTTCGCGGAATTTACATTTTTCTTTTGATAGTAAAGCATAATTGTAGGATCGAGAGGCGCCAGGGGGGCGGCCTGGAAGGAGGGTCGAACCTATACAAAAGGGAACTGATTTGGAAGGAATTTACAGGGCGCAAATGAATTTCATAATCGAGAGAATCACTTTTGCGTGATTCTTTGGAAAAGAGAAATAGGGGTTAGGAAGAGCTGAAATTTGGTATGCGAGTAGGTCGAGCTAGGGGAAATCTGGTGGGCTATAGGTTGACACAATTATGCTTTATCTATGGGAATAGATCAGGTTTTTTAGGAAAATTTAATAATAAAAAATATAAAAACTGAGATGTTTATAGACGCTTGCCTTGCATCACGTGATGCTGACAATAATAGAGACGCGGAGGGATCGAAGAATTCATGCGATGTGCATATTTTCATATGCACCTCGCATCTAACAATTTAGATTTGGATTACTGGATTTATGTGGATTATGGGATTTATGGGATTTATACGGATTAATGGGATTTATGGGATTATGGGATTTATGGATTACATTGGATTTCTCCGCGCATGAAAGAATGCACACTCTGTGATATCAGAACAAAGGAATTTTGGGTTCAAGGTTTAGAATACAATTCGTCGGAGACGAACTCTTTTGTACCGTAAGGATTTACACTACGGGACACTACCTCCCCTTCTGCAAAAGTAACAATTAAACAAAAAATAATACGGTCAACAGTTTTAAGCAGAAACAAAAACTAATATGTACATGCTAGCTAACTAATTAAAATTTGGATTTCTCGGTGTAGTGACAGCTAACGGGGGGCCGAAGATTGGGGCAGACCGTCCGGGGCTTCTTCCGAAGGTGAGGGCTCCGAAGTAGGGGCATTCCACTTCAGTCGTCGACACGGGCGGCAAGCAAGGAAGATGAATATAATTATTAGTATTAGTAAGACAGCGACGGCGTTGACGTAGGTGAGGGGCTGAACGTGGGATAAGACATGAGACCGTTCTTGGAGGGTTTCGGTGATACGATCCAATTGCTGATCCCAAGGGGGATAGTTAAAGGAAGGTACAAGAGTTACAGAGGCAAGAGGAAGGTTGAAGAGAGGAATTGGTGGGAGGTGAGCCATAGGGTGTACAAGACGAGGCGTGTTGTTAAGGGAGCGTACTCTGGGGTTTGTGGATATAAAGCTAGAGGTAATAATAGAACAACCGGAGGGGATTCTACTAACTGGATCCAATTGTATCATACTACGGTTGTTCGGGCAATCCAGGGTTGCTTCACGTTTTTGGGGGATGGACAGGAGGAGATCGGAACTTATTTGGAATTTGGTTGACAAAGGTGTTCTACAGTGAGTAATGTCGCGGGTGGTAAACCGGGTGTACTGTTGGTAGGTTTTGGAAAGGAAAAAGTATGGGTGTTCTGTGTGTAAGATGAACGGGTCACGTTTTCCCTCATAGAGTAAACTGTGGGAAAAAGGGGTGACAAGTATAAGCGTTGTATATTTGAGCATCGAAGAAGGGTATAACAATAATGATAGAGAATGGAGACAAAGGTAAGCATAGTGGCCGAAGTTAACATTATTAATAATTTTGGGTGTGTTAGCGGTTACTTCCGAGAAGTTCTCCAGGACGGGAATTTGGGTCTCACCTTGGGTTTGACCGAAGGTCGGTCCGGGGGACGAAGGGGGTGAGGTGGATGGGTCGCTGAGGTAGTGGCTAGGGACTCGGGTATTCGCGCAGTTGGAGCAGGCCGAGTCGATGGCAGCTGGGGGGTTTTCGGTGGTAGGGAGGGGCTTTGTGGAGGTGTCTTGTCTTGTGTAGGTGTCTTAGGGACGGAGTGGAGTGTGGGTACGGGGTCGGAGCTTGGCTCGAGTAAAGGGCTATGTGTGTGTTCTAGTGACTCGGGTATTCGCGATTGGGAGCGAGTCCACGGGCCTTGCGACGACTCCTGTGGTCGAAATCGATATGTCACCGTAGGGTCTGTTTTAAGGTCGTCGATAGGTGAGGGTGGTGATGGTGAGTCGGGGGGCTCCTCACTGGCTGCGGGGCCCTCCGGTAGAATTTTAAAGTTTGGAGTTGTCTCCGGGGCTTCTTCCAAAGGTGAGGAAGGAGCAGCAGGGAGTGGCTCCAGTTCATTTTCAGGTTCAAGGATAGCTTCCTCAGGCTGTACGGACAGGGTAGTCCGAGGGGGCCTTAGGTAGTTTTCCCACTCGTCCGACTTCTCGGTTTCGGTAGTGGTAACGCGGGGTTGGGTTGTATCCCCTTGTTGTCGGGACGACTTCGGTTGAGGGGGATTCGGATCCTCATTCGTAACCTTAATTTGGTTGGCATGAACAACCTTTTTCTTTAAGGTTTGTAAGTGTTGGATGGTGAAGGTGTTATGCCCCAGGTCTTCGAGGACGCGATATGGCCCTACCCATTTTGGACAGAGTTTTCGACTGAGGCCCGGAGGCTTCGTACCTGCCAACCAGCAACGGTTTCCAGGTATTACGGTCCGTTGCTTAGGGTACCGCTTGTGTTGGTAGTGGACCATTCGGTCGGTCTCATGGTTGAGACATCGTCGTGTATCTTCGAAAACCTGAAACGAATGGCGAGCCAGGTCGTCCGCATAGCGTTGAGGCTCCTGTAGGTCAAATCCCTCTTCGGTGGAGTCGTTTGGGAGGTCGAAAGGAAATCTTGCATCGTAATGATACAATCTAAAATGAGGGGTGTCCCCGATGAGTTGACTGTGGTTGTTGTTAACAGTCCACTGCACCATGGAGATGCACTCGTCCCAATTACGTTGGTCCGCGTCCACGAGATGTCGTAGGACGTTAAGGATCTTTTCGTTCTGCCTCTCAACCAGACCATTTGCTGCCGGATGGTACGGTGTTATTTGTACCTTTTGGATGTGGAGACGTTTGCATAACTCTACGAACATCGCGGAGGTAAATTCCCGAGCGTTGTCCGAGAGCAACACGACCGGCGTGTTGTGCCGTTGAATTACTCGTTCGAGTAAACACTTGGCAATTATCTCCGATGTATGGGCAGGCACAGGTACAATTTCATTATACCTGGTAAAATGGTCGGTGAAAACGACAACGTATTTGTTTCCATTTCGACTTTGGATAAAGGGGCCCATCACGTCCATTCCTACGCGCTCCCAAGGTCTAACAGGAACGGGGTACGCATGCATATGCGCGGTGGGCGGACGCGCTCCTTTATGCCTGGCACATGCCGAGCATGCCTTGCAATGTTCTGTTACCTTGGTGCGCGTGAGTGGGAAATGGTAACGCGCTTGGACCAACTTTAGGGTTCGTTCAATTCCGGGATGCCCAGCACAAACGCTGTCGTGGCAAAGTTTATTGCCACGTCTTGAAGACTCTCGGGAACTTCTACCACGTATTGCCCAGGAGAAATTTGATAATTCAAAATTTGATCCTGGAAAGCATACAACTGGTGAAGTTCCGAATTTGGTTGGGCTTTTAATTGCTGCACCAAATTAGAAATACGAGTCCTTGCGTTGTGCCTCGAAGAGCGTGTCTCTATCGAAATTGGGAATAGTCTCAATCCGATGAATTCCACGGACCTCTTCGGGTTTATTTATTCGGGATAAACAATCCGGGAGAACGTTGAGTTTTCCGGGACGGTGAACGTATTCGGGGCTAAAGTCCTGGACGGTAAGAGCCCAGCGACCTAATCGCCCGTCGGGTAGTTTTTTAGAAAATATCGAGGTTAACGGAGCGTGGTCCGTTTTTACTGTTATTTTATACCCGTAGATAATATTCTTGAACTTCTTCAGGGCCCATACGATGGCTAAAGCTTCTCGTTCAGTCCCTGAATAGTTACGTTCGGGTTTGGATAGTAACCGACTCGCATAAGCCACAGGTAGTTCGGTACCTTCTACTTCTTGGAGTAGGACGGCACCTAACCCGTAGTTAGAAGCGTCCGTGGCTACTATAAAAGGTTTACCAAAATCCGGGAACTGCAGTATGGGTTCTTGCAGGAGTTTGTCGCGGAGATCAGTGAAGGCTTCCTGATGCTCAGAATTCCATTCAAAAGTAGCCTTCTTTTTGAACAAATTGGTCAAAGGAGCGGCTATGTCTGAAAACCTAGGAATGAAATTGCGATAGAATCCTACAAACCCGATAAAGGTTCGCACTTCATCAACGTTTCGAGGAACAGGGTAATTTAGGAGAACCTGAAGTTTGGCGGGATCCGGTCGGATTCCGTCAGAGGCAAGAAGAAATCCTAAATACACAAGCGAGGATCGGAAAAATTGGCACTTAGTCAATTTTAGTTTGAGATTCTCGTTCGAAAGACGTTGGAAGACTTTGGCAAGACGTACGAAATGTTCTTCGACTGTATCGCTATAGATCACTATGTCATCTAGATAGACTAAGGCATGAGACCCTAATAATCCGGACAACACAATGTTCATAAGTCGAGAGAAATTCGCAGGACCGTTTCGGCACCCGAATGGCAAAACATTCCACTCGTAATGGCCCTGGTTGGTAGTGAACGCAGTACATGGCCGTGACTCTGGAGACAGAGACATCTGCCAGTACCCTGAAGCTAAATCCAGCGAGGTAAAATATTTAGCTTTACCAACATATTGAATGACCTCCTGCATGTTGGGAAGCGGAAATCGGTCTGGAACGGTCACTTTATTCAGGCGTCGGTAGTCGATGCACGGTCTTAACGTTCCGTCCTTCTTCTTGACCAGGATCAACGGAGAAGACCAAGGACTAACCGACGGTCGGATAACATCCAAATCTAACATCTCCTTCACGTGTTCCTCAACAACCAACTGCTGGGAGTGCGGAACGCGATATGGCGGAATGTAGATGGGCTTTGTGTTATCCGCAGATTAATATGAAAGGGGACGAGGTTTGAACGTCCCAAAGCATCACCCTTGAGTGCGATGATGCTTTCGTGTTCGACCAAGAAGTCCAATAATTGGTCAAACAAGTCCGGGTCGCTGCAAAGGAAAGAATTTGCGGGATCGGACTCTAGACATGCTTTGTAATTAGCACGTAATGTTTGCTGAGGTACGCCTCCAGGAGTACACCTGCGTACGTCGTGAGAAATACGAATAGGCTCAGCTTGGGCCAAATAGGCCTTGCCTATTACCGTATTAGGTTGTAACGTAATGGATTCGGAACCAACATTAGCGCACAATAGAGGGATAGTTGCCTCTTCGCTAGTGCACAGACTGCGTGCAATTACTAAGCCTGAATGTTGAACTTGGTTTTCAAGAACATTCTCCACGACTACTGAAGTCGCAGGATCCACGTAAGTACCATCGTTAAAGGTAACAATTACGCGGAAGCAGACCTGTTGGTTGGGCTCAAGAACGAATTCTTCCTTAACTCTCAACTGAAACTCATCGGTTGGAACAGACTCTGAACTAACTTTCAAGGAACGCCGGACTTGGCGTGCAACGGGATTTTCACCCGACTCTAAACCATCACACGGCGACAAAGCCGGAAAAAATGGAATCCCTCCATTACTAGGATTACAACAATCCTGTAGGGTTCCATCAAAATCGGGAACATCTTCCGAAAAAACCTTCAACTCTGCTTCAACAGCAGTTGAAAAACGAACCTCTGGGTTCGACTCCGTATTCACTAACGGAATAAGTTGTCCGTGCACTTGGACAACGTTGGTTTCAAACTTAAGATCCCAACCATTTCCTTTTAGGAAGGGATAACCGAGTAAAATGTCGGTAGGAAAGTGCATAGAGTCTTGTACGATTACGCAATCGGCATTGAAGCCTAACTTGCCGAGTTTCAGTTTAAGTCTAACTTGCCCCATGGAGGGTATGGTTCCTCCATTAACGTTCTTCAAAACAACCTTCGACGGGAAAAGTTCCAATTTGGAAACTCCCGGAATTTTATTCAAACTAGACTGTTTAATCAGGTTAGCGTTGCTACCTGTGTCTAGTAAACCAAACATATCTACACTTCGAACGCGAAGTGGAATAACAGCATCTTCAAACGTATTACTAATTGTGCAAACATATGACGTGGGAACGTCAACAGAGTTTGCCACAATTCTCTGTGAAGCGGGACGAGACTCATAGGTCTCGGGTTCAATGCAAGGGATTTCTGAAAAGGGGAACTTAAAGGATTCTACAGTGGTATCTGGATTATTCCGTGCAGGGCCCTCGGGGTCCTTAAGTGGAGCAGTAACTCCTGGTTTTTCCCACAACGGAATAGCTACCCCTGGGGAGGGCAACCCGGCTCGTCCTCTTACTGGAATCCTGGAGCCGGCAGGTCCTCTAAAAAATCATCGGGCAGATTGGTCGTCTCCCGACTTTCCAGTTCTAAGGCTGGTGATCTGGTGTATCCCAGCTCGGTCAAACATTCTGTAAAAATATTTCGAACTTCCTGGTTCGATAGATTAGGGTTAGGGTTAGTTATATAAGAGGGGGTTCCCTCAGGGTATCCCTTCTTCTTTGGCCTCCTGGGAGGTCGAGATCCTTTGGACCACTCATCCCGTCGCTGGGGCGGTGCACCCTTCTCCCGGCATTTGGGACGATCTCCCCGCCGGTGACCGGATTCCCTGCAGGAATCGCAATAAGCAGCCGCCCTGCATTGTTTTATACCATGTCCTACTTGACAGCAGTTGTAACACCGTAGGGGCGAACTTGGGGGAGTCTGTCGCGATGAGTTTGGTCGAGACTGGTTCGACGGCGCGGGCGTTGCAGAAGCAAACTTTTGCTTCTGGGGCCTTCCTGTTTGTTCGGTAGCATAACGGATGGACTGGGAGGTTTTGGTTCGTTCTTCCCTCGGTTGACGAATATTCAGATCAGTTGAGTTTGGACACGACTCCTTCATTTTGTTCACGACCGTTGCTAACGACGCGGTGAGATCCGCGTGTTTCTGGAATCTAACTTGGTGGTGACTTGGTAGGTTCGCATACATGGCCGAAAAGGACAATATCTTCGCCGTTTGCGAGGACATTTTATAATCAAAAGCTCCGTCAAGGGCTAAGATGACACTATTCATAGTGCCTTGAATGCGATTCCTAAACTCCATAAAATCTTCACCATCCTGCCAACGCAATCGGAACAAATTCGTCATGGCCACAAATGGTTGAGTGTCGCTGACATCTCGGAAATTGTCCAAGAGAATCCGACGATACTGGGTCCATGTAGTGGCCGCTTCTAAGTCGGGGTTAGTGTCAACAAACTTCGATGCTGACCCTTCTTCTAGATCACAAACCGTTGTGCTTCCAAGATCCTATCCTTGTCCGTGATCACCTTCTCATTCTCGAAATATACTTCCAGTTTGTGGAGCCAGTGGTGAACAAGTGGCTCGGTGGTCTTTCCCGCGACGGTTCCCTTAAATCTTGGAACGGACGCCGGTAAGTTGAGTAACCTGGAATACGTAATATTCGTGGCAGGCGCGGTCGCGGCAGCAGCAGTGGAAGCAGTGTTAGTGTCAGCCATGTTGATGTTGGGAATGCGGCGACGTTTGGGAAGGACGGGCGTGGAGGTGTAAGTGGTAATAAAAATTCCCGGTCTGAATCGGAATCGGAATCGGAATGTGGCATACACGTCACGCGCGAAAACAAACAATTGAAGTGTGTTTTGGCTGTGTGGTCCTAGTATATATAGTATCAGCGTGTTTGCGTTGTTTTTTTTTGTTTTTTTTTGGGGGGGGGGATGGTCCAAATTAAGTAAACTACTAATTATTTAATTAAAAAAAATTAGAAGTTTAAAAATTCGGTTAACTTAATCAAACGCAAAACAATCGAGGAAACCTCAACAACTGCAGTAACACACTAAAATAACGTATATCAGGAACGACGTGATTGCTAAAAAAAAACAAGTTATGCCAGTTTTGTTCTATCACTCTCCTTAAATAGGTGTTATCATAGTAATAAAAAAAAACGAAATAAGAAAAAAATAAAGGTTGGGATAGCAAAAGGTTACTTGTAATCCGATTGTCGAATCGTTGGTCTCCAATGAATGAAGAGTCCCACACAAAGTCCCTTTCCGTATCCTCGATCCTAACGATGGCAACGTGAGTTCCAGCGGTGGTGGATCCTACCCTCTGCCTGAGTTCGCAAGGAAGTACCCTAGTCGTGCCCCAATCGTAATCACGGATGTGGCCTGCAATTAGGTCACAAGCGTAATTTCCGTAGCACCAAGTAAAACAATTAAAAATGAAAAGAATAACCTAACCCTACCTAACCTATTCAATTACAGAAATAAAAAGTAAAATATTACACTCGGTAATTCAATAATGAAAACGAATTTAAAATAATTCACTTATTAAAATCGTTAAAGAAAAATAATAATAAATGACTACTTAGTCACAGTGATAGCGTATTTCACTATTACGTAATTAATTAAAATTACACGTTAATTTACACTAAGTTTGATAATTAAGAAAAATTATTAAGTGGTAAAATCACTTCACGGATCCCACTTACTCAAAGTGAAAAAATTAAACAAAAAGAAAATTAAAATTTTCTTAACGTTTGTTTGTAGTTAGTATTACTAGTCACCATTCACCGTGAATTATTACGGTGGCAAAAGTAATGTTAATGATTAGTGTATAAACTGTGTACACAATTTAAAGATTATAATTGGGTTAAAGGTAATCAGTGATACTTAATAGTTACGTTCAATTATCACTCAAACGTAGAAAACGTTCGCGTGAAGTGGACCGAGAGAGGAAACTGAGGCGACTTCGTGACGTGGCATCAGCTGGCGTCTCTCTCGATTTGAAGGTCACTCGCTGATGAGACAAGGGCTAGACGGTGACGTCATGTACAGCCTTGGCGCCTTCCGAGAGGAGTGAGGGAGAACCCGGGGCGAGATGGGCAAGACTTCGTTCACCCAAATTCCGGGTCCTGGGGGTTCCTGGGTCCTCTGCGTCTCGGTGTGGGACCTCCAGTGTCGAGGGGTACGTCCCTAAAAGGGCCCTCGATTTGTTTTAGACGACTACGGACAATGAATACCAGGGTTGGTCCCCTTGGTTGGAGTCGGAATTATATCCGAAGGATAATAGACACGTCACTCTCGGGTTACCAGTGGATGCACTCGGCGCTCGCGCCTAGTCAACAATGTGTGTGGAAGTCACTGACCCCAATTGGTTGTAAAGTTGGTGCGGTGAATGGAAACGACTAACTCAATTTAACAGAGTCTTTTTAATAATTCACTTTGAATACAGAATTCTTTTTATATCAAAAATAATATTTAATTAAATTAAATGAAATTAAATTAATTAAATTAAATTAATTAGTAAATTAACTTTGAACAGGTTGACTAAAGCTCAATATACAATTTTTATATATATCTGAAGTTAAGTTCCATTATCAAATGGAAGCTAAATTGATCCGGAGGGGTAGTGCCACTGCAGGAGTAATTATCGACTTTAAGTCACAGAGTTTACGTATTATGAAGATTGTCAGAAAGCAAAGAACCTCGTTTCCGACGCTCTCGGGGTTTTTATAACCTCGGGGTAGGCGGAGACGAGGTAAACTAAGGGTCACCCTCTTACGGGCGGAGCCTAACAGCAAGCGCCTATAATAGTTTTCCATATTCGAATTTAAGCGGAGGCGACGTTAATTTACTGCCTCGATTGGGAGATGGAACTTCGGGAGAGTTCCGGGGGCGAACCAATCATGATCGAAATAGGTTTCGCGGAATTTACGTTTTCTTTTGATAATAAGGCATAATTGTAGGATCGAGAGGCGCCAGGGGGGCGGCATGGAAGGAGGGTCGAACCTATACAAAAGGGAACTGATTTGGAAGGAATTTATAGGGCGCAAATGAATTTCGTATTCGAGAGAACCACTTTTGCGTGATTCTAACGAAAAGAGAAATAGGGGTTAGGGAGAGCTGAAATTTGGTATGCGAGTAGGTCGAGCTAGGGGAAATCTGGTGGGCTATAGGTTGACACAATTATGCTTTATCTATGGGAATAGGTCAAGCTTTTAGGAAAATTTAATAATAAAAAAATATAAAAACGGAGGTGTTTATAGACGCTTGCCTTGCATCACGTGATGCTGACAATAATAGAGACGCGGAGGGATCGAAGAATTCATGCGATGTGCATATTTTCATATGCACCTCGCATCTAACAATTTAGATTGGGATTAATAGGATTTATGTGGATTACATGGGATTTATGGGATTTCTACGGATTACATGGGATTAATGGGATTAATGGGATTTATGTGGATTACATTGGATTTCTCCGCGTATGAAAGAATGCACACTCTGTGATTTCAGAACAAAGGAATTTTGGGTTCAAGGTTTAGAATACAATTCGTCGGAGACGAACTCTTTTGTACCGTAAGGATTTACACTACGGGACACAAGTAATGTTTTAAATTTATAGAATGAATGTAAACAAACATTTAATTTAGATTCACCCAATAAAACAAAATTCCGTTTTCTGTATTGTAAATGTGTGTAGAAAATGGCTTTTGTGTCACTTAGGGTAACACTGCTAAATTGAATCTGATGGATCTATAATCATTAACCAAATATCGTATCAGTCATATTTCTCCATTTTAAAATAATACATGTTTCTAGAGATTATGGTCTTCATTTTGCTTCGGTGTGGGATATTATATTTCGTGTTTTATGGTCCACACATTCTGCATTATAAAACTGCTTCTGTTTTTAAATTCACCGCATAAGTGAAATCGTGTTGGAAGTGGCGAATTGAAAAGAATATTAATTTATTCGTCAAAAATAATAAATTAACTGCAATAGAAATAAATTATCGCTTTTCTTTCTAAATTTCTGAGTAAAATTATTTATTAAAAATATATTCTTCAGTGTTACATGAACATGAAAAAGTGTTTTGAAATTACATTTTTACATTTGATGCACTATAAAAGGTTGCCTGATTACAGTTGCTATCTCTGAATATGTTCAATATGAATACATAATAATAGCTGGTAGATAATTTATGGTCAATAATTAATTATGGTAACAATAGTAATAATAATTATTTCTCGTTACAGATAAAGCACTAGAGAAACTCACATATGTTTAAAAAAAAATTATTAGTTAGTTTGGAAAATAATATCGGGGTACATTTTATATGGCAAGATTGCGGAACGAGTTGCCAAATTTGTTTATCGTATTTAATGTGCGTAGAAGAACTATACAATTACTTTGAATGATAATGAGTAAACCTATCAAATATAATATATAAAATAATAATAATAATTTTTAAGCAGGTAATAGAAGGTAAAAACCAGGTATGGTGGTTAAACGCTTATATGTCAGTATATCTGTATAATAGTGTAGAATAAATGAATTTTATTTAGGAAAGACAAAAGTTATCCCTATAATAAAAATAAATTGTAATTTATTTTAATTTTATTTAATATTTTTTATTTAATTTCATATAATACTAATATTAATTCAGAATCTGAATAGTAAATAGACTGTTATTAGCCTGATGTTTGCTTCTCGTAACTACTGTATTTACACTAGAAAAGAGGTAAGTGATATCCTTTCTCTCTATTGCATGAGAAACGCTGTTCTCACTGTACATTCCTTGAATGCAGCTAGAAGTGACGTGAATTATGATAAAACTAACGGGACCCGCGAAACCGGACACTGCGGAACGCTCCGGGACGCTGCGTAAAAAAGAGCCATGAAACTATTTTCCTGCTCAAATCAACCTTAGATTAGAGTGACCTATCCCTGGCCTCGGGAATGTTTGTTTGTTTTTTGCTGTTTTTTTATTGTTTTAAACGTACAAATATCTCTCATAAAGACCGTGAAGTCTCCTAAAGGAAGGAGAGGAACGCAAGGAGGATATTCTCAAAGTGACCCATTTCTGTCGGACCAAATGCCATCATACTACTAAATACTAAAGTATATACAGAGCGAGGCAATGCAGGAGGGAAATGACTTTACAGCTTCTCACGATAACCGCTGATGGTCAGGAATATACAGGGGGAGAGATTCGACCGCTTGCAACAACAGCTCAGGCAGAAATTGAAAGGAAGAAGGTTTGACCTCCTTGGTGAAGAGGCTAAGGCAGGAATGAAATAATATTATAATAGAAAAAATAAATTAGTTAAATTTTGGGGAAATGCAGTTCTGAAGGATAAGTCTCCCTTTAGATGGAGATCCAACGAATCTTAATGCTAAGCACAATTTAAGCATGGAACGAAATTTTGAAAGATAAAAAAATTTTTAAAAAAAATTAACAAAAAAATTATCAAAAGGTAGTAATTTTGCAAAGTATACATTTTTGGATGGCTGTACATCGGGGTTGTACATCGAGTACCTTCCGCGCACATCGTTAAGTACATTGCAATTCTGATGCCCTAAAATTACGATTACAATTATCAACCAATTCATATACAGTTATTACATTTAATTGTAATTTTATAGTGTTTTATATTCAGAGATAATTATGGTAGCTATTATTCTAGGATTTAATTAGGTAGTCAGGGACGTATTGGGAAAGATGGATTAGGAGTATAACACAAAGTACGTAGGCACATATATAAATATACACATATAATAATGTTTTGAATTACGAGGAAGCAAGAGAGAAGGTTTCAGACTCAGAAGCTCGCCTTGGCGACGTCATCGGAATTCGAACACTTGTGTCAGCATTAACGAGTATTTTACGAGAAGTGAAATAATTAAAATAAAAATTTAAATTTTTAAATAACTGACTGTATACTGGTGGACGTATTTACATGTAAGGTAGCTACGTATGTAATCATGATCAGCGGACATGTACGAGTGCATAAAGTACACACACCGATACGTCACACAATAGGTTGTGCGCGTAATATAGCCGGACACGAGTAAACATAGACTGATATGTTGATAGGGCATAGGTAGACAATAGGTAGATGAATGATAATTAATAAAATTAATAAAAGATCGCAGTCAAGAAAGGACATGGACGTATGAATGAATATGGTCGACAATATTTTATACTGTATCACATTAGATAAGACATAAAGTATACATAATAACTTGTATAGTATATATTCTGGGGAAGTTACGTGGTCCACGCATTATACAATGTACATTAATTCATAAAAATACGCCATAGTTATTTAATTCGTACCAACAGTATAAGTCATTATTGGGAGAAATGAGAGGAAACGAATTAGAGAGAGACAGTAATGAAGGATTTATAGCCATGGTAGAAGAGTGATTGAAAGTATTAATTAAATATATATACACTTATACGAGTATACAGTAAATATTAAGAAATTGGGTGCATTTGAGGAAGTTTTAAATAAATGAATAAAGAAGTACAAACAACGGTTCAAATCATGCCACATTCAATGTTCATGCATAATTTGATAAAAATTTAGGGATGGAGTGTTAGATAACAATAATTAATTATAATAAATTCTATAACAAATGGGAAATGGAGATATGGGAAATATTCTGATGGAAATGTTAAACGATCTAAACTGTCGATTGTCTTGTTTTTACTTTAAAGGAATGAAATTAAGGGACATTCGCTTCTCAGAGCGCACTTCTAATGACACAAACATGGACACCGCTCAACCATAGAAATGGTAGGTCGCATGGTTGTGACACTGCTGCCTCATATGAAAAGGATGTGATGGTGGGGTAAAAGTTTATTTACAATATACTGAAAAATTAAAAAGTGACAATTTCGGGATGGACTAATCAAGTCAATTTATTTGGAAGAATGATAATTATATTAATAAAAAAATGAAGGGAAAAAATTATTTTAAAGTTACAACAGGTGAATTAAAAGGTTGAGGTCTGATTACTAGGATTGTATTGGAAATACTATATCAACAAGGTATGAAAAAGTTGGAAGTTCTCACCATTATAAAATTGTAAGTATAATTAGTTGTGGATCATACTAAAACACAATCTTATAAACTAATGAACCGTTTAAGTTATTACTGGCATTTCGACCTTCTTATTTCAGTTAAAGTTCTAATTACAGGATTGAATCTAATTTAAGTTAAATTTTAAGTTTGCCTGACGTTATACTAATAAGATTACCTACTGGACCGTGATAAATTCGGAAGGACTGCCTGAATTAAGATGATTTTATGCGGGAAAATACATACATGATGAATAGTAGGTAAAAGGGAAATTTAAATTTTAAGGTCCAGGAATTTCCAATTCATATAACTATTTGAATTGGAGTTTAATCCGTCAAAACTGACAGAAATGAGAATTTTCGAAGTTTCCATGTTATTAAACTAATCTTATTGACTCTCGTAGCCTTGTAGGTAAAAATCGAATGAAATTTTATTGGTGGATGGAATCTTCAGCGGTGGTAGACCGTTCTCAGAAACGTGAACGTATTGCAAGTATGAATAAGTTGGTATAATATTAGAATTCATTTAAAGAAAAGTTAAATTAATTTCGTGAAAACATTAAAATTTATTTAGTTACAGTTTAAATACTTAGATGTTGTTAAGCATTAATAATATACAGGGAAAAGGAAGAGAGAATTACGTAATGGACGATGTATAGACCTGGGCCAAGTGTGTATAGTATTTATGTGTATTAGGTACAGAGTGTAATGGTTGGTGATATGCCCAAAAGGGGAAAAGGGATTTATAGTTGAATTTATACGTAAGTGCGTATACGTATGTATAAATATATAAACGCACGAGCAAGATAAAATACAGTAAGTAACCATGACTAAGATTAAATAAATTCAAATAATCTACAGGGTGTCCCATAAGTCCGGCATCATAGGAGAAATTCATATTTTTCTATTTCTACAAACCATAATTCATATTTTTCTATTTTTCTCTTTCTACAGGCCATAATGTCTGTGAGCAAGGAAGAACGAATCCAGATAATTCTACTCATAGATTTTTATCTCTGTGGCCACTTGAAAGCGCTGGTATATGCAGAGAAAATTAGGAGTGTTGAACATTTTCGGCAGCGCATTATTGGGGCATGTAACACCATTACTCCTGACATCATTCACCGTGTGCTTGCTGACTGGGTATCACGTCTGAATTTGTGTATTGAAAACAATGGTGGACATATTGAGCACGTTCTGTAAATAAAAGTTTTTGTTTTGCCTTTTTTTATTATTTTTCCTATGATGCCGGACTTATGGGACACCCTGTAGAGTAAATATCAGAGTTAGCACTTACACGCAATTAAATAGAGTTTATCGTGATATCCAATGATTGTAAAATAAGGTTTGTATGATAAAAATAGAATATGAATAGTCAATACTGGTGTTTCAGAGTGTGAGTGTGTATGGTAGGGATTTGGAAAGTTTTCGAATTAACAAAGTTTAAAAATAATGTATAATAATTGAAAAATGTGAGTAGGGTTATAAAATCCTTTAAATTTAAAGTCAATTATTATTAAATTCTAATACAGGTAGTATTAATGATGATGTATGTGCGTATGATATTCAATGTAAAAGTGACTTGGGATACGGAAGGAAAGTGAATTCGAGTACGTGTCAAAAGTAATAAAATTCAATTAGGATTATAGATTTTATGTATTTAAATCAGTTGCACGTATTAAGGTAATAACAGAAATGGCCTAAGTATAGAATCCGTGGTTAAATTATTATTCAGGACAACGGCGTGGTTATATTTACTGTATTTAAAACATGCAAAGTATAAAATGCAAGTCTGACAAGTTTTTAAACGTGATATTTCTATAGAATAAGTCAAGAATTTCGTTGAAGCAACCCAAGAATAAGCACCCCAAAGTCCCCAATCCAATAAAAAGCACCCCAGTTAGACCCCAATCCGAGAAAAAGCACCCCAATTAGACCCAACTCCAAGAAACAGCACCCCAGTTAGACCCAAATCCAGATTAAAGGATTTTAACATATAAAATTTAAAAAATAAATATTTTAAAGTTTACGAAGGATATTGCAATAAAAAATTATAACAAAATAATAAAAATAAAAATATTGAAATAAGGTTAATTGAATGCCAGGTTAGGTCAACTGTACGCCCTTCACGACTTAACCTAACCAATCGTCAAGGGCGTACAATTAACCTAACCGGGCATTCAATTAACCATTTTGGAGCAATAAACTCCCTTTCAAAAGAAACCTTAAAAAACCTAAACAGAAACTTAAAAAAAAACCTTTTAAAAAACTCCCTTTCAAAAAAAAGACCTTTCAAAACAATTTTAAAATGCTCTATTTCAGTAGTCTGGGCTCAAAAGGGTGGAGTGCAATCGCAATGTTGCAAAGGGGGATATTGCAAATGGGGGAGGTGGTCTTGCAACAATGGGGAGGGGTTATCCCCTAAGTTGCAATGAAGCGGGGGTGCTTTGAGGGGAGAAGGGAGGATAACCTCCCACCAAAGGGGTAACCTTAACTTAAGAGAGAGGAGGAGAGTCTTTGGGGGAGAAGTTGGGATGTCCTCACCCCCCAAAGGGAAACCCTAACCTAAGCCTTAACCTAAGAAGGATAGAGATGTTCGCCTAGCCCCAGCCAGACGCATGATGAGAGTTCATCCGAGCGTCTTATAAGGTCCAAAGGAGCCAGTTGGCTTAATCCGTCAGTTTGGCTTAGAAGGCGTAAATGACTTGTTCAGGTGTACATTATTAGGGTTCAGTTGCAAGATTTCGCTATTTATTTAAGTAAAGCATATATTCATGACAGTTGGCTTAGAAGTCTTAAGCAGCCAGTCGGTTTAGAAGGCGCAACCATGAAATATAGAAAATAAATACACATTCCTATACAAATGAGAAATATATACAATAAAAAATAATAATAGTATGTATAAGAAATAAGTACGAAGAATATATATACACAATAAAAAAATAACAGTATAAGAAACATTTTTAAACGATGGAATATATATATATATATATATACAGGGTGTCCCATAAGTCCGGCATCATAGGAAAAATTAAAAAAGGCAAAACAAAAGCTTTTATTTACAGAACGTGCTCATATGTCCACCATTGTTTTCAATACACAAATTCAGACGTAATACCCAGTCAGCAAACACACGGTGAATGATGTCAGGAGTAATGGTGTTCTGTCGATTTACCTCACCATTTCCATAAAAAACAGCCTCGTCACTGAACAGAATGGTGGACGGGAAATTGGCATCCCGAACATATTGTTCCGTTGCCCATTCACAAAATTCCATCTGCCGGTCGGGATCATCCTCGCTTAATTTCTGTAGGATCTGAAGTTTATATGGATGCCATTTGTGAGCCTGAAGAATGCGATGGATGCTAATTTTCGACACTCCTGTCTCGGCGGACAATCGCAGAAGAAACTTATTGGGACTTCTGTTAAAATGAGCCAGGATAGCAGTCGCTCTATCATCGTCAGTGGACCTCCTTGAAGGTCCACTGCGTGGTTTATCTTCTATGGATCCTGTTTCCTTAAACTTTGCAACAAGTCTGTTAACACACACTCTGTGTTATTGGCTCGCGGTCTGGATGCAGTCTGTTAAATTCAGCAGCGGCCTCTCTTTGACTCCGATTTCCTATGAGTAGAATTATCTGGATTCGTTCCTCCTTGCTGACAGACATTATGGCCTGTAGAAAGAGAAAAATATGAATTATGGTTTGTAGAAATAGAAAAATATGAATTTCTCCTATGATGCCGGACGTATGGGACACCCTGTATATTATATATATATATATATATATATATATATATATATATATATATATACACAATAAAATTATAATAATATAAGAAATACACAATATTAAAAGATGGAATATATATAATCAAAGAATAAAATAAAAAATAATAATATAAGAAATACAAAACGATGGAATATAATCATCAAAGTAATAGTACAGGAGAAAGCTATATATACTGTGTATGTGTGTGTGTATATATTATATATATATATATATATATATATATATACACACACAAAAAAAAATTATATTAAATAATTAAATATATTGAAAATAAATATACTTCAAAATACGTACACTTTATCTTCTACTGTGCTTAACTAAAACACTAAACTTGCACGTGATTGAGTCTACAGTCATATCATTGATGCTTTGCACTACTCAGTAAATATGATTTAACATTATTTCACCGCTGAAGTTATAGTGATGCCTATACTCGATGTAAATAGCCTTCATATCGTTCAATACTATTTTTGTGCCCACTTTGCATTGGCAAATTATCTTTAAAAACGGCTAGAATACATTCAAAGGCACGTACAAAGAGGTCATCGTTAGCCACAACATCATTATTAAATACAAGTTTATAAACACTTTTCCAATCGAGGGTTTATTCTTACCGAACCGAGCTTTTCAATCGTGAACCCATTTTCACAATTCATAGCGGCAGTTGAAATAATCTTCTAAATCGTAACGACAGTTGCTCATTATATAAAGAAATAGTTCTTCAGGGTGAACGGTGTAGGTGAGCTCAGCCATGTACCGCTCAAGTGGTAGCAAAATTCATGATATTTCAAAGAGTCTAAACCTTTTAAATAAGCATCCAGCTCTAGACCATTCTCGCCTTGTTCAGTCCTACACTCGATAAACCGTCGAGCAGAGCGGTGTATGTGTATTCAAGAACCGTGTCAAAATAAAACATATCCGTAACACGCGAGTCTAATATATGCTTGAGCTTGCATAAACCGACGATTTCAAACATTCGAGGATGAAACGGTTTCGCGTAGGGACAAGAACATTATTGTCAGAATCATTCTTCCACATCAGTCGTATATCAATGCATAGCTGATTATTTATACACAACGTACAAACAATGGCATATGAGGGGGGTATCACTAATCTGCTCTCTTCTTGTACCTATACCTGCAGGCAGTGACGTGCACAGAGTTTCAGAAGTGCAGGGGCTCAATTGAAAAAAGGGCACTCCCCTAACATTTTTAAAAATGAAATCCGCAATGCCATATAGGCTATATATATGTATACACACACACAAAGAAAAATTTTAAAATTGTATGTGGTAAATATTCTTAAATTCCATTAAATTCAATGCATTATTTTTGTATATAAAGCTGATTAAAGAAAATAAATGAAAATTTGTTGTAAAAAGGCATGTTTTTATTGCAAGATTGCTTCAAAAATATATTTCCCTTCACTTTTATTATCTTAGGCCTTATCTAATCTAATCAATGAAAATTGTATTGTTTTTTGAAAATCAATTTCATATTAAAAATGAAAAGGTTATGATATGTTGTTTAATAAATCATTTATTAATTTAATGAAATTCATGCCAGTACTAAAACCCAAAATCCATCGTTTGACACACTGGTGTACTGATGGGCCTAGCCTAGTAGGGGACGTGGACGTTTTTACCAACTTTACGAGTAATGTCATACAATATTTTTTGGAGTAATGTCACAATGCTTTGGATTCCAACTTACCATAATTATCAGTGAGAAATCACTAGTTAGCTTAGGTTAACGTAAAATAAACAAACAGTAAACAATACACCCATATACATACCCGAGAGACGCAATCAACAGTGAACAGCTGCAGTCAGTGTTACCACTAGGGACGCCCTCCCTGATTGACAAAATAATAGTAACGGTATGTTAAGTTTATTATTCTAATAAAAAAATCATAGATCAAAGTAATTCCAGTTTTGAAAATCTGTTGAAGTAGCAGTAACTAAATAAAAATATAACTAATTAATTCAAATTTATGTCGAATCAATATATTTTGAATTTTGACTAAAAGGGCACTTTTGATATGAAGAAGAAAAAGGGCAGGGGCTCAAGCACCCCAAGCCCCCCCTGTGCACGGGCCTGCCTGCAGGCATTTCATAACGATCCTCACCCCACTTCTCAACTACACGAAGACTTTATTCATCTCCTCAACACTTAAATAACAACATTCCGTTTACCAGAGTTTGTTTTTCTACAAGTCGTTTCAAGTACATAGTTAATGGCTCCGCTTTTACGCCTGAACACGCACAATGACTTCGTCACGGACACATCGTACATGGCATTGAGAATGCTGCTCAAAGGAAGTTCCATCGTATTCCAAGAGTATACATCCAGTCGGTTCAAGCTCTGAGATAACTATGAGACACAGGCGGACGGATCGGCTCGACGGGAGGTGTGAGTCATACCATAAACTGTTGGCTCGTGTACGGCGTTGTTCCAACGTGAAAGGGAATACTTGTATCCCATTATACTGGGTAGGTGTTTTGAGAAATTTTCCACCTGCGATACATGAAGCAATACAGGTTTTAATGTTTTAGCACTCCCATTCCCCAAAATACGCACCAGACATTTTTATTCAGGTGGATTTTCACGAACTAAACACATTTTATTCACACTATGGCGCACTATTTGAAAGAAACATATGACCATATATTTCGTTTTTGCTTAGGAGCGATACTCATTTCTAAATTCTGTTAAAAACTCACGCAGACCTTTAGCCACAACCTCACTACAAACCTCGTCATGATATATATTAATGTATTGGTAAAAATACTTCATATTCTCCATGATGACAAGATTTACATTCTCAGCCGCAGGGTACGAGTACTCGGTATGATTCAACATGACACAATACCGCTTGTCACACCACTCATCAGCAAGACTCACTAACCATAACCGTTGCTTCTCTTCTGCACGTGTTGTTTCTTCCACTTCACGGTATATGTAAGCTTTTATAAAGTTTAGTCCTACAACATAGTTCAATACATCGTTTGTACCACGAAATCCTTCAATGCTCTCGCTAGAATAGCCGTAGAGTATTTGTACCTCTTGTTCCTTCGCACGATTCAATGTGGCCTTTAAAGTATGAAAGTAGGGTGGAATTCAGTAACCTTATCTTCAAACTTTGCTGAATACCACTTTATAAACGTCGAACACGCAATATTAAAGGTAGCCATTACTATTTTGCATCTACGTGGGAAAATGCAAGTCTGAGATCCAGGGCTTGCAGCGGACAATTGAACACGCAGGGTAGAGATATGCCCAAGTAGTAGCAGGTGTCACGTGGCCGATCATATAGGGAGTGCGGAGCTTATAACGTTCTCCTGTACATACGCTGGGCAGAGCTTAAAACTTTCTCCTGTACATACGCTGGGCTGAGCTTAGAACTTTGTCCTGTACATACGCACACACACACAGACACACACACACACACACACACACACAAATGAGAAAGTGAAACGCTAATTGAAACACGATTTATTTAATAACCGAATTATTCAAGGTATATGCAATATGTTTACAAATACGTGTAATAAATAAACATATCGTTAACAATAAACATACATAACAATCAAACATTATGGTTTCCAAACGGTACGGTATCATAGGTATCAGGCACCTGGTAACGTTTCCTATAGGTGTTACAGCACACCTTCGTACCCCTAAGTTCCTTCACGCCCCCTAATTTCTGCGCCCGAAAATTGTGTGTACCTACAGTTAGTTGGAGTGGCTGGACGCCCTCATCTTCCAAGCACACTAGACCCTTAGCCTTCACGATATATTTCATATCCTCTCCCACTCTCACAGGTATCCCATAAGTTTTTGGCCCTGTTGAGACAAAAGAGACAGCGTATGCGATGTGTCCACACTGATCCTTGATTTCATCAGTTAACTCTCCGAGGAATTCACCAATAGGAGGCATGTATTCACCCTCCCTCGCTGTGAATATCACACTATCTGTATCGGCGTACAAAACACTCCGACCAAGAGAATGCAATAGACCCCAAAGTTTGATGCGTGCATACGCCGTTGTGAAGCTGACTACAGGTATGTTTGTAACCTGTGAGGTATCTGTGGCCAATTCGGTAAAGTTGTACTTTATTATGCAAGTATTACCCACATTCACGATCTCCATGATCTCTTTATCGTGAGCGTTGGCATAATCTCAGACTTCACTATAACTTTGAGCCAAATGTACGTTCCCCTTGCCAGTATTCTGTACAAAATTTCCCCAAAGACTGTTTAGACACAACTTTGCAATAAAGCGCTTGCCTGGGTTCTTTACAATTTGGGAACGGTCAAGCTGTACCCCTTCACGGTCACGGTAACGCTGAATATAAGCTGATTTTTCATCTTCGGTATCAACTCCTCGCGGATACCCTGATGCCTCTATCTTATCCTTCAAAAAAGTGCTTATATATGGCGTGAAAAGGTTGGGTAGCTTCTGAAACCTCCACACCTCATATATCGTCAATATTTTTTAGCCATGGCGTACTTCACGCACAGGAGAAAATGAGCTTGTGGTCTATAACGACGGGTAAGATCGGCATCCATAAATCGCGAGGGAGTAGCTCATCTACGAAAGAAAGGTTGAAATAATACCCGTTCAAATTTGTTCAGAACACCTCGATGGTGGGCAGGTCAGGTCCCACCAGTTTTTCAGGTGCACCTACGGGGTACGGATTGTTCTTCATCACGTAAGGATATAAAGAACCGACGTCGTAGTAATGGAGATTCATTCCCTCCGTAGGCGGAAAGTATAGCTTGAAGGGATTTGTACGCCCTCTGAACAAGCTATAACCCCATTTGAAAGGATCCAGCATCATCGAACGATTGATCGTGTTTATTTCTTCACGGTACTGTCTATCTGTTTCCATCCGTGCATCATACTCATGCCCCCACAAGACTTTTTGAGTGAACTGGACGCCTATAAGCTGATCGCTGATACCATGTGGTAATCCTTACAATGTTTCACTATATCTTCCGCAAACTCGAGACATCCCTTACACAAATCATGATGCCGTCCATATTTTCAACTTTTATCATAACTCGCGTAGAGAGTCCTTATATTACGGATGGGGAGATACGTTGTCCTTGACAGCCCTAAAATAAGTAGGGGTCTTGTACGATCACTCACACAGCTTTTAAAAAAAAACATACACAGTCCTAAGACGATCACCCATTCCAAATACAATATACGAACATTCATTTCCTGTTCTACCCATCTCAACTCTTCAGGACCCATATTACACTCAAACTCAAGTTTACAGTCTACAGCAAGTTTACGGGCACGCTCCACTACCGTAGGCAGTCAAATTTTTTGGCCCGTGTATTTAGTACAGTAAACATACGGGCCAAGACTAGTGCTGTAAAGCCTCAACCACGATCGGCGTTAATATGCCGCCTGGAAATAACTGGAGAATTGAAGTTAAGAATATAAGGTGTAGCACTATGACCCGTAACACGGAATACACGGTCAATATTTACCGTGAAGTTGTCCATATTGAAGGCTGTACTACTTTGAGAGGCCCGCATTATACGGCCTGATATGTACTCTATAGCTACAACTGCCATGCGGCTGAATGGTATTCCTACCCAAAAATCATCTACATCTCCGTCATCTGACTCGAACCCGAAGGACAGCCTCGTCCTGACTTCACGTTCGTCGCGGTTCTGAAGGGAAACTCGACAATACGTTCAACAACGCGCCGTAGTCAGTGTTCAACACCATTGCTATACATGGATCTAGGATCATCCCTGACCATATACCACTTTCTAGTCAGGGATGGGGTGGGGGTGGCGTTGCGCACCAACTCGAATGTTATACTATCCTCTACAGCACGAGAAGCTGCTGCTGTTGTGGAGGATGTACCCGTAATTGAACAAGAATAAGGGGGTATATTTGAGGAAGGTACTATTGTGGGGCTTGTGTCGTAGGACGTAGAGGGTTGGGGCTCTATTACTGTTGGTCTAACAACCGGCGCAATCCTGGCACGCTTTATACCTGACGTGGAGGGCTCTTCATTATGCTTCCGCTTTGAATTGTCGGGTGCTATAGGTGTTGCTGGTGTGGGCGCGTTAGCGGGGGTGGATTCTCTGACAACAACTACACTGTCATCGGGGTCATCTGTAATACCGATTATTTTGTAAATGTCGCACTTAGTAGTGTGACGTGTTAGAGATGGATTCTATAGAAAAATTCAGGTTCACGAGCCCATCCCCATGTATTATATCTGGCCCTACAGGATGTGGTAAAACGGTGTTTATGCTTAAAATCATTAAAGAAAAGAGAAATATTCTCAAAATTTGTACATAAATTTACATGGTGCTATTCGACGTACCAAGATGATATTTTATTCCACAAAGGTGTATATGACGTTAATTCGTTAAAGAGAAATGAACATACAGTCCTTATAATTGACGATCTCATGTTGGAGATGGATAAAACGTTTGACGAGACATCTACAGTGTTCTCCCAACATCTTAACATAAGCGTGTTCTTCATCAATCGGAATCTGTTTTTCAAAAATACATACATGCGCGATGTGTCGTTAAATACACAATATCTGGTCTTATTCGCGCAACGTAAAGATGTATCACAAATTGGGGTATTAGCCAATCAAATGTCCAAGGAGTTTTTTGGAAGTTTATAAAGAAGCTACAAGCCAGCGTTACGGATATTTGCTTTGCGACCTTCATCCGCGAAACACGTTTAGGGTGATTCTGAGAACGAATATATTTCAAAACGAGCCTGAAACGGTGTATATTCCAGAATGACAGAGAGGCTAAAGAAATACTATAAATTAATAAAACACTATCATCGACTGCCCCGGGCAATGCAACAGATGTTTGCTAAAAATATCGACTCCGACTTTTTAAAATGTATCTGTGAAATCTGTCTTAACGTTATAAATTGCACTGTATCAATGAAACCCTACTCAGAAGGCTCGCCTACGCCGTTACAAGAACATAATATGTACACTCGGTCATAAAAGTCAGACTGTGGGGTAGAAAAAACGAATTATTGTATAAAGAGGAGGGTCATTCCTTCCCATCTTATTTTCAGTCTTGGGTCCTTTACTGACTAGATTAATATAATGAAGAAAGTAGTAGTGATTCCACACGAGGTGTATGATTCACTGCAAAGTTCAAAGAATCCAGACACGGTTCTCGAATCCCATAAAAGCAGGCTTAAAAGAACGGAAAGCGAATTGTTAGCCCTATTAAACAGTGAAGAAACACCTGATGAGAAAAGATTCTTATACCAAAAAGCTCACACAACATATTGAGCATGTATTAAAAAGCACCCTCCCACATACAATGAGGAATAAAGGTTTAAGTCTGTATAATCTATTGAATGAGGATCCCAACATAGAGTGGACCGATACAGGTGAGATCATTGTGGAAGGAGCAAAGGTACAGGGATCGAATATGGTAGACCTCGTTCACGATCTGGTGAGAAAGTGGGATAGGCCCTCACCATCAGGATGGAAGCACATTAAAGCAAGACTACAACAAATAAATGTCCCCAAAACAATGATAGGAAATCTGAACAGGTTAAAAGACTTGGAACATATATCGCATGTGCCACAATTGAGAACGCCATCACCCCTAGCGGTAGCATTTCTGAAGAGGAGAAAGAAGAGACTAAACAACGGTCATCCCTATCCACTGCCTCTAAAATACGCAAATGGCTAACATATTAAGAAGACGTTATTATGACATTTCTAGCACAGACTCCTACGGAGGCGTAGATAGACTGTACAGAAGTGTTTACAATGATGAAGTAGGGAAAAAAGATGTTGAGAGGTTTTTGTTCGAGCAGGACGCTTATACACTTCATAAGCTTGTGAGAAAAAGGTTTAAAACAGCCAAGACAACAGCGGCATCGATTGACTCTATTTGGCAAGCAGATTTAACAGACATGCAAAGATATTCAGTGTATAACAATGGTTACCTCTACATCCTATTCATAATAGATGTATTCTCTAGACATCTGTGGCTTATTCCTCTAAAAAATAAATCGCCTGAAACAGTTGCTAAAGCCAACAAAACAATGATGTTGAAAGAAAACACAGTTCCTGGCTATTTTTGTGCGGATATGGGGAAAGAATTTATAGCCCGAGCTTTTCAGAACATATTGACAGAGTTTAATATCAGCTACTACACTACCAATTCTAGACAAAATGCCTCTTTAGCTGAAAGAGTTCAACGTATCAAAAAGGAACGCATGCACCTTTATTTTACACATAAAAACATACAGATTTATAGACATTATAGAATCATCTTACAACCATTCAAACCTTCGTACAATTGGTGCAACACCTAACGAGATTTTAGAAAGAGGTACCGTACGCGCACAGAGCCTGATGTTAGAAGAGATGGAACACCACCACCACACTCTGCGCGTTTCAAAATCAATGATTATGTAAGGCTGTCGCGTTCGGGAAATAAATTCGCGAAGGGATTTGAGCAAGGCTGACAAGTGAAATTTTTAAAGTTAGTGCTATGAGACCTAAAGGCGAGATAATGCTGTATTACGTTGAAGATTTGAATAGGAAAGAAATCGCAGGAGGTTTTTAACGCGAGGATTTGCATAAAGTGACATTTAATTTAGGAAAAAATGTGTTTAAAATTGAAAAAAATTTAGGAAGCAAAGATTTAGGAAAGAGAAAAATGTACCTGGTGAAATGGCTAGGGTATCCAGAAGGCTTCAACACCTGAATAAAAGCTGCTGCAGCAATGAAGCTTAAATAGTATGCAACGTGGCGCCTAACCATTTCTACGTCACACTACCGTCCTCCTTGTCCCCCGTCTGTACATCCTAACAACTCCCTGGCAACTTTGTGACAGAACTCCATGGCCCCATTGAATTGGGTCATGATTCGTATGAGGTGGGGATATGCGAGATTCAGCTGGACACCCTCTTTTTAAATATTAATTATAAAGAACCCGCTTTTACGATTCTTAGAGACTGTAATGAGTTTGAAAAAGCCGTGATAATTCTGAATGAAACCATACGTATCGCCAGGATTGGAAATGCATGGTATTACAGTACAGTAGTAACACTAGGTCCGGGCTGCTATGGTGCGGCGAGGATGTTGTGAGAGACAAACGCAAGTTTAAAAAACTCAAATCTTACGGATGATTTAGTATACAAATTCGTAAACAAAGAAAACTCAGCACATCCTGTGACCCTAAAATCACAGGCTGACAGAAATATTAAAGACAAAGGATTGTTCAAAATTATAACCTAGGGGCGATATCGATCAGCCTTCCAAAGAGATACCTTTCACGAGGCACAACATGACTTGTCCAGCGTAATGTACCAGATGAAATTGGAGAAATTGAGTGATGGATATACACCCCCAGACATGTGCTATATTTACAGCAATATAGCGGAGCACCAGTTTGTTGGGGATATCCAGGCACGCCTGCTGCGCATTGCACACATTCCCAACCATAGAGGGAAGAGCATGAGTATTACATATGACAGACCCCATTATGTGAATGTCGCGACTAATCTAATAACCAACATCTCAATATATATAAGAACGATTGAGGGAAAAAATTTCTCATTCGGTGATGGGAGGTTAACAGTGAAGCTGCACTTTCGACACACTGAGTTATAATGGACAGAAAGCCTTTCACAGTCTATCGAAGAGTGAGATACCAGCGTGGTAGTGGATTTGGATCCAATTTTTCAACAATACTACATACAGCTTTCCCCCTTGCTCAAGAAGGGACCCAGATACCTGGGGAGGAAAGCGCTACAATCAGGTCTTACCACGGCAGAAGACATATTGGTTGGGGCTAAACCTAAAGAATCTCTAAAAAAACACTTAATAGTTCCAATACGGTATATAGAGGAGGAGATCGACCCCAGGCTAAACACTGTAGCCCAGTTTCACTTACATCTCATCTCACCAAAATATATGAATATCTACAGAAAAAATTTGACATTTTAGAAACTCAGAAAAAATTATATAATAACCACATGGATTCCGGTCTGGAAGATCGTGCCTATCACAACTAATGGAACACAAAACAACATTACTGATGCACTCGAAAACAATGAAAACTATGTATATACACAGACTTTGCCAAGGCGTTCGACAAGTGTGACCATGAAATAATAGCACAAACTGAAATATATGGGAATAAAGGAAAAGTAGGAAAATGGGGTGCCACTGTCAACTCAACCCCCAATCAACCCCCCCTATCAACCGGATGTTGGGTTGACCAGGGTTGGGTTGACAAGGGGTTGAATTGACACGGGCTTGAATTGACATGGGGTTGAGTTGACATGGAACCAGTACCATCCTTTGCTGATAACACAAAAATTAATAGAAAAATAAGGAACTCAGAGAATATAGGATCTCTACAAATAGACATGAACAGAATCTATAATTGGTCTGAAGGCAATAATATGAAACTGAGAAATTTCAACTACTAAGGTACGGAAGAAAGAAGGACCTAAAACCCGTGGAATACTATACTCGAAATGGACAGGAAATTGAGAGAAACTCGAAAGCAAAAGATTTAGGAATTGTAATGAGTGATGACGTGAAATTTGAAACAAAATGAGATAGCAGTAACCAGAGCAAAGACAATAACTGGTCAGATAGTGAGAATCTTTAAAAGAAGGATAGGAATATAATGATTCCTCTGTTGAAAACACTGGTCATGCCCAAGATAGAGTATTGCTCAGTCTTAACATCTCCATATAAAAAAAGAAGACATTAGTGAACTAGGAGGGATTCAGAGAAGCTTCACAGCCAAGATCAATGGATGCAAAGAACTACATTACTGGGAAAGGTTACACGAATTAAATTTATATTCGCTGGAAAGAAGAGAACGAGGCACCCCATTATCTACACTTGGAAAATAATGGAGGAACTTCTCCCTAATCTTATTTTAAACCCATAACCACTCAAACAACAGTGAAAAGTAAGAAAGGAAGAATGTGTAGTGTTTTCAATTTAAGGACTAGACAGGGAACATCCTTGTGAAAAATGCTCTCTATGAATTGGTCCCCAATTAACCCACCCTAACATCTCCAGTCTAACTGCAGAGTAGGTTAAGCCCAGCGTTGTAGGGTCAGCCTAGAGATTTCGGAAATGGTCCAGAGCGGGTTGAGTAAATTGAGGTATACAGTAAAATTCCTTACCAAATTAGGTTAGGGTAAATTACCGTAGCCTTAGTTAAACTATGAGTTGATGCTAGGTCTTAGACCCAATGTAGGCCTAATCTAACTGGACCTAGTTTAAACTGTTATCACTAAACTGGGGTTTAGAAATACAACGGTTCACTTCCCGAGTGTTATTAGATAAGTCATGGCCTGATCTTCTTTATGGAGTCCTTCTTCTATTTACTTAATTTAGGTGAGTGCACTTTAAAAAGCTGTATTTATTTCTTCCGTTTCAAGCCCCTCGCTCGCCATGCCGCTGTTACCACATGTTCTTTTTTTGTGACCTTTTCCTCCAGCTTTTTTTATGTTGGTTGGTTGATTAGCAGTGTCATTATTTCAATACTACCAAGTACGCTTTATCACACAATATATTAATACTAGTGTGAAGATTAACTCTGGTCAGCAACCAATTGGTTTCATCCAATCAGTCATTGACATAAAAGGAGTTTACTAATTGTCAGATTAACTACCTACCTACTCAGTTGACCATTTTCGTTACCTCCCGACTACCCACACGTATCAGTTTTCCATAATCCTCAACCCTGAAGAAAAATAATTGCTGTGAGAGGAACAAGACTTTTTCAACCTGCTGCCCAAAGAAATAAATAACACGATTGGATATCTTTAAAAATATATATCCATTAAAATGGTGTCCCGCCAAAGTTCATAGTATGATGTTACACACACACACACACACACACATACACACACACACAACGATATATATATATATATATTTTTTTTTTTACACGCCCCTCGGAGATAAATTAAAATGAATTACTCCAAGAGGGTATAATATTATACTGCTGGATCGGGAAGACCGTTTCGATGTCTGATATTCCCGCAATTACAGAGCACTTCGTGGAACCTGTAGATGTCTTATCACTAGTTCCCAAAAGTCAAAAAACAATGAAACACGTTGGCGGTTATTGATTTAATTAATTTTGGGCAGGATGGTTATTAATCAGTTATAGTAAATCAATTGTTTCTTTTTCACAGAGTTTATAATATGAATATTTCTTCAATAAAAGTTTATAAGTACAATAATAGTTAATTTTTAACTGTAAGATATTAAATAAGCCGGAGACCCCTCTAACACACCCTCGTCCGTTCTGAGTCTCCCAGCTTTCCGATACAAAGCAATTTCTTAACGAGGTAGAATGCACCTCTCCACCGAGGAGATCCATCTCGGAACCTGCCTACGCCACCACGCAAACGGTTGTCGTCACCTGGGAACTCTGGAGAAGCGAGCATCTCACAATCCATTGTGTCTCCCAGGAGCAATCAAAGAAACCGTCCGCGTCACTGGCGTGTGATTTCTGTTCGGAAGGAAATTCGTCATACACTAATGTGTGAATTATTGAATGAATGAAATTACATAAAAATAATGTTGTCATCAGGGCGCGGCTTTACTTCGATAATAAATCAAATTATAACATTATAATACATATATATCAAGAGGGAATGATGTATGAAAGTAGTTAGGTTACTGTTGCGACTGCGCACTTGTATGAGAGAGGTTAGTTTACTCTATATTCAATTTTCCTCTATTTTGGGGGCGGCGCCCCCACCCAGTGGCGTATTAAGGAATTTTGGGTCCTGGCGCCAAAATACTCTTGGGCCTCTCAACCAGACAAATCTTCGAGTCATGTAAATTAATAAAACCATTTCTAAATAAAACCATTTATTTCTAAATCAAATAATGCGTTTTACACATATACCAAACTGCTACAATTACACCAAACCAATTACACAACTACCACTCCACTACTAATCTACTAAAGTTGGTCACAAAATCATCCACCATCAGTCTACAAAAGTTTTTTTGCGTTGCTTCATGTCATTAAATTTTCCAATAACAAGCTCATTATTTAAATTCTGCAAAATATCGTTTTCGATGCATAACAATGACAGACTTTGCAATTTCTTTTGGGTTAGTATTTGACGTTTAGCATTGTGAATCATGCTCAAATGAAAAAAGAACACTCCCCAATTGCATGTGACACCATTAAACAAATAAATGCTATAAACAATGAAAGCATTTGGGAAAAATGCCCTCAATTTGTGAGTTTCCTGCAGTACTCCTAATAGGCGTGTGTCAGATACTGCATTTTGTTTGACAAATAACACATGTACTTCTTTAAGTCTTTTCAACTTCCTTTTTTGGGCACCACTTTTTTCCATACCTCTCAAATGTAGATATTATGCAGAAAAGGGAGCGAAATGAGATATATCTGAAATAGAAAGAAATTTTATAAGTAATCTGAGAAATAGGCATCTGAGAAACGCAGGTAAAAGTAGAGCTGACACAAGAATGTACCTGAAATGTAGGGTTGTTCAAAAAGTAAGTTTACAAGGTGTTTTGAAGAAAATGTTTTATTACAAGGTAGGTAATTATTACAAGTATTTCAACAACTTATTACTACTTTTCTATATAATCACCCAAAAGATTCAAACAGTTGTCGTAGCGTGGGACAAACTTTCCGATGCCGGTCGAGTAAAATGTAGGGATCTTAATTTTTAACTAGTTTCGTACGGCCGCTTCTGTATCAGGATCGTTTTGAGATTGTTTACCTCCAAGGTGATGCTTTAGGGCTGGAAACAAATGAAAGTCGCTTGGTGCAAGGTCAGGACAATGGGGGGAATGATCCATGACTTCCCAGTGGAATGATTCCAAAAGTTGCCGTGTTTGATTTGCATGATTTGTGAGGGCATGCATTGTCATGCAAGAACACCACACCTGCAGTAAGCAACCCGGGACGTTTTCTTCTGATAGCCGTGCGGAGTCGCTGCAAAGTTTCACAATAAGAAGTGGCATTTATTGTTCTCCCTTTTTGCATGAATTCAACATGCAAAACGCTTTGATAGTCCCAAAAAATCGTTGCCATCACTTTACCAGCTGATGGTGCAATCTTGAACTTTTTGGTTCGTGGTGACCCCGGATGTTGCCATACATGCCTAACAAAATATTATACCACCAACAACATTATTGTACTATGCATAATGCACCGGTAATTAACCTTGTAAACTTACTTTTTGAACAACCTTCGTACTTGTTTTTTTTTCAAGTATATAGGGACTGAGTAAACGTACAAGTACTCCGAAATTTCAGATCCCTAAAACAGCTGGGTCCTGTGGCCTGGTCCCACGTGGTCCCCCCCTTAATACGCCACTGCTCCCACCCTCTTATCCTATCCCCTTCCCCTCTTTCCCTTCCCTCCTCCCCCTTCCTCTACTCTCCATTTTTGCCATTATTATACTATTTTAGCATGATGCAGGTGAAAGGCTGAAAGTGGGGGTCACCCGCTTAATGCAGGTGACTTGAGAGGTCTCTCCGAATTTTCCGGGTCATTTCGTTTACTGTAAAATGTGTCCCTGGTTTTACTTTTATATCTATCCTAATAATTGTGACGGTCGAACTGCGAACTTTCTTTCTCTCTTTCTTTCTTTGTCTTTTATGGCCGGCCAAACCATTGGCCTGATTTGGATGAAACTTGAGAGATAGGGGTAACTGAGGCCGGGGAAGAACATGGGCTATGTGGCGTCGGCCTCCAAGTTAAACGGTGGCCGATAGAGGCCTCTGTATTCCGGATTGGTTGAAAGATTGTGACACAGACACGTCATAAAAGATCGTGACATAAAATGGTCGGAGCTCGATCATAGACGCGTCATAAAGTGGTCGGAGCTCTAGCATATATATATATAATATATATATGCATATATATATATATATATATATATGTATATGTTATACATGAGCAGTCGCCCATCATTGCCAACCACTCATACACCGAATATGATACCCGAGCAGTCGCCCCCTTAATCTCAAGCACTCAGACAGACCAGACGCGAGAAACACGATATCATGCACTCGCTGTTCCCGTGTTTGCCTTTCAATCAGCCTTAGCGTGTCCTTGCATCCGCTTAGGAACTCCGCATGGAAACTCAGCGAGCTTGGACAAGGGGCCCTGACTTTGAGAACTTCGCGCTCTCTTTGTCTCACGGTCACACGCCTGGCTGACTCATGTGAAAGTGGATTCCTTCGTATATAAAGAGGTGTCAAGAAATTGAAAATCAGACACTAGAAGAGAGCACATCGGGAAAGATTAAAGAATAGACCGCAGCAGGCAAAATTCTTCAACAGATCTTCTTGGAGTGTCGGCGAGTGCCTTAGAAAGTGGTCTTTTACCCTGGGTGAGAGGGAGAAATTTACCCGTAGGGAATTCGCTTTATATTGGAATTTCGGGATTGAGGATCTGACTCAAGGAAACGCAAGCGGATTCAAATCTTATTTACTTTAACGTGACTTTAGATGTCAGTTATAGACTTAAGAATTACTTCATTATAACCTTTATAAACTTGAGTAGAAGAAATATTTTTATAATCAGATCCTGTTCTGTGAAGAAATATTTGCTTGTAATCCGCTTTCCTGAATTTAATTAAAGTACCTAAAATTTAACGTTGACTCTCAGTCAATCCATTTTCGGCGGGGCGGAAATACAGGTTAAGGGAATCTTCCCGGATTCCGTAAGCGACGAAGAAATTGTCGGCGTACTCAGTGGTCACGGCAAGGTAAGACATAGAGACAACCTTTGCCGATCCAGGAGTACTGTATTATACCCTCCATACAGGAGTCAGGTATAATATAATGGTGTCAGGTGTGGGGTCGTAGGTAAGTACTTCCTACCCTCCTTTCCTAGATACCCATCAAGATACCAGAAGTCGACTGAAGCGTTTATGAGGATCATTTACACGGAGAAGAGAAAGACGGAAGTTCCAACCAGAATCACGAGATCGAGGGCAGCTACCCAGGCGCGATTGAAATCTGCACGAGGATTCACACAACAGGCGAGGACGAGACGGTAAATCTTTCAAAGGAAGAAGAAAAACCCGAGGTAAGCAAACCTGTTTGTATTGCAACCGGTTTCGAGAGTCAAGAGGACAGCTCTCATGTAGCAGGAAGCAGCCCAAAAGTACACCTTTCAGGAGTATGATTTTTCCCACCAAATTTTAATATAAATAGAATTCCTCACGTCCACTCCTGGACACCTCCTGAAAAAATCAAAGGCGAACTTGAATTAGGAGATAGCCCCATATTAGCGAATCTAAGGGATTTTGTAGAATTTTGGTTTTTTTCATTAGATAAAAACCCCAGTGTTGAAATGCCTGTCAGTCAAGACAGCCGCCAAGCTGACAGTTTAGTAAGTAGGGGAACAGCTAGGAGACGTAACCCGTCTCCCCTATATCTCCTCCTCCTCTTCCCCATAGAATACCATGGACTAGGTCATTTCAATATTCATCTTATGCCGAGGAGGATGATTTTTCCCCCGACGAAGAAAAGAGGCTGCGATACGCAGCATAAATGTGCCCCATATTCTGTGGCACGTATGCTGAATATTTGATTGCAGCGGCCCAGGGGGTGGTACGAACCTATGTGTCCTTTCAGGATTTCATCTTTGAAATAGCGAGATTAATTCCCGAGAAAGGAAGAAATTCTGATAGGATGCGGATTGCTCTAGCAATTAGGTGTTCCGTTCCCACTAGTAGACTAGTGTTAGTAGGATTTGGGGAAAATATTAAGATCTGGAGGGAATTTTTAGATATCTGTTCTGACCTTTATTGTCAGAACAGACGGGATGAAATCACAAATAGATTAATGAACATAGAGAGAGAATGTAGGCGTCCGGATGAGTCATTTACCTCATTCGTGTACAGCATAAAGAGAGAAATTGAAGGGTTGAAAAAAGACGCCGGCGAAATGGCACACAGTATTGATATTCCTTTTGTAATAAATAAAGTTATTCTCAATTCAATACCTCGTAAGCTCTGGAATAAGTATGGTAACCAGACGGAGGACGTAAACAAGAAAATTAAAAGGATCAGGTGTGATGCTTGGATCGTTTCTGAACCAGTAACTCCGCACATGAATCCTTTAAATAATACAAATTATTTTAGTCTAAACTTGGGATCCCTACCATACCCAGATCAATCATACTCTCAGAATTCAGCCTATTTTCAAATGTTAAATCAGCCTATATACTCCCCTTATCAAAGCCTATATCTTCAAGTGGGATCAAACCCTTAGCCATATAAAATCACTTCAAATCAAATACCATATAGTCGTACGCCTCCGTACGATCAATTAACCCATCCCTGTCCCTCTATGCAGAATGAAATAACCATAAATTCAGTGCAAGCGCCACAAACGCAAATACAAACTTATTTAATGTATAATCCCCAATGTTACATATAGGAAGGGAACGGACATAAGGCCAAGGTTTGTCCATTGATTGAGAAAGTGAAAGGAGTAAAGCGCGAGAGTTTATAAGGGAAAGCGAGAGAGATTATAATGGCCATCGACGATACGCGTCGCCGTTTCGGCAAAATTGGAATAGAGGGAGAGAAGGAGATCGCGCGTCAGAAAAATGGGGAGACACGACGCCAAACACAAGTGACTATTCTTATGACAAGGCCAGAAGAAGAAACGATTACCCAGATCGAGGACAAAGGCGTGATGGCTATTCCTATTACAGAGAAAACAGATACGAAAGGCCACCCTCTCCCTATGAAAATAGAAGAGAGAGATTTCACTCACCTTATAACCAATCAAATACTCGATCCAATAACTGGAATAGAAAGGACTACCGACCGTATGACCAAAGATATCGATCTCCTTCGCCTTACGTAAATCGGAGAAACTATTCTCCTTATGAAAGATCGAACGAAAGGTACAGAGATTGAAGTGAGTCCCCATGTGAAAACGGATACGTCGCTCAGGAACGAGACCGAGGGCGATCTCCGTCAAGAAATTGGGAGAATCGAAGAAGCGATTCCCCAAGGACAAGGAGAATCGACCCTCCTCTAAACAGGGAAAAGTCCTCGCGAAGAGTCTCCTTTAAGGATAACGAAGAATCATAAGACGAACAATGACTAGAAATCCCTAATAACAATAAACGTCCCATAAAAGAAAAAAAGAAAGGAAAAAACTGAAGTAAGCCAGAACAAATGAAAAAAGAAAAACTGTATGAAAGCGAGACTAAATTAAGTATGAATGAAGGTGATAATAAGGTGAGAGAAAGAGAGGACACAAACAAATTGAGGAGTAGCATGTCCTTGAGGGCAGAGTCTAGCCTTAAGCAGAAAGAAGTACATGAAGAAATTCTCGAAACGTTTTCGGATAACTATAGAGTGCAATTCAGTATCAAATAACAAAAGAATGAATAAAGCCTCCGAAGAGGAAGCGAGTGAAAAAATAGATAAATTGCAAAAAGAAAGAAATCACGTGAATGGTGTTTATGAACAGAGCGCGTGTGAAAATAAGATTAGACGTGTAATCCAAAGGCATGATTCATTGTTAGAGTGCGCGAGCGGAAGTATGAATGAGAATGCCGGTATTATACAAAGTAAAAGTTATCGCGTGAATGGAATATATGGCACGGGCATATGGGGCACTGACTCAAGTAGGGGGTGGTGTGTCTAGGGAAAGTATTCCCGGATAAAATTGAAGAAAAACGGAGTGTTAGAGGTTCAATTTTAAACTGAAAATAACAACCTGAAACAAGCCTTAAACACCTAGCTTAAAACCATACACGGGAAAATGAATTAATAGCGTCGAAAATGAAAGTAGTACAAAATATTCCGAATGCCTGATCGAGTCCTAGCTGATACTGAACTCTGACGATTTCCCCACACGAGGCTACTACTCAAAGGTATAAACTTGTAATTAATAAATAAGCAGCGGACCTTCGATTTCTGATTATATAAAATTCGTCGAGACAAAACTTAATAATGATAAGAATAATAATATAAACTACAACTCAATATGAGTTGAAATGAAACCGTATTAAAGATATAAATATACTTTAAATTTATAAACAAAGTAACCAATTTCTTAAACTTAACCCTAAACCTTATACCTAATCTACAACTAAATACAAGATAAATAAACGAATTACCAAATACAAAAACCAAGTATTGGAATGCAATTAGGCTAACGCGATGCTACTTTATGCGATGTAGCTCACTATAAACCAGCAACGTGGAATAACTTCTCTTAATTCCAATACGTAACATAAAATAAGCTAACGACGGATACATTTCAAATAATGAAATTCTTAATCAAGATAAATAATTAACAATTCAAACTATGAATAATCAAATCCAAAGACCATTGCTCACAAAAAGCCCGTAAGCTGAAAAGTCGGATCACCTGGAGATCAGGGCTTCCAGCCTTCTTTTGTCAGCTTTATAAGGCTAACTAACAAAAATATCATGACCTAACCAAACCAATCGTTAGGTCAACTGTACGCCCTTGACGATTGGTTAGGTTAGGTCGTGATACTTTCGTTAGTTACCCTTATAAAGCTAACTAATGAAGACTTGGGGGCCCTGATCTTCAGGTGATCCCATTTAGGTAAAAAGACCTTGTCAATACCTGTTATTCCGCCTTCCCCACATACTGATTTTGAAACGGCTATCCACGAATTTTTCTTTCTATAACATGTAAATTTTTTTGGAGGAAGTGTAGTTTACGTCCCTCTGACGCAAAAGGGAACACAAACTACACTAGGTCAAAGTTGGGGAACGTAAACTACACTAGGATCTTTAGAAGAATTTTTAAGTGAATCGATCAAATAAAACGTTAAAACTAACGAAAATATTACAACGTAACCTAAACAATCGTCAATATATATATATATATATATATACACACACTTTATCTTACCTTACAACCTTACAAACGTTTCACGCGATGATTTCTCATTTCGCGAAGGTCAAGCTTGTCGCCCCTCCTCTCGAGTTGGCCTGGTGAAGTAGTGAGTTGGATTCTTGCGCTTTCCACCTCACATAGCCAGGTACGCCCGGCTCATCAGGGATTGTTCTGAGCCAGGCGTCTAGTCTTCTTTTGAAGATTTCCATTGCAACTCCCTTCGTGTTTCTTAGGTCTTTGGGCAACTGATTAAACAGTTTTGGTCCTCTCACTACAAAACTATTTTCTTTCAGGATTAAGGATGTTCCCTGTCTCGCCTTCAATTTCGGAATACGACACAGTCTACCGCTTTTACTTTCCACCGTTGTTTGGGGAGTTATAGGATTCAGAGTAAGATTAGGGACGAGTTTCTCCATTATTTTCCAAGTGTAAATAATGGTGTATCGCTCTCTTCTCCTTTCCAGTGAATATAGATCTAGTTCTCGTAACCTTTCCCAGTAATTTAGTTCTTTGCACCCATTGATCTTGGCTGTGAAGCTTCTTTGGATCCCCTCCAGCTTTCTAATGTCTTCTTTTTTGTATGGGGATGTTAGGACCGAGCAGTTTCCCAATTTGGGTATTATCAGGGTTTTCAATGTCCCTTCGTTTAAAGGTTCTCAATATCTGACCCGTTATTCTCTTTGCTCTGTTTACTACTATCTTATTTTGTGTTTCAAATTTCGCATCATCTGTTATTACAACCCCTAAATCTTTTGCTCTGGAATTTCTCTGAATTTCCTGTCCATTTTGGGTATAATATTCCATGGATTTTATGTCTTCTCTTTTTTTATACCGTAACAGCTGAAATTTCTCGGTGTTAAACTTCATATTGTTTTCTTCCGTCCACTTGTAGATTCTGTTTATGTCGGTTTGTAGAGATGCTATGTCTTCTGGGTTTCTTATTTTCCTACTGATCTTTGTGTCATCCGCAAAGGATGTTACTGTGCTGTCTCTGGTAACGTCCTCATCTATGTCAGTTAGCATGAATATGAAGAGTAGTGGAGCTAATACTCTTCCTTGTGGTACCGAGCTGAGGACCTCTGATTCTGATGAAGATACTCCTTGTACTGTAACGACTTGCCGCCGCTCACTAAGGAAATTATATATCTATTTCCCTACTTTTCCTGTTATTCCCATATAATGTTGTTGTGTTCCATTAGTTGTGATAGGCATGATCTGCCTGACCGAAACCCGTGTTGGTTATCGTTGAATTTTTTCTGAGTTTCCAAAAAGTCATAGATTTTCTGTCTAACTATTCTTTCAAATATTTTAGTGAGATGGGATGTAAGCGATACTAGCCTATAGTTTTTGGCCTCGGATCGATCTCCTCCTTTATAATATATTGGGACTATGTTCGCGCTTTTCAGGATGCCCGGTATTTCTCCCGTGTCTAGTGATCTTCTCCATATCCAGTATAGGGGCTCAGCGATTGCATTCTTGCAGTTTTTGATCAGTGTGGCATTCCATTTATCCGGTCCTGCCGCTGAGTGTGTTTTTAGTTTCCCTATGGCTTGTGTAATATCATCTGTCGTAAAGTCGAAATCCGTTATACTTTCCCCTTGTGGTTCTTCTTCAAAGAACGCGTTTCTATCGCATATCAATTTGTCAGTTTTTGGGATACTGAAAGATGATTCGTACTGAGCTCTTAATATGTCAGATACTTCTGTTAGATCATCAGATAAATCACTGTTCTCATTTTTTAAAGGTCCGATAGTCGCATGGTTTTTCGACTTTCTTTTTGCGAAATTATAGAAGTACTTTGAGTTAGCCTTTATCGCTTCTATAGCGTCATCTTCTTTTTCTGTATGCTTTTCGATTAGTTCCTCTATGACGTCATCGATACTTTGTAGTTTATCATTTAATATCTTTCTGATGTTATCTTTACAATTACTTAATTTTGAGGTCACTCTTTTTTTCTTTCGAAACAAAGCCCTCTTTTGTCTTTCGAACCTGCTTCTCTTTCCTCTTTGTTGTATCTTTGGGACATGTTTTTCCACAATTTCTAACGTCTTCTCCTCTAACGTCATTAGCATCTCCTCCGTTGTCTTGGCCTCGAAAATGGTTTCCAATCTATTACTTCCATGCTGGATGTCACATCTTCCCAGTTTATAGCTTTGGAGTGAAAATTAAAAATTTCGAATTTGCTTCCTTCTGTTGTGCGTGTTCTTTCCTTTCCTGTTGCCTTTATATTAGTTGTTATTTCAATGATGTTGTGGTCCGATATCATAGTGGGGATATTTCTACATTATCAATTAGATTACTGTTGTTTGTGAATACCAAATCTAGGCAGTTGTTTTTTCTTGTGTTTTCTGTTATTTCTTGCGTTAACGTAAATTCATCAGCTAAAGCTAGTAGCATTTTTACCTGCTCCTGGTCTTCTCGTGTGCCCCCCTTGTCGTGGTGTATACTGTACATATATTTTTTCCTATCCTTTCATATTTCATGAATGGGAAATTAAAATCACCACAGAGAAAAATATTTGGGGTTGGAGAGTGTAGATCTTTTGCCAAGTTTCTTACCTCTATAATGGAATCTGAAAATTTTGAGGTTGGCGTGTTTAGGGGTCTGTACATTACAATTAGTACCATATTTAATTTTTCCATTTTTGCTGCTACACATTCTACGTAGTTGTTTGAGGTACTTATAGCCATTTCTGCTATGTGCCTTTCGCGTGTGTAAATAGCACATCCTCCTTTACGTCTCACTGTTCTGTAGGCTCGGAGGATGTTATAGTTGTCAATTTGTATTTCTTTTTTGTCAATACAGGACTCACAATTTTCACAGTTCGCCTGGCAGTCCTTTAGATGAGTTTCCGTGAGGCATGCAAAGTCTGCTCCGGCTTCTTGCACGAGTCCTTCAGGTATACAACTTTGTTCGTGGAATGGTTTGATTTAAGGCCCTGTATGTTGGCTAGGATTAATTTATTTTTTCTCTTTCTTTTTCGCATACAGATGGTTCCGATTTGTTTTCCAATGGGGCTGCCGGTTTCGTTGCCTTGTGGTCCTCCTAGAATTTATCCCTTTTTATCTTTGTCGGTACCTGTTGTCCCGATAACGCATGAAGTGCCTTTGTTCGTACCTTCTGTCCGGTTCTCGGATTCCTATATTTATATTTGTCAGCTGGTTTTGTAATTGCTGGAGAGTATTTAGCAGCTGAAATGTGTTGGCTGCGTCTAAAAAATTGGCACTCTTCTTTGATGTTCGTTTTTTCTGCTCCCTCGTTGCGTTCCTTTGAGGGTGGTGGTATCGGCATTTTTTTTCGTATTTGCAACTCCCATATCTTTCATAAGTGTTGCAGACCGTAAGATGGTAATACGTTTTGCATAATGTGTGATGTGCATTTATGCATTGCCCATTATCATTATTTTTCTTTGGCTGTTTATTTTCTACGATTTTAGTTATTATCTTTTTATCATTTCGCTCGTTGGACCGTTTGTCTACTTCGCAACTTTTACTTATTTCTTTCCTTTCATCTATGTCTTCCTTCCGTATTATATTGTTTGTGTCGTTATTTGTTATTAAATTGTTGTTCGTTATTATGCTGTTATTCGTTATTTCGTCTTCTCTCTCATCCACCCGGTTTTTCGTTGTGACCATTCCGGACCCATGTGTCCCCATTATGTCACTCTTTTTTGTAACTTTCGAGTCTGCTATCTCCATTCTTTAAAGACCGCGAAAGAATTTACGGTCTGTGTACATACGCCACATAGAAATTTGATCCCCACGACGTGTTTCGCGTTCGAGATGAGAGTTATTTCCCTATCATTCCAATTCATGCAGTTAAAGTCGTTTAGTCGTTGGCAGAAATCATATCTAATCGCTAAGTTTTCCGTTGTTATAAATTGCACAAATTACAGATTAAGTGAGAATTTGGACCCATATCCATGCTATTCCTTAATTAGCGTAAAAAGAAATACCTACACAAATTCTTTATTTATTTATTTTTATTTTTATTTCTGTTTCTTTCCTTTCGATGGTAGAGGGTATTTCGAGGGTTTTCTGACTTTGCGTTTTATGACCTTTCTCCTGCTTTGTTTCAAACTTTCTCGAATGCCAACCGTATTTCGTTTTGAATATATACGTTAAAATTGGTGATAAATTATATAAACTGTATTGCACTTTCTTAATTTTAATGAATTTCACTTTATAATTTATATGCACGGATTCACTGATACTTTATACACTTTCGGGTGCAAACAGAATAAACCGCCGAGTAGATTATCCTTCTAATTTGGGTGTTAAATAGAGAGATTGGTTAGAGAGATTGACGAATAGTTAGGTTAAATCGTAATATTTTCGTTAGTTTTAACGTTTTATTTGATTAAGTATACGCGGACAAAGTTGGGGAATGCAAACTACACAAGGATATACGTGGACAAAGTTGGGGAACACAAACTACACTAGGATAATGTAGTGGAACGTAAACTACACTAAGGTAATGTAAGGAAACGTAAACTACACTAGGCACCACAGGGGAACGTAAACTACACTTGCTCCATTTTTTTATTGCTTTTTGAAAACAGGGAGCAACTGTATAGAATATAAAATGGTAAATTAAAGTCTTTTGCACGCATGAGAGATTAGAAGGCTGTAAATTTGGAATATTATGATGCCTTTCAAGCATGCATTAACATTCGAATTTAGACAAAGAAGCGTGATTAGATTATACAAATATCCATGCAAAAGAAAAGCGTACTTTCCAAGCCTCTTCAGCTTTTTGAGCACCAAAGCTAATTTACCTATATCAGTTCGCTAACTAAACACATTTCATTGGAATGTCTTCAAAAACTCGCTCTCGCATTTTATCGTCGGGCGTCTAAAACTTTTAATGCACAACATGAAAATATAAGAAATTCGTGCAGAAAAAAAATTATTTAATCTTTTTGTACGCGTCAATAATTAGATTTTAGCACGATCTACCTCAACGCAATTTATACTGGAATATTTATTTCTTTTTCAAAATTAATTAATTCACTCTCGCAACCTATTATCTCATCTCGACCTTCACATTAGTGGTGTACCGATTAATCATCATCGACACCGGCAGAATCGGTCATTATTTTTGCATCGGCATAGGCATCGGCATCGGCCAAATTTAGCCGATTCTCTCACAAATTCTTTGAAATTTTAAAATTTTAATTATAAAACAAAATCTATATTTATAGAAAATTGAACAGACAAAAATCGCTATTTAGGGTAATTTATACTCATTTCAAAGTGTAATTATATAAAGACATTTTATATTCACGAAAAAGGCAAAGTTTAATAAGTTAAGTTGCCCATAAATTTACATTTTCTCTAACTTGCTGATCTCTAAATATTATAAACTATTGTAATCTCTTACTCTGTATTAATAATAATTCTATATTAAGTTTTAATTTATAATTTATATATTAACCATCTTATTATGTTGACTTTAAGTATTTGAATAAATCTATAAACCCAAATTATATATCCATTTTTTATTCAAATTGGTCACAAAGGACTTGAAATTCTAATGAAAATTTGTGTTGTTAACATTGTTGAAGGAAATACCTTCAACATAAGGAAAAACAACTACTTTAAATATTGGTATTCAATTTATGAAACTAAAATAAAATTATTTTATCATTTTACTGAGAAACAAAACTTTTTAACATAATTTAGCTACGGTATTTGAGTGTAAAAATGAATAATTCTAAAATTCAAACTCGTGTGACACTCTAACTCTATATAAAATGCAAGTTTGGGAAAATAAATAAACTTTTAATTTTCCTTCTATTTTATTTTTGCGAAATGATTTATTATTTATTTGGTGCTACTATAGCGTGATTCCTACCTCGATTCGGCGGTCTACCTTTTAATTATAGCTTCTTACCTGTTTACTACTTGCTTGTTTACATTCCAATGTCCATCGCCCTTGACGATTGGTTAGGTTTAGTCATGATATTTTCGTTAGTTTTAACGAAAATATCGTGACTAAACCTAACCAATCGTAAGTAGACCACATACTATAGTAGCACCGAAACTATTTTTTAAATAAATAAAATTGAATAATAAATAGCATTTTATATTTATTATATTTTCATTTATACCTTGGATAGGAATCACACTCTACAGTACTGTAGTTTCGAACCAAAACAGGTAGGAATCACCCTATAGTATCGAAGTCACCGGTAGGAATCACGCTATAGTAGCACCATTTATTTTTTTAAATTACCTAATAATTTTTTTAGATTAAATTTAATCACGTAATCGTGTTAAATTCTGCAATGTTCATTTTTTTCATACAGTTTTTCTTAGTTGTAAAAGCTGAAGTAATATCTTGCCAAAACTCTAAGTTAAAACTTAATTCTAAATTTTAAGTGTTTAATTTTGGCTCATATGCATGTTTAATTTTAATTCATAATAAAATGCATATTTCAATTTCTAATTTTTAGTTAACTCGGCAAATCATAATAACATCAGATCTGTCAATATACTGTTTAAGAGAAAAATGTACCTTCATCTTCAAATATCTTGCTTATCTGTCAATATGCTGTTACAGAAAAAATTTAACTTTATCTTCAAATATTTTGCAAAAGAATTCAGCCTATTAAGAATTAAAAAAAAGTCTCTGTGGTGAAGTGATTAGCGTCGCTGACTACGAATCCATCAGCCCGGGATCGAAACCCGGTGACGGCATACGACGCGCAGCAAAACCCAGCTGTTCATCTTTCCACACAATAAAAAAAAAATTGGTTAGTTGCGTGGTTCGGGTTGCACGTTAAACTATAGGTCTAAGGTGGAGTGACAAGCTTGACCTTCGTCAGAATGAATAATTCGGGCGGAAGCAAATACCAAAACTGAACCCAACATTAAATAATAATGATGTCACCAAATTAATTCGTATATAAACTCTTGTAATCTTTCAAATTATTATTCTCCTCTGACCTAGATGCTGAATCATTATCTGTAATATTTTAGAAGCAGCAAAATACAATAAGAGAATAACTTTGTCGTCTCCTTTGAGCTCTGCCTTCTCCAGAGAACTTAGTTTTAAAATAGAATAAATAATTTCTCCGATACGCTACAAGAAGAATCGGGAACCGTCAGATAATTTAGTAAGTTTTCACAGAATCCTCCGATCCGCTACAAGAAGAAATCGGAGTAGAGTATCAAAGAACTATTTCGAGTACCTACATGGTATCAGCTACCCCACACTGAGAAATCCGTTGCTGTCACCTAATCAGAACCCCCATTAACCTCGAACCACTCAATACCATAGACGGTGGATTAACAACTGGTGACCTTGCCAGGATTCTTCCAGTCTTCTAAACCCTGGAACTAGAGCCGACGTTCAACTAATTGTGGATACATCAGTTCACTGCGTGTTACGACTTCTAGTTTTTCACGTCCATTATTTGACCGCCGTGTCACGACGTCCAAGTTCTTCACGCCCATTCTCCGTCCAGGAACAAGTGGCCAGCAAGACAGGTCTTCAAGACACATCGTCAAGACACGTCTTCAGGGATCTTACCGTAGTAATCTTGATAAGTACAGACCTTTTTTCAAATTAATTACTAAACATTTGATAAGCCAGCATAATTAATAGTTAAAAAATAGTATCAAGTCAGAATTAACACAAAATACAGTGAACACTCCATACACCGGTGATACACTTTTTATTGAAACCGATTTATTTCAGTTATTATATTTAGCATAGAATAATTTTATTTAATGTGCCATTTATAATATTACCGTACATTCGCTTACATTCGAGTGTGTTTTTGTTTAAATTTTTTTTTTTTAATTTTTACGTTTACATTTTATTTAAATTGTGTTTTAGTAGACAATTTGTTGTATTTATTTGTGTATTTCTTAGATAGGTTAGTTAGGAAAGCCACTCAAGTGATCATTCCATCCTAGATTCAGATCAACATGAGTCAAACAGCTCCTCCAGCATACATTAATTTAGGTAACTTGTAAACCTTCCCCATACCGTACTAATTTTTAAGTTTTTAAGGGAACCATCGACAATAACTTCGTTGAACCGCACGTAAGACCTTGGATTGAGTCTCTAGAACAGCATTTCTTGCGCGAAAACATTACAGACGCTGACATAAAAAATAGGGAAGCTAAAAGGTTTATTGACCCTACAGAGGGGATCGCCCATGATACAGTTACATATGTCCCATCTATTAGCTAAGCTACGACTTGGGACAATTGTATTAGATACTTATTAGAATTTTACAAGGAAATAACATTCGCACAACCTTTGGCCACATTAGAAGCTGTCTTCCAAGCCAAATGCAAAAGAGAAGAACACGAAGATTTAAATAATTTTATTGCATGAACACATATTGTACAATCTAAGGAGACGCTTTCCGAGACGTAGAAAACGCATTCCACATTACATTCATGAGTAACATGAGCAAAAATTATGGTAAGGAAAAGCATTTTAACACATTTTAAGTTTAAAAATATGAAAATTGAAAGGTTCACATTAGATTAGTAAAATTTATTTTTTAAATATAGGAAAAGAATCGGCATCGGTATCGGCATTGGTATCGGCATCGGCTAAATTCGCATGCTTAAAATATAAAGCAGTCATTATTTCCAAATATAAAATTACCATTATTTGACATTAAATAATAATAATAATAAGAATAATAATTAATAATAATAATAAAATTAAATATCGGCACCACATAATCATCACCTTTATTAAATGTTTAAGAAAGATTTCTATTGTTATTTACAAATTTACAACCTTCCCTCCTTCACGACCCTATTTGGGCCACAAATCCACCTCGTCCCACAAAGTAAAAAATGAATGTACTCACAAAAGAATGGGAATCTATCACTAATTTACATAAACGATAACAAAAGTGACTGAAATACATATTCATCGAAATTTATATTTATTATACATTAAATTGAAATAATGATTAAATAATCCATCCGCTTCTTTACAATTCACTCCCACTTCACAAACGACATTATATATACAACCTCGTTAACCTCGTTGATGTTCCGTGTGTTGGTCTCTCTTTCTACGAAGGTCAAGCTGGTGGCCCCGCCTCTAGGCCTGGCTTGTGGAGGAGCGAGTTGCTTTTTTGCCCTCTCCACCACACATAGCCAGGTACACCCGTACACCCGGCTCATCTGGTACCGTCCTGAGCCAGGCATTTAGTCTTCTTTGAAGACTTCAACTTTGACTCCTGTAACGTTTCTGAGGTCCTTTGGAAGCTGGTTAAAAAGTCTTAGCCCCCTGACAACCAAGCTATTTTCCTTCAGTGTTGAAGAGGTCCCTTGCCGAGCCTTTAATTTGGGAACACTACATATTCTGCCTTTCCTATTTTCCAGCGTTGTTTGAATGGTAATTCGGTTTAATTCGAAGTTTGGCACCAGTTTTTCGATCATTTTCCATATGTAGATTATGGTGTCTCTCTCTCTCTTCTTCTTTCCAGGGAGTACAGATCTGGTTTACGTAGTCTTTCCCAGAAGTTGAATTCTTTGCGGTCATCAATCTTTGCTGTGAAATGTTTCTGAGTTTCTTCTAGTCTATTAGTTTCTTCCCTTTTATATGGGGATATATATATATATATACACACACACAGAGGAAGACGGTTGTAGTGTCCCATCCGGTTCCAGGCCATAAAGACACTATATCCGTCGGGACACTATATCCGTAGGATGGCTTTTGTCTCAGAGAAAGTTATGAAAAAGAAATTTTAAAACAGTTTTGAAAATGAAAATGAAAATGGAAAGTTTTGTTGGCAGACTATAGTCCATATGACAAATAGTATGAATACAATGACAGTTCACAAACTAAGGAATAGCAAACATTTGCGAAGCTGAGCATCTCGGGGGTAATTTATGTAAGAGTCTAAAAGACCTTTTCTACAGCAAATTTAGGGTTCGGCCAGAACCTTTTTTATAATTCACCCAGAGTTGCTGTTCGCATATATTACTGCAGAAAGTACGAAAGAGAGAGTCTTTAGCTTCACTTGTACAGAATCGAAAGTTCCTTATGGTCATATTCGCTTTAGCACACAGGCTTCGAGATTGTTTTCTTTATCCGAGTCATTACTCAAGGAGCTGGTAATAGTTTGACCCAAATACTTAAACTTTTGTACTTCCTCAATTACTTCACCATTCATTTTAAACCTTATATCAGCTGGCTGATTACAGCTTTTAGGATGAAATTGCATTACCTTAGTTTTTGTAACATTAAAAAGAATATCATGTTTCTGCGATTACACTTCTCAGACTTTTAGTAGCCGATCCAGACCTTTAACAGAGGACTTATTAACACCATATCATCGGCATAAACTAAGTTATTTATCCTTGTGTTATCTATACAACATCCCACTGTTGCCTCATTAAGTGAAGCAAATAATCCGTTAATATACACATTAAACAGTATAGGGGAGAGCAAGGAGTCTTGTTTCACCCGGCAAGAGGAGCCAAAACACTCGGATAGTACATTGCCCCACCTAACAGCGAAAGATTGGTGGGAATACCAAAATTTCAATACATTTAATATGTACATGGGAACCTTCCTGTCTTCTAGTTTTTCAAATAAAATATTGTGGTTCACGCTATCATATGCCTTACTTATATCTAGGAAACAGCTATAAATAGTTGAATTACTGTCATTGTATTTAAATACTGTTTCTTTAAGTACATAGATACACAGGTCAGTTGAGTGGGACCTTTTAAAACTAAATTGATTAGATGTCCACAGGTGATCATTTACTCGGAGTAACAAGAGTTTTTGTAGTAGTTTCGAGAAGCAGGAAGCGACAGCAATAGGCCTGTAATTATTGCTGGACAGAATGTCTCCACACTTATTTTTGACCAGGGGCAAGATATATACCCTCATGAACTCTGCAGGGATAGAGTTATGAGCAAGCATAGCTGATAAGAGCAATGATATATGCAGACATACTATGTCATTGGCATATTTTAGATGCTCATTCGATAAGTCATCTAACCCTGACGCACAACCAGTCTTTAACTCTTTAATTAACCTCTTTACTTCAGAAATTGTTATTCAGGTATTTTCCCTTGTCCCTCCCGCAGTCGTTTCGCTGCAATCTATCTTAAGATTATCTCTACTCACACTGTTAAGAATGTTAGAGTAGTGGTGTTTCCACAGCTTTACAATTTCATCCTCCCCCGCCATCCCATCGATTGTCAGAGCGAGGACATTTTTGACACCCGTTTGATTCTTAACAAATTTCCAAAATCTTTTGTTATCGTTATTTATGCGAGCTTCACAGGCTTTTGATGCTCGAATAGACTCTTCTTCCTGTTTTCATCGCCTGATGGCCGCCTTATACTGACCCCTACTTCTACACATATTCATGTATACTGGTCCTAATCTGGATCTACCATGAAAGTACCACAAATCATAGGCGTCTTTCGATTCCCTCTTCAGCGGGGTAATAAGATCATTCCATCCAGGAATAATCTTAGTATCATAGTTGTAAGATTTAATCAGGGGGCTTCCTGTTTCTCTTAACAGGGATACAATTACTACAGGCAAGATGCAAAATTTCTAAATTATTAAAGAGGTGACTTGTTCTGTCTTTGTATTCTATTCTCTGTTGCATATTAACATTAGACCAATCGACGCTATTATTCTTACATATTGAGTTCTTGTTAAGTCGTGCTGTGCATAAATTGGTAAATTTAATTAATATTTCTAATGGTCTATGATCAGAAAGAAGAAAATCATGCAGAATATGAACTCTAACAATTCGATCCTTTAGAGTTTAGATTATTACTAGTGAGACAATGATCAATCCACCTGGTGGTAACACTTATATCACTAACATATGTAAAATTACCACTGGTTACTCCTAATACATCTACATCACTTATACTTAAATTGGCCCACTCGCATATGTTACCCAATTGTACAAATAATTCCGAGTTCACATGCGCGTTAAAGTCCCCCATTATTATACAGGGAGAATATTTGGAGTTATCTGATAATGATTTAATTTTGTACAGTAAATCAATGTATTCAACAAGATTACCGCCGTTGTTGTATGGTAAATAGCAGTTTTCAATTAATATGCAATCATTGTTCACTTGTAATTCAATGCCTAACAACCTTACATTATCGCTTGTTAAATATTTTATGTTTTGACAAATTTTTCCTTATTAAGAAAGCAACACCACCAAAAGGCCTACCGTACATTAATTCATCTGACAAGTCTACTGCTGATGACGCATGGTACATAAAGTCATCATTGATGGTAGAGAGGAATTTTAGCTCTTGCTTAGGTAGCCAGTGCTTCTGCAGGAGTGTCAAATCTGCACTGTCACAGATTTTATGAACATCTACATTTGAATTTCACTGACCTTACATTATAGGAGACTATTTTCAACAAGTTATCCGCCCTGACTGATACAAAATTTATTATTAGTGAGATTATTATTACACACAGTACAACTTTCAGGCATTACCGTTAGGGCGCCTATTATATTATTATTATTATTATTTATTATTTTGCCTGTTATCAAATCTGGAAAAGTGAATGAACTCCTTAACAATAATACCGTCTGGCCATTGACTCATATTATACGGGTTGAAATGAGAATTTACACCTTTAATTATTACTTTAAATGAGTTATAATACGGGGATTTTGTGTTTAGTTTATTAACTAACAATATACTGTGTTCACCAGTGACTTCTTACATCATGTGTCGAATATCGCTTGCCTCGTTCGAGAGCTGAATTCGCGACACAAAGAGGGTGAGATTCCACATCGGTGGCCTCGCCGCGAAGACTGGTTGAGGGAACCTCCGGGAAGGGCGCCTGTTAACAGTGACCCACCCGTCCTCCTCCGTGTCCGGTAATTTTGCCGTATGAAATTTCGCCGCAAGAAACCTCGCCGCAAGAAACCTCGCCGCAAAGAAAATTCGCCGTGAAAAAATTATTATTGGAAAGAAAGACCAACCAACGATAAAACACTGAAACAAACCAACCAACCACCCCATCAACAGTAATCAACATTAACCGATAAATTAGGTTTCAACCTATAATTGTTATTTCGAATCCTTTAAAGTGCCTTTTACAGTAAGAAGTATCCATGGTGGTGAGAAATTAGTTGACGACCAATGTTCCCTCTAATTTTTTTTAGTCCGTGTGCGCAAGAAATTTTCGTTGTGCATACATTTAGATTCATGTTGAAAAATTTTGCAAACTTTTCTGAGCGCTATTATCTTCAAAATGAAATATATATAAATATTAAATACCTACTTAATAATTATTATTTCCAAAAGGTGATAGCTTGATCATTACGGTACTATTAAATGGATTTTAAAAAACTGTTTACAATATTATTTATTCTTAAAAACGAAAACATTTTATCCATTCTAAAAATATGAATAAAATAAAAAATAGTAAAATAAAATTCCACAAAATAAAGAAATAAAATAACATTAATTGAAAATTACTATTTTAGTTATCATTTCTCAAAACAATTTTTAGCATTTAGCAATTTAAAATAGACTATCAAGATTAATACATGATTTTATCCATTCACAAAATATGAATAAAATAAAAAATAATTTTATTTTTTATGAATTATGAGATAATTACTATTCGTTTTTATGCAAAAATAAGAAAGAGAAGGTTTATATTCAATGCGTTAATGTATAAAAGAAAAAAAATGCAAATACAAGTAAAAAAAATCAGTATTGCGTAATTGCGCGGACTTCGGCGAAGTCGGGTGGAAGGGGTTAATACTTAAAAGAGCGACTATAAAGTATGTGATGCAAATGGTCAGCCTTGTGTGACTGTATATTTTTAAATTACTTCATTTACTGTCGTGAATCATGATACGCTTGAGCCTGTGCGCATTTTATTTTGCTGTGTGCGCGGGTTACACAACACGTGTGCGCGCGCACACGCGCACACCTTAGAGGGAACATTGTTGACGACATGAATTATATTTACCGATTAGAAAGAAAACATAAAGCAAAAACTTATTGGAAGTGTGAAATAAGTAAATGTGGAGCGAGAGTGCACACTATTTTGGAAAGTGATGAGACGTTATCGATTTGTAAACATATTGGTGAGCATATACATACCTCCAATGCAGCCAAACCCCAAGTTTATCATTCGTTGGCGACCATGAAAGCTGCCACTTTGACTTCGCAACTACCAACAAGATCACTTATTGCTGATGCAACATCAGGTTTAGACGACGCAAACCTGGCTTTGATGCCATCAATACCGACCTTAGCCCGAAACATTCGGAATTGGCGACAGAATAACGACAAAGTACCTCCTATCCCTAAAGAAAGAAGTGGATACGTGATTCCTTTAGAATATCAATTTCTTGAAAGAGGAGAAAAGTTCTTACAGTAGGACAGTGGAGAACATGATGTGGATAGGATTTTAGTGTTTTGAACAGAAAGTGGTTTCGATGATTTGGTGAATTATAAGCATTGGGCATGTGATGGCACTTTCAAATGTTGTCCAGATATATATTACCAACTCTATACGTTACATGTAGTAATGAGGAATGTTAGCATTCCTCGCCTATTTATTTTACTCCCTGGAAAAACTCAAGAAAATTACAGTAGACTTTTCCACATTTTAAAGGAACTACGTCCGGAGATCAAGCCCGAATCTTTGATGGTTGATTTTGAAAAAGCATGCATTAACAGCTTCTCGAATGTATTTCCAAACGCTACAATAACATGTTGCTTGTTTCATTTAGCCCAAAATATTTACAGAAAAGTCGTCAACATCGGATTTCAACAGCAATATCATACAAATAATGAATTCAACCTCAAAGTTAAATGCTTCGCAGCCCTTGCATTTCTTCTTATTCCGGACGTTGTGGAAGGATTTTGAACTCACAGATGATGACGATTTGCCCCAAGAATTTGTTTCCTATTTCAAAACTCATTACATTGGAGGGGAGCGAGGTCGAGGACTTCAGCGACGCCGACTAGTACCCACATTTCCAATTGAACTTTGGAACGTCAATGAAAGGACTACCGATGAATTATCTCGAACAAATAATAGTGTAGAGGAGTTTCATAATGCTCTACAAATTGCGGTCACAAATGTACATCCCAATATTTGGAAATTAATAGGAATTTTTAAAAAAGAAGCAAGCTTAGCAAACAAGAAGAAACTACAAATTGAACTAGGGGATCCATCCCCCATGAAAAAGAAATACAAAGATGTCAACTCCAGACTCCAGCGAATAGTAATGAATTATATCCGGAAAACAAACTTCAGTTTTTGCGGTCTATTTCATTAAACTTGCATACATTTTAATACGATTAAACGTTTTTAACTGTTATGTGTAAACTTTTTAGTATAAACTAAACTTTCTTAACTTTTGTTCTTTCATGTAAATAAACTAAACAAAACTTTTTTAACGGTAAGTTTTATATATAGACTTTTTAGTACTGTTGTTTCAAATAAATACATTTCTTATTTATTCGTGCGTTTTTTCCTATTTTCTTTGCGGCGAAATTTCTTGCGGCGAAATTTCATACGGCAAAATTACCCAGAACCGTCCTCCTCCCTCGATCTCCCTGAGGCAGGGTTCGCCTGCCTGGAGGATGGGTGGCACGACCTAGGGGGGATAGGAGGCCCCTCCCCTACTCTGTGGCTTGGTGAGGGTCTGTTAGCGGTGTTTATAACCTGACGACCGCGCGTGCCCATCCTTCTTCGGTCTTTTCCTGACCGGGAGGGGGTGTTGACCGCTTCACCTGCATGCTGCGTTTCCACCCCACCTTCAGGGGAGGATTTGGGGGCGGGGATTTCGTTTCTCTCGCTGCCCGACGCGCTTCTTGGAGATCTGACTTGCTGAACTATGATACTTCCGAGTAACTGGGCTTTGGGAGGAACGTCTCTTTCAACGCATCTAACTCTGACCGGAATTGTTCTAACGAAATAACATTTTTCTGATTTGACACCACGTGTTGGTGTTTCATTTCAACTATCGACATTTGTACCTCATTGTACTCTTTGAGGAGCACCGAGACGTCTACGTCACCCATAGAAATTACCTTTATTCTATGGAAATTAGTAACGTAGAAGGTAATATTGTTTTCATTATCCCGGAGGGTCGACACATTATTTAAATGTCTTTTAGGGTATTCTCGTTTCTAGAAGTACCTCTACGAGTTGGGAGGGTACCACTGAACAGGGTGTTTAACTGTACCCTTGCATGTTTTATTTCTTCCGAATCATAAAATTCATGACAGACGGATACGAGAAGGTCTGACCTAATATGATTTACTTTGTCAAATATATCATAAAACATAACAAAGGATTTTCTACAATATTTTCAGCAGACGACCACATTGTATCTGTAACAGCTTGCGGGGGAGCGTAGCTGGTCGGGGGTGGTTAGGGGTGGAGATGTGGGGAACGCCGATAGGGATCCCATTTCTCGTCCCTTTAAATCATGCTCGGCGCACCACCGGTTCGATACTCAGGCATCTTTTCACATTAATTATTAACTATTACTATGACACAAAAGGTATACACGCGGAGTCACTGTACAATTATACCGTAATGAAACATACATCTCCCGCAGTCACCGTCTAAAAACTTTTACTATTAAACGGAAGATTCGCAGTGTATATGATGGGGGTGGGCCTGGAGGAGAAGAAGGGGAAGAGGATGCTCGAAGGAGTGCCCATTCCTTGTCCCTTTAAATCACGTAAGAGCGTAAGTTTGTAAATATATCTAAAGTAATAAAAACTATGTATTTGCTTCGTCTTTCATTTAAGATTTCAGAGCCTTTGCCTGGCCTTTTGAAAATATTTTGAACAGTTTATGTAGTTGAAATTCACTCGTTCATTCATTTCATTCTTTCATTCGTTCGTAATTTTAAAGGGTTCGCTCGTTCAGAAAAAACACATTTAAAAGCAAATATTACATCAAAATAAATTCACACACAAGATTTATTAATTAATCCATATTTAAAACACATTTTAAAACGAACATGAAAATAAAGTCACACCTTAAACATCGTATCAAGTGTTGCCTGCACTCGCGTTGTTTCCCTGTCCTTCCTTAGCTGTTCCTCCACAGCTCTTAGATTAAGGCGACCTTCAGATATTTCAATTCCTTCCAAAGTTGAAAATCGTTGAAGGACTGTAAGTGCATCAACGACTTCCTTCGTAGAAGGTGGGTTCTCTCCTTTATCGTCTCTTCTTCTTAGTCCATTTTTGGGATTTTTGCATCGTTTTCCATTCTTACTTCTTTTTTCAACTCTTCGTCACTGAGTTCTCCTTGGGTCTGCACCTCTTTTTCCACGTCAAAAAGTTGTTTAAAAGGCTCCGAGCTTAAGTGCTCAGGAATTGTAACATCGTCTAACGGATCAACAGTGACATCAGTCGCATCATTTCGGTCGTCATCTACATTCTGCAACTGGAAGCCTCCTTTTTCTGAAACAATTTGCGATGGTCTCTGTTCGCACCAGTTTCCATACTTCAGCAATGACGGTGACTGCTGTTAGAAGATTATTTTGCTTTCTTAGTTTCTTTCTTTCAGACATGGATTGTGATTCGATTCTTAGGCAGCTCTTCTCTTTTCACCTTTGAATCACGTTCAACGTAACCACAGAGTCGAGAAGTTTGAAGAAAAGTGCCGTTTCATCAGCACTGAAAACTCCTCTTGCTTATAAGATTCAAGAATTGCTGGCAGTTTTTCACTAAGCCATTGTTCTGACCGTAACATCTGCAGATTTTTCTCTCCGTGTTCAACTTTGTAAACAATGTTGTGTCTTGCTTTTCATCGTGTGAACCACCCGTCATTTGGCTGAAAACCTCGATTTTCATAGTTTGGGCAAGGTCCGCAGCCTTTCGACAAAGCAAAACCCCACTTGGAAGAACACCTTGTCTCCAATTTTACCTGAACCATAGAAAAAGAACTTCGAGCTCTGAAAATTTGCCTGAACGATTTCGCTTCTCATTGGCGTTTCCTTGTCCACTCTGAAACCGATTCTCAAGATCACTTCTTTGCCTCCAAATTAAATTGACCATCTGCCTGCTCACTCCAAACTGCTCAGCAATCTGCTGCCCTGTATTTCCTGGCTGCTTGTACGCAGCAATTACGTCCACCTTTTGTGACAGTGTTAAACACTTTCGCTTTCTTTCCATGGTCACGAAAAAAAATTTGTGCGTGTGGAGGGAGGTCTTTACAACACAGTGCACCAATCTGAATGACCACATGGTTTATCACAACCATGTGGCAAAGATCTCAAGCTCCCAACTGCTTAGATATACAGGTCTCGAGGTCATAGCTTTCCCAGTTGCCAAGTACTATGAATGAAGTATAAATATATTGATACGGTAATTTTAATTTGCAGGTTGGACACTATGTTCGCTGTCATTTGGAATATAATAAAGCATTTGCATTTTGGAAAAGGACCCTTTATTCTCTGTGTACATAAAATCTGGAGAAATACCATATACATATTATTACATTTACAGTAGGCACACGTAATATTTTAGTATCGACACTTTATGAAAAGGTATACAAAAATCATTTCAAAGTCACACACATATTATAGTGGTATTGCGCATGCGTAGGTCACATTAATTAAAAAATATATGATAATGAAAGTAATATACTTTCTGTATATTACTTTCATTATCATACAGATATTATATTATACAGATATTAAGTTCATCAGTGAGGGCCAACAGTGGGTTGTTGGCCCCTGTGCAAGGCAGATTTTGGGGACCCCCTTCCCGACACAAATCTAGTTTGATTATATACCAGTACCAGTTCGATTATATATACTTACTAACCGGGACTAAAAATTGATTCAAACCGAGGTCTATAGATAATGAAGGCATGGAACAGCATTTAGTAAGCAAACACGCATCATACAAACGAAACACACATCGAAATAGCTAACAATAAGACAGAGGTAACTATTTTCAAATGTATATACAATAAATACTAAATACATCTCTTCGTAATTTGTAATTAAATACAAAATTACAGCTAAAAATAATGTAATTAAAGTCTAAATACATTATTTGAAAATACATTTAAAATTTAAATATATCATGATAGATAATCTTAACTCGCATGACACGTTTACAATACAAGCTTACAACTTCAATTAATATAAAAAAAAAATTCAGTTACAAATATGATACAACTAAAATTTAAAACTTTTTCTTCCTTTTTTAAGAAGAGAAAACTCCTCAATAATTTTCGGAATGTCCACTTTTCGTGCTTGTTTATTCTCTATTGCTAGAACAGCTAATCCTGAAAGTCTGTTTTGCATCATAGTATTTCTAAGGTATGTCTTTCTCAAATCAAGATAGATGATATCTAAGAGGTTCGCATCAGCTACTTGTATTTCTTTCTTAGCTCTTCTGACCTGTTAAGCTTTCCAGGTTAGAGGAGCTAATAAAACAAAAATAATAGAGAAATACAAGCGGCTGATGCGGACTCCAAAGGATAGGACTAATAAATTAATTTTTTCAGTAATTTTCCCAAGAATAGCAGGATCCGACAACTTTTTTCAAGCAGAGCTACCTCATAAATAATATTCATAAGTAATTTTGCTGACAGGAAAATGTTCAATTCGTCCATTTGTAGTCATTTTTCGAATAAAAATTTAATTTTTGCGTGATGGTCTTCACCTGAATGGCGTGGAAGCAGCTCGTCTTGGTAAACTATTGCATGGCTCTACGATAGCTTTTCAGTTAAAAAACGGCGCAACTCCTATGAAAGCGACCAGCCTAACATAAATTTTCCTTACTTTGAACGATTACCTCCACGAAGAACCCCGAGATTCCACTGCTGTACTCAAGCTTTTATAATTATATTTTATGCTCGTATTAATGCTCGAAGTTTAAGATTTAAATTTTAAGAACAATTAAGTATTGTCCTTGACGAAAAATTTGAGGTTGTAGCAATTACTGAAACCTGGTTAAATACACAGAGTAGAGATTTTCTCGAGAATATCATACGCCACTCGGTTCTTAAAGTAAATAATATAATTTAATGTAGTGATGGGTTTACCTGTATATTTCTAATCTTTAATTTTATGTAAACTCTTGTACACTTTACTGCGCTTGGTGAACCTGAAAGTTTTATTTTTCGTTTGCTTGTTCATGGATGGCGACACATTTAAGCTTAAAAATACAATTCCATATTAAATGTTTTATCATATTATGCATGGAGCTTTCATGCTGTCCAAGAAAACAAATGTAAGCCTTGTCATTACTGAGGTGGTTGAGAACAGAGAGTATCTGGGGGCACAGCTACTCCTTTTTGTGGCCCTGTTATTTCTTCCAAACACTTTTCTTTCTTTTCTAAAATACTCTCTAAAAACAACCTATAAATAAAAATAAAAATATTTAGACTCTCAATAAGAAATTATATTAAACAAATATATATACGTAGCTAAAAGATATTTTCTATACGTCAAAACACTCACCCAGTGTGAACTGGAATGACAACATGCACGAGAGGAGCTTCAAACCCATTGAATGAGCTTGCGCAGGTGAAGGAATACGCTCCCATGTTTTTCCACTCGACCCAGTCTCCAACGTTCATCTCGGGCACAAATGTGTTGGAAATTATTTTGTCCGTACTGGCACACGTTTGTCCCCAAACTGTGCTACAAAATAAGGGTGCATCCCCACAATTGCTTGCAGCCTTTTAGAAAGATAAGAAAATTGATGAAAAACTATTTAAAAAATTACTGCATTTCTACACCTGTTTTTGTTTCTTTTATTTTATTATTCAATTTTGACCAACAGTCTCTTTGACCTTCGTTTCGGAATACTTTTTTTTTTACTAAATTAATCACCTATTTACCAATAGAAATAGAAATGCATACAAACGATAAAATAAATCATTATCATTATCATCATTAACCCCTTATTTTGAGGAAAAATATTTTTGAGAAATGACATCCAACTATCTTTTCTGACAAAAACTCCAGCTCTGATCCACGTGACATTAGGCCCGTTCAAAAATCAACTTTTCTTATTTTCATAGGTTTCTGTACATTTTCCCATGCTTTTTGACCTGAAAAAGCGAAAATCACAACTATTTTGACCTAGGATGTTGGGAAGCATTGCCGCATGGAGCTTTAAATTTTCTGCCTTGAAATCGGCCAAAGCGCCAATTCCGGGGTCCCTTGAATTATGTTTTGCACTTTAACTTTTGATCTAAACAAGATAGAGCAACAAATTAGGTATCAAATGAAAGAGCATAAAATTAATGAATAATAATAATAATAATAATAATAATATAATAATAATAAATAAATAATAATTAATAATAATAATAATAATAATAATAATTATCTATCATTTTTCAGGAAACAACAGAAACTCAATCAGAATCTAGAAAACCATCTACAAGTTACAACTTCACAATGGCATTAAGCAAGGAGCTGAGGGAGCTCCGTGGGCGCACAGTTGATATCTCAGAACCTCCACGTACTGTCCACAGGCAGGTGTCAACTGGGCCATCTACCAGATCTCTCACTGAAACTTTCCTGGTTGGATACCCTTCAGCTTTTATCAGTGGTTCCCAGCTTCCCACCAACAGACAGGCGTTCCAGTATTTCTTTAATCTTCAGAATTTACAGGAAAATGCAGGGAGGCCCATGGTTCAAGACCTTGCATATGAAACAGTTGAATCTATCATCCCATTCTGGCAGATGGCTAGGATCAAGACAATGACCAAGTACAACGCAATGAAGCTCTTCATGAAACTACATGAGAAACATCGTGCTCTGGTGAAAAGCAAAGGAAGAGCAAGTAACCCTGGAGGAAAAAGAGGAGCATTTGTGCTAGAATTAGACAGCCTGTTCGATATAGGAGCTCCAGATGCAATCCAGGAAATACAGAACACCAGACTGTTATCCAGAGAGAAGAAAGATGAGGATATCAGGTTCTACGAAGACCAAAAGACTGAGAGGAAAGGTCATATGTCTGGTCATGACAAGATTTTTGAGACAAGATCCCTGCAGCAAGCAGCGAGGAATGAAAGACTGCAGCATAGACAAGAACAAGGTAAAACTAATTACTTTGAACGTTACAAAAAGTTTTAAGTTTTACTCCATTGTGATATTTAGCATGTACTTAACAATTACTGTCTTAACATGTTGTACTATTTTACAGCTGCAGCAGAACAAGAGGCAGTTGTTCATGTGGATGACATTACCTGGGGTGACTCAACTGACAACGACGCTAACACAGAGGACATGGATTACCATCAGCCTCGTCCTGGATGTTCTCACCATCAAGACACTGTGACTAGTGTGACTTTGACGTTTCCAAGGAAGGTCATGGAATGTGATGTCATCTGCAATACAGCTGATCGTCTTGGTTTATCAGACAATCAAGTTACTGCCATGGTTTCTGCCACCTTGAAAGCTGGAGGGGCTGATCTGGATAACTTCGTCATCTCAACCTCAACAACACGTCGCAACAGAATGCTGTCCAGGTATAATATCAGCCAGAGTCACATGTCCAAGTTTTGTGAAAACCCCCCACAGTACGCTGCCTTACACTGGGATGGAAAGTTGCTCAAAGATGTCTTGGGCAGTGAACCTGGAAGTACCTCAGAGACTTTAGCTGTGCTAGTGTCTGGTCCACCTTCATACACTGAAGGAAAGTTATTGGGAGTACCTGTCATCGACAATTCTTCTGGCACAGCTCAGGCTGAGGCTTCAATGGATTATGAGACATGGGAACTTACGGATAATGTTACTGCCCTTGTTTTTGACACTACATCCAGTAACAGTGGAGTCACAGAGGAGCTGCCAAACTGCTAGAGAAAATGCTGAACAAAAAGGGTTTTATCTGGCCTGTCGACATCACATCCTGGAAATCCTAGTAGGAGCAGTTTGGGAGAAGCTGTTTGGAAGGTGAAGGGGCCAGATAATCCTGTTTGAGCATCTGAAGGAGTTTGGACGGACTTGTCCAAGGAAAACCCAAAGATGCTGGCTATCAACAGCAAATGGCTGAAGGAAAGAAGAAGAACAGTGAAGAAATACTCCAAGACATTCTAACAGCAGAAAGGCTTCCAAGAGCCGACTACAGGGAAAATGGCTGAACTGACAGTCATTGTTCTTGGAGGAACGCCTCCTCGAGGTATTCACTGGAGTCGACCAGGCGCCATTCATCAGGCAGATGGATGGCCAGAAACCTGTACTCCATGAAAATGCTGATGTTTTCAGATCAACTTGAGTAGACGAAGACACTGTATCAAAGCTGGAAAGACTCAACACTTCCTTGCGCTGGTTCTACACTCCAGTATGGATGATGTCAATGTCTGCTGCAGATGCTCCGTGAATGATCTAAGTCTAATCCAGGACATGTTGAAGTAAGAAAAACTGACCAGAGCTTGCTGATGCAGTACTTAATAAGATGAAAACCACAAATGGTACCTGACGCAGGAAGTCGTGCCATTTGCCTGTTCAGCAGTAGATTGAGGACACATGAAGCACGACATGCTGCCAGTTACATGCCACTGAGAAGCCAGACAGCTCAGAACAGGAAAGCCTCTATTCCAGAGAGTCACAGCTAAGACACCCTGGTTGATCTCATTGGCAAAGAATCACATTTCCTGCTGGACACACTGAACATTGGATCCGAGTGGCTTCTGGAACCTGTCACGTCTGGCCACGAATGAGGACTACAGAAAAGGGGACTATGTTAAGAATCTGAAAGCGGTGAATGACATTGCTGAAACGTGGTGTCAAGATGATGAGCGACTTTGCAAATGTCCTCAACAACAGATGCCAAAGCAAAGGGGACTATCTCCTTCAAGCTGTGGAGTTCAACAGACGCCGCTTTGACAGCTTCAAGAAACAAACTCTCAACACAACTGACTGTGTAAATGTCATTATGAAATTAATCATCATGTAATGCTTTCACTTCTTGATCGATAGATTGTGAAAAAATGTTAATCTCAAATTGTGTCATGAATAAGGCGCCTGTCTGCCTGAGTGTGAGAAAACGTATTGTGATATATTTCTGAAATCTTTGTATGTACCAATGTGCATTTCTTGTTCCAAGACTATCATAAGTATAAGTTAGAAAGAGGATAAAAACACTTTAATTTGGTGCCTATTTTGTGCTCTATCTGTTTAGATAAAAAGTTATAGTGCAAAACATGATTCAAGGGACCCCGGAACTGGTGCTTTTGGCCGATTTCAAGGCAGAAAACTTAAAGCTCCATGCGGCAATGCTTTCCAACAATCTAGGTCAAAATGGTTGTGATTTTCGGCCTTTTCAGGTCAAAAAGCATGGGAAAAAGTACAGAAACCTATGAAAATAAGAAAAAGTTGATTTTGAACAGGGCTAACGTGACATACTTATGACTATTGACTGTAGTAGACTAATTTACCATACCTTTTGTCTACAGTGCTAACCTCTACAGTGATTTATTTGGAACATTCAGGTACTAGCAGAGAGAAGGTTGTCCAAATATTTTCAGTAGTGTGTGTATATATATATATATATATATATATATATATATATTAAAGAATGATCATCATGAAAAGATGGCATCATTATGATTGAGCTCTTCTAGTAGCCATGGTGATTTTTTTTTTTTTACAAATAAGTGTAAGAAAACATCAGGTAATTCGCTTATTTTGGGACTGTGGGTAGCCGAAGGTAGCAACGCAACTCGGGCGATTGACCCAAAAATTAATATCTGCCTTAAATGCTAATTTGTTCTATCTTAATTGTAAATTTAATCTCACACTGAGAGGTTTTGGTACAAGTTCCTCATGAAACAAACAAGTGAATTTGAAAGATCCATATATTCCGTCATTAACGTAGTACATGAAAGATGGCGCTTTACTCGCTTCCTTGGCATCCACTCGGCGCTTTGAGACAATGTTTGTAGCAAGAGTGAATGCAGTTTGAACTACATAGCGACCAGGCTCAGCAATTATCTACAAGGAACAAAAAACAAGTTAAGGATATAAAAGAGACGACAATAGTTTGGTTTTATCTTTAATTACAGTACCAGTGGGTTGCATCAAATAACATATCAAGAAGCAGAAAATCTCACGGTTCCAAATCATTTGTTCGGCGTATGGGCCTTTTAATGTAATATCTCACCTGAACACTGCTGCATCTCCCAAAACCGTCTTCAACGACCTACTACTACTACTACTACTAATAATAATAATAATAATAATAGTAATAATAATAATAAAAATAATAATAATAAAAATTAGATTCTTATCCAAACTAAATAGTTTTATACATTAAGAAATATATATATACAGTATATATATATATATATATATATATATATATATATATACAGGGCCGGATCTAGAAGTTGCGAGGCCCATGCAGATCTAGAAATTGCGAGGCCCTAGGCCTATATATATGAAAATATGGACTTAATTATCGGTACTATACCAGCAATATTAGAATCCCGCATAGACAGAACTATGCCAGCACTTAAAAATTAAACCAAACCAAAATAATCACGCATGGAAATTGTATAAGAAATATAAATAAACCATACAAATAAGTATAAATTATAATATGAATCAAGATTTGTATCGAAAATATAAGACAATGATTTCTAAGATTTATATAATATTTTAGGTAATGACTTTCCATAGTATACAAACGTTTTTCATATGTGATGTATAAGAGATGTTGACATTTCATTTTTTATAATAGTGAGCGATCGACTTATCAGGCTAAATATTAATGCTTTAATATTTGGTTCAGATGCTCCTTGAATATTACAGCAATGCTTTTCTACTTTTCTTCGAGCTAAACTCTTCAATTAATTGAGAATAATCTAATGAATTTGTTATATCGTTTTCTATTGATAACATAGCTAATGATTGCAATCTCGCTTGAGACATGGTGGAACGCAAATATGTTTTAATAAGTTTGAGACACGAGAAACTTCTTTCAGCCGAAGCAACAGTAACTGGGATGGTTAATACTATTCGAAGTGCAACATAAACATTAGGATAAATCTCACTTAGTTGTTTTTGCACTATATAAACAAGGGCATTTCCGAGATCTGTTTTCTCAGGTATAAACCTGCAAAGTACTTTAAGTTCTTCATAAAGTTCTAAATCATTAATATCACTTGAACAGAACGCGCAAAAACGGCTTGAGCGAGGCCCCCTTTGGCGCGAGGCCCTAGGCGATCGCCTAGTTCGCCTATATCTAAATCTGGGCCTGTATATATATATATATATATATATACTGTATATATATATATATATCCAAGCCGAGTCGTTTTGACAAAATATCTGGTCCAGAACCGCGAGTTCCAATTACCTAACTAATTACCCAAGGCTTTGAGTAAATTTAATAAGGAATTAAATTTAATAAACGGCAAATAATGCACCAAGGTGGTGTAGTGGTTAGCGTTGCTGACTATGAATCCATCGACGGCAGGCGGCGCACAGCAAAACGCAGCTCTTCATCTTTCCACACAATAAAAAAATTGGTTGGAAGATAAATGGGTACCCTGGGTAACCTAGTGGTTAAAACACTGGGACCCTAGAGGGGCGTGGTTCGGATTCTACGTTAAGCTGTAGGTCTAAAGTGGAGTCACAAGCTTGACTTTCATCAGAATAAATGATTTGGGCGGAAGCAAACACCAAAGTTATATAATTTTTTAAGATTTTGTATAAATAATGAGGAGTTGAAACAAAAATATCAGGCAATTAATTTGGCTTCCCCCTAATAAAACAATCCAGTATTTCCGATAACTCGCTCATTTTACATTTTTCGCTTAAAGTTTATTCCCTTTTTTTAAACACTTCTAAATTTAGAGCAAAGAAATTGGACTATTTAGTGTTATGCAAGGTTATACATGCAAAGGTTATTTGTTTGGAATTTGCATTTTACAACAATATAGTAACTTAGTTATATGTCATCTTAAAAAAATTATAAAAACTACTCAAAATTTCATGATATTTTTTATGAAATGGTACCAACAAACAGCAGATTGTTTTCCTAACCTACTGAGCAACTAAATAACTACCTTGCTCAGAACTCTATTTAGTTAGTAAGCTACTATATTTAGTAGGAGTCTATTTAGAGACATTAGAATATTCTTCTGTCATAAACTTTACATCATTTATTAGTTTCCCATTCCAATGGGCGCTCTTCAGTAATCGTCCAGAGAAATATTCCAGTTATATTAGTCCTTATCTATTTGATCCATGCATAAGATAGTTATGAAAAGTTTATCGTTTGTTTAGAAAAATTCAACAATTAAAAAAATTAGTTCAATGCCAACATAGTATAAACTAAAACATCAAAGAATTTGAGGAAAATAAAAAAGTTAAAATGCAAAAGCTTTCTTTCATTTACTGACAAAAGGTTGAGTACTCGCGATGAAAAAAATAATTGGATTTAGGAACAGAGAAAAATATGCTGCACTGTTATGATCAAAGAATGAGTAGTGTTAGAATAGGGGAAAGAATAGGAGAATAGTTGCATTGATATGAAAAATAGAACCCGTAAAAAATGAAAACTTGTGTTTAGTGACTGCGTAAGTAAGCATGAAATTTATATAAGTTTGGTGACTGATTAACTGTTTACCTGCTGCTTCAACGTGTAATGTCATATCGTAAAGATATCCGCGAGTGGTTCTGAAATTACTTAAATCAGGAAGAGAACTTACATTTCAATATTAGGTAAATATTTGTTTTAGTACGTGACCTGGACTTTGGCATGAAAATTGTTTTTTTGGTCTATTTCACTGTGTTTTGTGGGAATCTGACCTTCATTTCTTCTCCCCCAATCCTACGATTTTGAAGTCCCTGGAAGTGGGCAGGGCTTTGAAGTAGAGGGAAATTGTGGGGTAAAAGAGGGCGTGCTCGTATCCGTAGTGGCACTACCAAACCTAAAACACCCAACCTAACGTAACCTAACGTAATCATCTAACCCAGTGGTCGGCGAACTTTTTTGGGTATTACCCCAAAATATATTTGAGGACGTAATCAGGACGTAAATTCGTAATATTCTAAAATTTAGAATAACGCCACATTTATGTAACAAAATAAAATAAAAATATATGAAAAAAATATCAGCACAAAGTGTCTCTCATACCGCACGCATTACCCCCAAAAGTTTTAAATTTACCCCATTTGGGTAATTTACCCCTGTTCCCCGACCACTGATCTAACCGAACCTAACCTAGGCCTAACGCCGTGCTCCTAGCCGTGGGCTTGGACCCCTGGATCTTCATGTGGGGATATTTAAAGGTCAGAAATGCACAAATAACAGTGAAATACAACAGAAAAACAAATTTTCCTGCCAAAAAACATGTTATCCAGACCTAATTAATAAAATAACCGATATACACAACGGCCGTGATGAATTTGAATTTGGAGCTCAACTTCGTTTTCTACCCAGAAAATGCACCTACGCATGCGCAAAGAAACTCTCACAATCACGTCACGGCTGACAAACCATACGATTTCAATCGATTTTAATCAATCCAAAAATTGCTTATATCTCCGTTAATATCAATTTGCAAAAGAAATACCATAGAAGAAAATATATTCAGATTTAAATTCTACATAAGAAAAACCTATCGTCATCCCAAAGTCCAGGTCATGTGCTAAAACGCATATTAACCCAATATTATTATTTAGCTTTTTGAGTGAGAATTACTTAATTTGTAAGTAGGCACTGTTCAAAAGTAAACTTTGTAATATTGGCTTTGAGACTCTTGAGTATTTAAAACATTCATTTAAAATATGAAACGCTGTTAAAGGCATAAATCATGAAAGAGCAAGGATAGCACTTTTTGAGTGAGAGAACATAAAAAATGTCGGTGAGAGCTTACGGGAGCCTTTTAAGAAGTTGTCAAAGTTGCAGCCAACTCAGCAATGTAAATTGAAGCCACAGAGGGAGGGAGAATTGTCACTAAAATAATTTCCCAATTGGCCATGACAGCCAAACTAGCCGCCACCAGAATATTTGGATCTGTCGGTAAATAGTGGCAATTCACCCGAGTAGAAGTAGAGCTAATGTTCTAAGGAGCTCAGAAGATATGTGGGAATAGTAGATACTAAAGAACACAAGCGTCAACACACACTTTCAACGGAGAGGTATGTAAACCCCCCGATACAGAGTCTGAGGGAAGTGTGGATAACTGTAGAGCATCCTGAGGGAGGTCAGAGAGGCAGATGGGAAACCTCACTACTATTCGTTAGCAGTAGCAAGATATCGGTATTGTTGGAATCAGGGATGGGGTAATTGTAATTTATAATTTTTCATGTAATTGGTAATTGTAATTGACTACCAAAAATGTAATAGTAATTGTAATTAATTACATTGGGAAACCGAGGTAACTGATACAATTACATTCAATTACTTTCAATCACAATGTTTTTCGGTCTCTCAGGCAGAGTGAGTCATACTTATAGGTTAAACTACTTGCAAATCATATCTCAGGGAGCTTTCTTTTGAAATAAAATCTTATTCTTTTTTTTTTAAATAAAATGTTCCATTTATCATATTTAAAATATTCCTAACAAAAGTGTGAAGTTTTTACCTTTATTATTTTGATAAAATATGTGCCAGTTCTTTTGATTTATATTAGTATTTTTTAAGCGCCTTATCTTTGGTTTCATTAGACCATATCACATACATATGTCCAATGTCCAATTGTCCGATGCTGGTTAAGTATGCGGTCGACCATCTGAGTTCTGGTTAAGTATGCGGTCTACCATCTGAGTTTTGACAGAATATAAACTAACGAAAATATCACGACTTAACCTAACCAATTATCAAGGGCGTACAGTTGATCTATTAGTAAATAGTAAATACTATTCCAGAAACAAACAATGTTATAATTAATAATACAGGGTGGGCCGTAAGTTTCCATACATAGGAAAATTTAAACGTTTGTTTTTATGTTTCAGATACCCTAAGAATATGCGTTTGTAAGATCTTGTTTACTGATGAAGCAAATTTTTACGTCAATGGAGAGGTTAATCGGCAAAACATACGTTATTGGAGTAATGCTAACCCTAATTGGCTGAGTCCGACGAAGATGCAAGGTGCCGGTAAAGTGATGGTGTGGGCCGGGATATGGGGTGACAGAATTATTGGACCAATTTTTGTCAGTGGAAATCTTAATGCCGAAAGGTATCTTAACATGTTGCAAGAAGAGATTTTCCCATTCCTGCTAAACGAGGAAGGTAACTTCCCAGTTTACTTCCAGCAAGATGGAGCTCCACCTCATTATGGTCTTCACGTGCGTCGGTATTTGGATCAGCAGTTTCCGGATGCTTGGATTGGTCGGCGTGGTCCTGTGGAGTGGCCTCCCAGATCCCCAGATCTCACCCCCCTTGATTTCTATCTTTGGGGGCACTTGAAGGCCATGGTGTATCAGGAAAAGATACGAGACATAAATCATCTAAAGGAACGTATCACCAACGCCATTACAAGCATAACGTCAACTGTGCTAATGCGTGTTCATCAACAGTGGGGAACACGTATTGAAATGTGTTTTCAAAACAATGGCAACCATGTAGAGCATATTATATAAATAAAAATGGTTGTCCATAAAAAATGTTTATTTTTCCTATGTATGGAAACTTACGGCCCACCCTGTAGATCAACTGTACGCCCTTGATAATTGGTTAGGTTAAGTCGTGATATTTTCGTTAGTTTATATTCTGTCAAAACTCAGATGGTAGACCGCATACTTAACCAGCACCCAATTGTCCATAGCAAGAACTACTTGATAAATCATATATTGTGTATTTATGAAAAAAGTGCAATTCTTTGTAAATTGTAATTAATTACTTGGATCACCTGAACATCAAGGCCCCCAGCCTTCTTTAGTTAGCCTTATAAAGCTAACTAACGAAAATATCACGACCTAACCTAACCAATCGTCAAGGGCGTACAGTTGACCTAACGATTGGTTAGGTTAGGTTGTGATATTTTCGTTAGTTAGCCTTATAAGGCTAACTAAAGAAGGCTGGGGACCCTGATCTTCAGATGATCCAATTACTTTACTAAGTAATTATAATTAAGTAGTTCACCATCTACAATAAGTGTAATTGAGAATATTTCAAGTAATTGAAATTAATTATCATACATTGACCAAGTAATTGCCCCCATGCATGCTTGGAATTGTAAAGTAGTGTTTTTTATTAATGAATATTAAATAACAGAATTCATAATGTATAAATGTAAAATAAGTTAGGTTTAATAGATGAATTATAAAGTTTGGAAATAGGCTTGAGATGAATTTGGACAAACGTACATGACTTTTTGCACGAAGCCGGTACAACAGGTTTTGTTGTGTTCATACTTGTAATTGCGGATAACCAATCAGGCACAGGTTTGGCCGTCACGTGATACCCACCTCCTGTTTTGTCCAATCAGGTCATTAAAAGCAAATTAGTTTTCAGATAATACTAGGTCTATATAATTAAGTAATTTAATATCGTAAATTAGGTCAATAAAGTTAGTTAAATAATATAAAATAATTAGGAAATTATAAAAACTAATGAAATCATTTATTGCTTAATGTTTCTGAAGTCTTAGGTGCATTAATAAATAAAGAACAGATGTGTAAAGCGCGAATCAGAAGTTTATTCAAGAAGTTGTACTAAAATGACTTTTCGCTCCCTTGTTTATTTTTATTTCAATTTCTCTATTCGATCCCGTCGGAATTAGGGCCTATATTTAAGATGAATTTATAAAAGAAAATTGGGAGCTATTGAAGAATAGGGACCCCAGCCTTCTTTACTTAGCTTTATAATGCTAACTAACGAAAATATCATGACCTAACCTAACCAATCGTCAAGGGCGAACAGTTAACCTAACGATTGGTTAGGTTAGGTTGTGATATTTTCGTTAGTTAACCTTATAAGCCTAACTAAAGAAGGCTGGGGTCCCTATTCTTCAATAGCTCCGAAAATTGAATTAACTTTCCACTAGAGCCAACAAAATAGAACCTTCTATCCGCGGCTCTAGGCTTTTATTTATGTCACGCGCGAAGCTACATCGTTTCTTGAAGGCCTACTCGATTTTCGGTCAAGGCATAACTTTGTCCATTGAATTATATAACGTAAGTGTAAAATTAATTTAATTTGTGAACATAAGATTAAAAGTATAAAGATTTTGGTTTCAGAAAATAATTTATATTAATGGTCTAAAGTTAAATTCTGAAGTGATTATAACGATAAACAATATTAGTTTACTAGTTGTGATGTAGTGGAAAAATAAAATTAATCCGAACAAAACTATCAATGCTTAAGTTACCAAATTTAGTGTTATGTATGTGCATTTAGTGTCATTAGTTAAATAACCCACGAACGGGTCAATGAAGAGTTACGGTAACACCCGGGAAACTCCGAACCCTACAGCATTGTGTAATCAGATAAGAGTTCATCTGCTAGCACATTGAAAAGTGTAAGAAGATACAGAAACGGTAAAATCGCGGAAATTTTATGTGGAAGTCTTTCTAGTGGGAGAACAGCGACAAATGTCAAAAATGACATCCAAGTATCAGTTCTTTGGGAAAATGCAGCCGTGCTCATCGAAATTACAAAGTTAGAAATAGATACACCCCTCTCAATGTATCGAATTTATGGCTGCCTTATCAGGGATGAATCTAACTCGATGCCATTGACCCACTAATCTACAAATGACAGAAAGCTATATCAGAGTAGTTCATAGAGATGCATAGTGAATAACAAAGTCACCATCATATAAAGAGGAATGCATAGTCTTCAGGGAACAGCTTGGAAACGAGTTAATTTTAAGTAAGTAAAATACAAATCAAAACAATGACCTTCTGAAACACTTCGTGCTGAGGTCTCAAAAATAAGACGAATCTGGAAATTATGATCAACATGGAAGTACTGGAGAAAGCGACAGAAACGGCTACGTAGTCCAGCTCAAAGAAAAGAATTGTATCTAAATGATGCATTTGTAAGGTTTCCCTGATAGCAGTTTCTAGCTTCATTAACTTGTCACTACTATTTCGACATCTTCGGAAACCAGGCTGAGCAGGGTGGAAATAAACGATTTCTTAAAAAAACTGTCTTCTTTGCGTGCACTGTCCCCTCAATAAATATATATATACATCACATGTATAAGAAAAGGGACGGCAGGGTAGGAACAAAGAAAAGCTTTAATTGTCTTCGAGAACGTTAGGATTTTGCCAGAATTTGGAGAAGATACCTACGTAAGCTCAGTATAAGAATGTAATTGTAAAGGTACTTTGAAAAAAACTATATAGGGCTATGGGTTGATTGCCTGATACCCTCATCCGTTGGAAATTTCCAGTGGAGAGTTAACGACAAAAGCCCTATGTTTTTTCGTAAGAGAGTTATGTATGTGTAGGTCTTCAAAGGACCTCTTTATATTTAATTGTTTTCGATAATTCTAGCCTCAGGATTTTAGATGCCTATATGTGAACGAAAGAAATTTTTCCCACCATATTTTCGCTGGGCCTTAGTTTGCTTCAATGTAGGGCGTGACGATCTTCTTCGATGTATGCCCGTTACGATGGAGCCTACACTGCGAGGTGACACTTTGTTACTTATATAGGCAGTCACGAATTAAACTTGAAGGTATAGGCCTATCCTTTTTATAGTTATTAAGTTTTATATTATAAGGAATTCACTCAGAACTTTAAAGAAGACTTAGTACATCTTCCTTTGCTTAAAGCGTTGCTCTTACTAAGCAGCTCTCAGTTCGCCACTCCTCAAATATATTCTTCATATTTTTATTATAAATTGCTGATTTGGCAAAGGTCGTTGACTCCTTCTCTCTTGTAATTTACATGAGTTACGAAATGGAAAATTTTGATCACGCGAAATAATAAATGTTTCTCGTGGTTATGTAGGCCCGACGCCTACATACGGGTTCTAGGTATGTGTGGCAATCATTTCATTCCCATTAGGCTATATCACCAATCCCGAGGCAATTTTGTATAGATATTTAATTCAATTAATTAATAATTTATATTTAATTAAGAAATAAAGGTACCACATACAACATGTATAGTTTTTCCATATACTGGGGGGGGGGGCGGAGAAAAATTTGTATGTTATAGATCAAATTTTTTGACAAACTGTGTAAACATGTAAAATGGATTAAAAAGAATGAAGTAGGAATTTAGGAAGTGAAAGGTTACTCAAGACCTATTTAAATATAAAAGTTCAAGAGGCCAACTTCTCAAGTTTAGTTAAAGTTATGTCAATCAGTTTGAGTCCCCTTAGGTATAGGAAATTTATGGAATTAAAGTAAAGTTATTAAGTATTTTAACTTTGCTCAATTTGTGTAAGGTTATAAGTCACCAGTCTTAATTTTTCTTGTAAAAGTTTTCTGGCTCTCAAAGCAGTCTTTCTTTGAGGCCTGTCTGGTTTAGTCTGAGTTACATCAGGTACATTGAGAGATTCCTCCCCAATAGTATCCTGATCCATCCTTTGGGGTAATGGTTCTAACTTGCCCCACTCCAAAGATATAGTAATGTGATATCTCTGGTGGTTTCACCAGTTGCTGTTTTCAGTTTTACAACCCTGGTAATTTCGTCTTCACCAGTTTTGAGTTCCAAGATTTTTCCCATTGACCAATGTTTCTTGGTGTCTTGTCATGTATCAACACAATGTCTCCAATTTTGACTGAATCATTCAATTTTGTTTTGTTAATTGTTTGTGTCTTTCTCTAAGACTTGTTAAGTATTCTTCTCTCCACTTTGTTATAAACTGAGTTTTGATTTGTGTCAAATTGTATTTTGTTGAGTTCTTTGTGTCCTATTACCCAATCTGGATCCTCTGTACTGTTATGTTCATATTTTGATAACATGTTTACTGTTTATCCCTTAATTAGGTGGTTTGGTGTGAGAGGTTCTGGCTCATTAATACTATCTCCCACATAAGTTAATGGTCTGTTGTTGACACTATTTTCAATTTCTGACAGAATAGTCATGAGTTCAAAAAGTTGTAGATGTTTGGTCCCAATAGTCTTTTCAAGGCAGTTCTTTATACAGTTTGTATGTTTCTTTCCCAAATGGAACCATACCATGGTGTATTAACAGGAATGTACTTCCAAGTTATATTGTGTGTGATTAAATTAGTTTGTACTGTTTCACTGTCACAAATCTGATGAATAATTCTTTCACCAGATTTGAAGTATGTGGCATTGTCTGACCATATAGTTTTGGGTACAGAATTGTGTGCTCAAAATCGTCTGAAAGCAGCAATAAAAGCTTCTGCTGTCAGATCTTCTACTATGTCCAGACATATGGCACGTGTGGCAGTACAGGTGAAGAGTACAATGTACACTTTGTATTCCTTTGAATCTATTTTATCTCCAAAACTCACATTCACCGCTCTAGTGTAGTCAATACCCGTGGTTTCAAATGGCCGAGTAAATGTTATTCGTTCCACAGGTAAATCTGGAGGGCTTGGGGTCTTAAAGGGTCGTGAATGGATACGTTTACAAGGAATGCATGTGTTTAAAATTTTCTTTGTTTCAGTTCAACCCTTTGGTAGCCAGTAAGTTTTTCACAGCTCCGTCAGGGTTTGTGGGACCCCCCCATGTGGTGTATCTTGTTGTGGGTATCCCTGATGATGAGATTTGTGAAGTGATTCCTCCTCGGAAGAAGAATTGTGTGCTTAGAGTTGTAAGTCAAGGTTGACTTGTTAAGCCTTCCTTTACACCTTATCAGACCCTCTGTATCCAGGTATAGATTTAGATCCATGACAAGTGAAGGAATTCTTTGTTTAATGTGTTACTGGACCTAAGATACTTCAACTCCTTGTCAAATTCTGAAGCTTGTATCTGTTTGAGCCAGTGTTTTGTTGCAGTTTCTGTTAAGTTAGAAAAGGCCTTCTGAGGACAGTGTTTGAGAAGGTAGCTATTGACAAACTTGTAGCAATAGACTGTAATTCTCAAGAGTTTGTTGAGGTCTGAATAATGTTTATAGTCAAAAATAGGTTTGTCCTCAGTGATCTTTTCAGTTGTTGTAGAGTTGAGTGTGAGGTTAACTACTTTGGTTGGCCAAAGATCCTCACATGTTAGCCATTCAGGCCCTTCATACCAAATTTGATTTGTTTTCAACAGTTTGTAAGAGAGCCCTCTTGTCAAAAAGTCTGCAGGATTCTGTTTTGTTTGTATGTACCTAAATTTGATACCAAGGGATGTGTTTGCAGTTTTGATTTGTTAGTCTGTTCTTCACAAATATGTTTTTGCAAGAAGTTGTATCTGTGTTGGTCACCCACGTTAGACAAATTTGACTGTCTGTCCATAGTAAATGTCTGTTATGTTAACTTCTTTATACACTTGTGAGAGAAAATCTGTTGTTTTGACTCCCATTGAGACAGCCAATAATTCAAGTTGTTGTACAGTTTTCTTTTGGTTTAAGGGTGCCACTTTTGCCTTTGAATAAACCAAGTTACTTTCATTTTCACTTGTTAAATAGGCACAACACCCGTAAGTTTGTGTGCTGGCATCTGTAAAATGTGTAGTGTTTGAGGTTTCAATCTGTAACCAGCACATCTTGGTACGTAGATGTTTTGAACTTTGTTTAAGTCTGTGGCCAATCTTTTCCAATGAAGTTGGTCTTCCACTGAAAGTGGTTCATCCCAATCAATTTTCTTTTTCCATAAATCTTGCAAAAGGATTTTGGATCTTATGGTTGCTGGTAAATATAATCCAATGGGGTAAAAAATTTTGGATGATTCTGAAAACACTTGTCTTTTTGTATTGGCATTTGGATTAAGTTATAACTCTTTGTGCAAAGAGTGTCATTGTGTTCGGAATTCCGTTTTAAAAACCAAAGCATTCCAAGTGTTTTTGTGTAATTGTTTGGTTCAATGTTCCCATTGCTGTCTTTTTTTATTTGTTCATTTAATTTAGGAGAATTAAAAACCCACTCTCTCAGTCCAAAATTTCCTTGCTTCATTATGGGTTGTGACATTTGGTAAATTTCAAGTAATTCCTCTTCAGTTACAGTGGAACCAATGAGGTTATCCACATAAAAATTTTGTTTTAAAAACTGAACTGTTAAGTCCTCTTGAAATAAGTTTAGGTGGTTTTTAAGTGTTAAAGCAAGAATACTTGGAGAACAATTTGCTCTGAAAATAATTACTTTAAATCTGTAGGTTTTGAAACCTTTGTTTAAAGTCATGTGGATCATTAAACCACAAAAACCTGAGATGATTTTTATCATACTCAAGCTTCAAATTTATACAGAGGAATGCTTTTTCTATGTCACTCTGTACCGCATAATTGTCTAAACGGAAGCAAAGGAGAATTTTTACAAGATCTGAGACAAGATTTGGGCCTTCCATTAGACAATCATTTAAACTAACTGAATTTGTATCCTTTAAACAACAGTTGTATACTACTCTTAGTTTAGTTGTGGAGGAGTCTTCTCTGTAAACTCCCCGGTGTGTTAAATAACGACAACCTCGTTTTTTAAAGGGTTCATCAGTAACTTCTTCAATGAAGCCCCTTTCTATTTGTTCGTTGAGTATGTTGTTGTATTGTTCTAAAAGATTATCATTTTTTAGTTTTCTGTAATTTTTATACCAATGTGCCTTAGCTACTTTTAAATTGTCCATTATTTCTTGACAAGGTGTTTTCCAAGGCAGCTCCACATAGTATTGATTGTCTCCGTGCTGATAACGCGGAGGTCTTGGGTTCGATCCCCACACGGGACACCATTTGAAAAAACAATATAGGGTTATGGGTTGATTGCCTGATACCCTCATCCGTTGGAAATTTCCAGCAGACTTCAGTGGAGAGTTAACGACAAAAGCCCTTTTTTTTTCGTTAGAGAGTTATGAATGTGTAGGTCTTCAAAGGACCGCTTTATATTTAATTGTTTTCAGTAATTCTAGCCTCAGGATTTTAGATGCCTATATGTGAACGAAAGAAATTTTTCCAACGTTATTTTCGCTGGGCCTTAGTTTGCTTCAATGTAGGGCGCGATGTAGGCCCGTTACGATGGAGCCTACACTGCGAGGTGACACTTTGTTACTTATATAGGCAGTCACGAATTAAACCTGAAGGTATAGGCCTATCCTTTTTATAGTTATTAAGTTTTATATTATAAGGAATTCACTCAGAACTTTAAAGAAGACTTAATACATCTTCCTTTGTTTAAAGCGTTGCTCTTACTAAGCAGCTCTCAGTTCGCCACTCCTCAAATATCTTCTTCGTATTTTTATTATAAATTGCTGATTTGGCAAAGGTCGTTGAATTCTTCTCTCTTGTAATTTACATGTTAGAAAATGGAAAATTTTGATCACGCGAAATAATAAATGTTTCTCGTGGTTATGTAGGCCCGACGACTACATACGGGTTCTAGATATGTATGGCAATCATTTCATTCCCATTAGGCTATATCACTAATCCCGAGGCAATTTTGTATAGATATTTAATTCAATTAATTAATAATTTATATTTAATTAAGAAATAAAGGTACCACATACGTTACCATGTTGTGAGCATGTATAGTTTTTCCATAGGTACTGTTCAGCTGAAAAAGGAAGATGCCTCAACATTGGTAAAGAATACCACTGGCTGAAGGGGTTGGGTCACCTAGACGACGAAAGGACATTTTCAAATCCTTATAAACAGACTTATTATCGCAGTGAACTTCCAGAGGACGGCAAAAAATTATGGTGGCAAGTGTTTCCTTGAAATTGTGTCTCAGTACTCCTCCCATCGTATTCTATTTTTAGGAAACTAGGTAGATGTTTGGGGATCAACCGCGTTGCAGCAAAGGAGACAAATTCATTAAAATACAGAAGAGGAGCATTAACTGAAGATGAAAACGAAAGGGGAAGTCAGCAGGACAGTAAATATTGCTTGTTTTGCTCAGTTAAGATCTCATCTGGGTAGAGAGACTATCGAAAAATTACTACAGTTATGTAAATTCTGGTTTGACAGACCAAATGAAGTCCAGAACTGCATTCAGTATACAATCCATTAGAGGATTTTTTTGAGAAACCGTTTACAGTGTCCTGCAAGGGTCCAGAGCCTTTTCTCTTTGACGGTTGCAAGGGCGGATCTAGGCATTTCAGTAAGGCGGGTACAAATAAAAAGGGCACAGTACTAAAATTTTTTCCTTAAAACAGACCAACAATGAGCGAGTGTAAAACCAATTGTATTGTTTTATTAAATCAGTCTCATTCAAATATGATACAAAATAAAAAACTAATTTGGGTACAACAGTTATCACAGAAATTTTTTCAAATAATTACAAATGTCTTACCAATTAAAAGAACTATTGAGTCCCGTAGCCAGGAATTCCCAAGGGGAGTGGGGGGTCGAAAATGTAGAAAGGCGGACCTTTTGGTGCAACAACTTAGTCACTGCCGACGGAGTGTAGAGTAGTTTGTGAAGTTTAAAAAAAAATGCACAAACAATGCAAGTGTTTATTTACTATATGATATTATACATATTAATATCACATCATAAGTTATAACTATGGTTACAAAAGTGGAACTTCCTGTCAAAAGGGGTGTCGTTCGACCACACCCCCGACTCCCCATAGCTACGGGCCTGCTATCAGAATAAGATGAAGATAAGAACAGTGATATGGCTGCACCAGTAGTAAGGGCACTTATGAAAACCATTGCAACTACAAATTTCGAAGTACAATGTATACGGATAAAGACTCATGACAGAACTTGAATAAAATAAAATAACCATGATCTATTTACAAAAACAAAAATTGTTTTCAGAGGCATACACATCATTCAAATAGGGCACATGCACTTGAAAAAAGGGCAATTGCAAGAAATTGAGTGGGGGTTCGGACGTCGCCGACATTCCCTCCCTCTAAATCCGCCCTCGGGGTGTGACTAGAAGGATCTGCTCTCTCAAATCAGGTAAGCATATTCTTTAAATAACCATGAAGGTTCCTTCACTGGAGGAGCAACATGATTTCGACTTACTATACTCCAATGAAACCACTGTTGCATAGGTAGAACACGAGCTCTGCATCGAGCTTCTCTAAAGCTTATTTACGGATAACACGAAATACTCAGACCTCCTGCCTACGAAATTACGAATGTAAACTGAATGTTTCCAAAAAAGAAGCTCTGTGCGAGCCCAGTAATTTCACATAATATGGGAATCTTTCGCACTACATCACCTCATGTTTCCGAAACCCAGTGATTCTTTTGCGTGACATGCAATGCAAATATGTCAAACATTTTTTACATTGAAAACAACGCTTTGGAGGAAGAATATGTTGCCAGGATAATAAAGTTAATTTCACCTTCTCTGGCAATGTCGGTCAGTTGAAAGTTAAGATAAGAAGCGAGAAAGACTAAAAATGTCCCTCTCTTCTAATCTGAACAGTAATAAACATCTATCATACCTTGTCCTGACAGTCATTCTTTAGGGGAGCTTACCGACTTCTGAGCAAAGACCATAGCATAAATTTTATACTTGGAAAAGTTCAGTGTCGAATGGAGTTTTGGAGAATTGCAATACCACCGAGAGTCTGTATTTGACCTACAGCATTTGTATGTGCAAAGATTATGCGCCTGTCTTAAGAGCTAACCATCCGATTGAGGTTTATTCATTTAAGTTCAGGATTTTGGTGTAGAAATATTAAAATGTAATGAATAGGAAATAAGGAAACATCAGACAACCTATTTCCTGCAACTTGGGGTAGGCCATTAAAGAGGCTAGTGGAAGATAGATAGTAGTGTTGGAGGGTTACCACACTAGAAAAGGATCCGGTGATCTTTAGGCAAGAGAAGGGATCACTTGATGACGATCTCCCTCCTGGGATTGGGTACTGTCGGTTCTTGGCCTTTCGAGAACCAGAAGATTAGAAGGATAAAGATTCACCCGTACAGAAAAGAAAAAGAGCACGACTCGTTTCCCTACAATTACTGTGGCATGGGATACTCTGGCAGGGGCCATGCTACCAACTAGGACAGCTTGGAGGTTCCTTAAAGCACAAAAGCCCTACCAACAAAGCAAGGCGATTCCCTCTGGCTGAAATTGATATATGACAAAAGTCTTGGATAGAAACAGATTAAGTAGTTGTAAAAGGTGAATAAACAAAAACCCTAGTATCACTTTAAGTATCATTAGAGATATTGTCACAATATTTTCATAAAGAGTAGCAGCAGAATTCTAAAGTTAGGGCGGTATCAACCAATTCAGTCCATTGCAGAAGCAGATGTCTATAACTAGACTATGGAGTAGATGTGTCTTGTACTAACCCCAAGAAGAATGGAATTTTCTCAGAGCTCAATAACTATGTTTTCAGGTTTACACATGATACTTTATTATATGAACGATTAAAATTAATATCCATATATTCTAAATTCTTATAATGATTCTCATAATACATATCGCACACTTCAATATTTCTTGCTATTTTACAGTTTTCTCACTCCTCTTGGAGTTTCTTTCGTTGAAAAATACGACAATTCTAAATTGTTTTATAGTCGTGGAAAATCATGTGTTTTAGAAGCCAATTTTTGAATAGTAATATGAATCCAGTAATTAAATGGAATAACGAATATTATCATAAACAAGCATTCCCTTAAAAATTTAATTAGTCGTTTCATCCCAATACTATGTTCATAGTATAATTTGGATTGCACTGCTTCCTATCCAGCAGTATCTGGTGACTGAGTAGGCACCCTTGCTCTGTCGAGAAAATTGTAAAAAATCTGAAAACTTAAAATTTTTACTTGCTGTAGTTAAATTCAACAACTTAACACGTTCCATGCATTAGTTTTCAGTACCATGATTTACCTCAATATCCTTCTCGGGAAAATAGTCCTCTATCGCTGTGTTGATATACTCAGTCATTTTACTGAAAACGCTTCCTATAGTTCCGGGAAAACCTCCGCCAATATCCAATAGGTATGGCTTAAAACCTATTGCGACAGCCTTTTCAAACACCTTAAAAATATTTAAAATTAGTGAGTAAAATAATCTTTAAATTAAATAATAACGTGTTAAGCCAAAATTTAAAATCTTATCCTCATGAGGTACAGATACTAGTTACAATTAATGCACAAGTTATTGATACCAGTTACAATTAATACATTAGTTAACTGATACCAGTTACAATTAATACACGAGTTAAGTGATACCAGTTACAATTAATACACGAGTTAATTGATACCAGTTACAATTAATACACGAGTTAATTGATACCAGTTACAATTAATACACGAGTTAATTGATACCAGTTACAATTAATACACGAGTTAATTGATACCAGTTACAATTAATACACGAGTTAAGTGATACCAGTTACAATTAACACACTAGTTAAGTGATACCCGTTACAATTAATACATATTTAATTGATAACAGTTAAAATTAGTACACAAGTTAATTGATACCAGTTACAATTAATACACGAGTTAATTGATACCAGTTACAATTAATACACGAGTTAATTGTTACCAGTTACAATTAATACACTGCAATTTGTTCAACGTGCATATTTAGACTGTGGACAATGGTTTTCGTAATTATTATTTTTTATTTTATACTGTCAACCATCTGAAGTTTTGTGATACTGAGAACTAATTTACAAATTTATTTTCAACATCGTAATGACACCAGTAACAGTTAAGATACACTTTCTATGAATTAAATCATAACCACCAATATTTTAGTGATTGTAGTATTTAAGATAATTAGCATCAAAATAGAAACGAAATACCTTATTCACCAAAGAGAAAAACACTTATTTTATAACTTTGACGCCCATAAAGAAAGGACAACCAGTGAATATTATATTCAGTATTTCTATTCGCTCTTAAATGCTCAGAATGAAATAAAAGTTGGTTGCCAAACTTCTTACGCGTCTGGCTGCTTTAATCGCCCCGTAAAACACCTTGGGCTCTTGGCATCCGCTGCCCACATGAAAAGAAACCCCAACAACATTCAGTCCTTGGGTTTTAGCAATAGAAAGTAAAGGTCCGACATCGTCTGAATTGACTCCGAATTTCTCACCCAGTGGTACCAATGCCTTTTTATCATCATATTGGATTCGAATCACTAATCTGAGAAAAGTTAAATACTTAGGAAATTCAGTTGATGATATGTCAAGTACTTCATTTTTTCTCATTGTATAGCGAACATATTACTATTCTCGGATATACTTAACAAGAGGAAAGCTACGAATAGATAATCGTTAGCAACTTGCCAAAGGTTTATGAAAGGACACAGTAACAACAACTAGGCATTTTGTACAGAAACTCTTACTTGGCATTTGGTGCATGAGCTTTAATCTTGTAGATTTCCGTTTCGTTATCGAAGGTCATCAAATTGACGCCAAGGGCAGTTGCCAAACGAATGTGGGAAGGCTGTTTGCAAGGATTGGCGTAAATAATTTGGGCGGGAGCGACGCCAATTTTATTCAGTTTCGTCAGTTCACCCTGAAAAATTACTCTCACGACATTACTCTTTCATTTTTCCTTATTTTATAATTTTTTTTCACTGATCTTGAAGTAATTTAGAATAATGAATTAAGATGATAAAATGCGTCCTTTGAGTATTAAAACAGTCACAAAGGTTAGTTCCACAATGAAATCAAACTTGTAAAACAATGCAGTCTAACGTAGAAGACATCAGTATCTATGCACGCATGTATAATAAAAGCAGTGATAATAATGAATTGCGTAATCTGTCAGAAGTTTATGAGCAAATAACCTTAAGAATAATTACCCAAGAAGCGCAGTCGAATCCTGCTCCAAGAAGGGATAAAATTTTCAGCAGGCTCTTGTTTGCGTTACATTTTACCGCTAACGAAAAACATAAAGTTAATTTAAAAAGAATGAGTTTAAGTTTTGCAAAGTTCACTTCTTTCCAAAGGTATAATTATCTTAGTGTTCTTTTTTCAGTCTTATTGAGTAGCTTACCATAGAAAAGCTTAACACGGGGTAATTTAAATCTCCATGATGTTATCTTCTGAACGATATCACTAACGTTTAACACAGCAAATGCGTCCACTTGATCCTAAGGAAACAAAAGCGTGAAAACGATAATCTAAAGCATATGAGGTAGTTTTGCTAAAATAACTGGACATGGATTTAGATTAAAAAGACATAAATAAAGGGTGCAGTAATAAAAACTACTGCATCAAAGTCTTAATTCAACTAAACATTTAAGAGAGTACTGTAGATTCGGGTGAGTTCATACAAAATCGCAATATTTTCTACAGACAGGAAACTTTTTGTATGCTTTTTCATTTCTTTTAAAGTTGAGTTGAAATGCTTTGAGGGGCTTTAAAACAAATAAAAAAGCATACAAAATTTTTTTTCTGTTTGTATAAAATATTGCGATTTTGTATCAACTCACCTCGCCATATCAACAAACTCCAGTCTATGGTACACGAGTGAATCAAATCATATTGATGTAGCAGATCGGCCTGCAACACTCTTTTGGTGTAGGAGAATGCAGAACCACTTAGCTTTAACTGGATAAGAATACAAGAATAAGAAGTGTGGTTTCTACCTCCCATTCTAAATTTAGTTTTGCTTTCAGTTTGATGTCGAAGGTGGCTTATCGTTGTTTCTTAAAATTTAACCAGGCAGCGTAGTTCAAAGTAATTCGATCGAATCTTTTAAAAAGAAACTAGAGGCTTATCTTGCATAAAATCCCAAGTTGGAAGCATATTTTAGCGTAAAGAATTGTAAAATTTTCACTTGGATACCCTCATCATTTTAAAATTTTCTCTTCATCTTTAAATTCTTTCCTTCCTCTCAACCTCTTTTTCTGTTTTGTTTTGAAACTTTCATTTGTCTTTAAATTTTCTTCCTTCTTTTAACCATCCTTCTTAAACAGACAGCCTCGTAGGGACCAGCCTATTTGTTGCTGTTTGGTGTCCTTCGTATTCCTTTGCATTCCTTTGTATCATCGTCACATTTTGAAGATTTCGAAAGCTTTTATTATTTTGAAATCACTGTCTTCGACATTAAAAAAGTGTATATGTTACTTCCGGATAGCGGAACGTTAGACTACTTAAGCTAACCTACAATATGATTTTTTTTACAGATTTATTTATTTACATACAATTAGTCATCATTTCATTACCACATCATCTCTTGGACTTAATATCAAGGGTCACCGTACTAAGAGACTGAATATTTAAATTTATTTATGTTGTCATCTTTCGCACTGGACCTACAGCTGGTCAGCATACCCCAATTTAATTATTTTCCCGAAAGTGTACAACAAATACCAGTATGTGATTTTTCTTCTTTTTACCTATTTACTCTCCTTTTATTGGAAGTTTATACTACTAAACTATCTATCTTACCTGTTCTTAAACATATTTACCAAAGTGTGTATGACGACACCCGCGGGAAGGTTATTCCGCTTTTCACTATCTTGTTTGAGCAAAAACGTTTTTCACGATGTTCGTTTCAAATCTTTTACCCTTAATTTTAAAGCTCTTGTTTTTCGTAATGTTCCTACTGTACACAAGGATTTTATTTTAAAATCACTATCTTCCTTAACACAATAAAAAAATGAGCGGCCAAAACTTGGCTAGAAACTCAGTCTCATAAGCTCAAAGTTTTGACATCCACAGGCCGGATAAAACGTTTCAATGGGGAGAAAGGGGACTCGTAAGTCCAAGAATAAAAGAAAACTGTAACCTGTCACAAGTTTATTAGATTTTAAGGACTGAATGCCAATAACGAAAGAGAGAGTCTTCCAACTTTAATTAAATACACCCAGAAAGACTACAGTTAAATCACCCCAAATCCGTATGGGTTGTAGCGAGATGATACTGCAGATCTGAGGATGCGTTATATGAACATCTAAAGTCATATGACAGAGGGGACGTAGAGTGTTATGTGGGCTCCGAACCACGGGTCACTACATTATTTGGATGCAGGGGACGATCTCCTACCCAACTACTACTACGAGTATCAAACCCAATGTCGCTTAACTTCGCTGATCGACGGGAAGCAGTGTTACTACAATGACTACGACGACTTAGGGTGTGTCAATTTTAGGGAGCAAAGTAAAATCTTTAGATTTTCGAAGACTACTAGTGACCAAATGATGCATTTTTATGTGCTAAATCGAAATATGGCTTTAAAATCCAGATTTGACCACTCCTAGCTACTTATATTTGAAGTTGAAGTTTACGAAAAATCAGCAATTTTTGCAAGTAAGTGGAACCTCGACTTACGAACGCCTCTATTTACGACCAAATCGACATACGAACATACGCCCAGCGCTTCGATTGCGATTGCGAGTGGATCTCTCGCATATTTGCTCCGTGATTTTTCGTTTATTGCTTTATGTCTCGCATATTTGCTCCGTGATTTTTCGTTTATTGCTTTTTCTCCCGCATATTTGCTCCGTGATTTTTCGTTTATTGCTTTAATAAGCCCTTCATTATGGCTCCCAAGAAAGTGAAGAGTGATAGTGGCAGTGAAAAAAGAAAACTTAAAATAACCATTGAATTAAAGAGACCAAAAAGAGACAAAACCCCTGAAGGAGAGGTGCCCAGTGTTCTTATGGAAGGGGACTCTCCTTCCAAACAGTAACTTCCCTCCCCCTTCCTTTCCTCATCACCATCCACTCATGCCAGCGATTATCCACAAAGGTACAGTAAAATTATACAGCTTATTAAATTTAGTATAATTTTTTTCTCTTATATTTTCTCTTTATAAACTCTTACAAAGCATTAAAAGTACAATTATCTGGGGCGCTGGAACGGATTAATTAAATTTACATTAATTTCAATGGAAAAAATGGATCGATTTACGACCAATTCGAGGTGCGAACAGGGTCTCGGAACGAATTAAATTCGTAAGTCGAGTTCCACTTTTTTTTATTGTACGTAACTACATTTTACATACATTACGTACAATTAAAGACATTTTGATTGTATTTCACTATTAAAACTTAGAAATATAGATAGGTTTCTTGAACTTTGCCAAGGATGCCATATATAACTACATTTTGCATACATACAATTAAAGACATTTTGATTGTATTTCAATATTAAAACTTAGAAATATAGATAGGTTTCTTGAACTTTGCCAAGGATGCCATGTCTGCCTTGCTCTTGTTACTGGACATGAGCTCCCTACTGGCCACCTGGCCACTGATGTACGCCTCCCTCCTCTCTTGTGAGTAAACATGTTGTGCTGCTTCAGTTGTCATCCTTACACACCTCTCTACTGACTGTGTGTGTGTGAGGGCCATGCAAGAACTTCCATTGGTCTATCATAAACTCCTTGATTGCAGCAATGGTGAGGGAGCAGGTCAGAGGAAGCTCAGTCACGCCAGAGTTCCGGTCAATAAGCTCCGAGAGTTTGGTGGCATCTGGGTTTATGTCAGGAGTCTTCCTGGATCTGACACTGCAGTCTCCTACCTGTGTGTCCTCATCTCCTTCACCTCTGATTTCCAGTATCCTCTTCACTGCCTCCCTCCTCTCCTCCTCCACCTCACTGCACAGCATGGCCTGGAGCACAGCCTCAGAATGTGCATACCAGGCTGATCTCTTCACTGTAGGCATCACTATTCCTATCACCTCCTTCTTCTGACTTCTGAGCAGCTCCAGCTGGTACAGTGCATGCCTGGGACCCTCCACCCAGCTGTGATTTAACTTGATGTTGAACTAGTTTGGCATGTAGACTCCCACTCTGAATTCCACAATTATCCTCAGATTCTTCAGGTTCCTACCCTTCAGCCCATGTTTGGAAATCCACAATTTGCAGAACCTTAGAGCCTTGGTGACCAACCTACTGTGACAGACTGGCCCAATCTCCAGGAGAGCTAGACTCTGAGGTACCTCTCCCGATCTGATGGCAGTGATGATTCTGTAGCCATATGATTGGTCTGTGCTGAGGTCGTTGACTACCTCCTGACTGAGATGGGGTAGAGGAGGACCTCGTGAAGTTTGGGTTGATCTCCAGCTCAGTGGCAGTATCTAACATCTTCCCTAGGGGCCCAGACCACTTGTTGTTGCTCAATGTCTTGCCATCCAGTGCAGTCACCAGGTGTCTGAGACTCAGCTCCCCAGTGTGCAAGTCATAGACAATCCACACCAACTTCCTGCTAAGCTTGGCCTCCACATAATGCATTACTCCTCCCTCCCAGCCAGTATTCACATTAGTACTGTCACCTCCTATGGCCAAAAGGGTCTGCTCTGCTCGTCTCTCTCTTAGCCAGTTCACCAGATGATCAGCAATGACCTCAGCATGACTTCTCTTCTCTGCGGCTTCCTCTGGTACTAGATGCTACAAATATTTCCCGCCTGGTTCATTGCACACTGTGTAGTGTTCTTCCTTAATAAGGCCAGGAAACTGCCTGTCACTGCCCTCAGCTTCCATTATCACTTTGGTTTCATCTCTTTTCCCATCAAAGAAGATACAGGTGATGCCATTTTCCCTAATCTCTTCATCAAACTTCTTGACCAGCTCCTTAGTCAGTCTCTCGTGCGCCCTCCTCACCTTGTTGTGGTCAATCACCAGTGCTGTGTTAAACTCTGTGATAAGACCAGCATCAATCCAGGCAACAGTGGCAATCTCTGCACACTCTCTCAGCCCACTGTGATATCTCAAGCTAGCCATAGCTATGTTGGTGATATCTTCAGTGTTGTATTTCTTCTTCTTAGCTTCTTAATTACAGGTCCTGTGAATAGAGCTTGGCCTTTCTCCACTGAGCTAGTAGCTCTGGAACAATGCCGTTGTTAATCAGGTCATTAACTGGGTAATTCCTCCTGTCTTCCTCACTCATCTCTCTCCTCAACAAACCATACCTCAGCAGATCTCTGGCTGTGGGCAGCTCAACAGGGGGAAGTTCCCTCCCACTCCTCACCAAATGACTTAGGTGACAACTTGATTTGCTTCGGGTTCTGATTTCTTTCTGACTCATCCTGTGGTCCTGTGAACAAAAGAAATGTCATTGAAATTTGGATAGTCCTACTGATTATGATTACATAAAATTAAGTTAATTGAAATTCTTAATATCTTCCTAAAGCTCAGATAAAAGGTCGTGTTGTTTTAGGTACAAGACTTAATTATTCAAAGTAATGACAATTTCATATATCTATCATATCAAAATATACAGAAAGTTTGGGTCACACATAACATTTCGAATAATTTGAATTACACGATATTTACATTACGAAGGGTCATCAAAACTCCAGCATTTGTGACTATGTGAAACTTAGAAACCGTACTGCACACCAAACATAACCAAAGTTGACCACACATATCAATGGCACATTGATATACGATGCTACAGTCATATTTAGGTTATATTTTAAATGTTTATGGTCAAATATAAGTAGGTAAATAGCTTTTTTAAACAATACTAAGGATATTTCTAAGTTTGCTAGATAATATGACATCATTTGAGCATTAGTAGTTTTTGAATTGTTGACTTTACTAAAACTGACACACCCTACCGGACGTAGCCCGTAGAGATAGATATGGAACTAATAATAATTATACCATAAATTTAAAATAATTATCGTATAGGGTATAATGTTATAAATACTAATTAATGGAATTAAAGGAAACAGTCCCACTGAAACTAGTCACAAAAAGTCTCTTCGACACTTACAGGATCGTTGGCGATATTTCTTATGGCATCAACAACAGTTTCGTTTCTGAGGATTCTGACAGGATCGTCGAGGAAGGTAGTTTCGAGTTCCATATCATGAAAGGGTTGGAACGAAGCCGCAGTGATAGAAGCTGTTCTAGCAAATGTTACGATACTATTGATAAATGAGTAATAGCTAAAATTTAAAACGAAATCACTTGTTTGTATTTTGGCTGAAAAAAAAAAAGACATCTAAACAAAATGTTCATTGAAGCACTGTTTGTAATAATGTCATTTATGCTTAAGAAATTATTGCTTGCCTCCTACACACAGACAGGATCACGTAATTACAAGCTAACAAAGACCTGAAGATAACCTACTCGAGGTTAGCTCAGGAAAAACATGTAGAAATGAGCGAAAATTAAAATTTCGAAATGAGATTCAACATTTATTAGTATTTAGGGTAAGGTCAAGTAAAAATAAAACAAAGTAACACCGTTCCCTACTCTGACAGAAAAAGTGCTTAAATAAAAACTGTAGGAAAGTAAAAAAAGAATAACGCACGGAAATTGTTCAACATATATTTACATTTGATAATAATTTTACGATTTCACATTAATAAACATGCATCATCTTCATTTATTCATTGTACAACATTTTTTTTTCTCAAATTATAATAATTGTTTCCTTTGCATTTCTCATCTGTGATTACGAAAATGATAACGAAATTTTGCTCTCACCAGGTTTTTGAGAAATTTGAGGCTCAATTCTTTACAAAATTTGTATATAGATGTCTCAGCAGATGTAGGATGATGTAATTTCTGCTCCTGACACGTTCAAACCTGTCGTAAATGTCAATTTTCCTTCGGTTATCTGTCACAGAGGGCTATTTGCAGTTATGAGTCGTTCAGTTTGCCGCATTTTGAGAAAACTAACTATACTATACTGCTGTATTTCATCCTTACAAACATTGCGCTGACTGAGGCTAGGGCCTAGGGCAGTGGTGATGAACCTTTTTCGCTGGCGGGTCATTTTTGTTACTTTGGATTTAAAAAAAAACGAAATTGAGTCACAATAATTTATTTACTTACTACTTTTAGTGAGAAACTTGTTGTTGGAGTTTAGCTGCTCTCTTTGTTCCGAGGTTTATACAGGGCTATTCAAATTGATTCACCTGATTTCAAATGAGAATATTTTTTAATGTTATAAATACAGAGTGATTTGTGATACATCAACCAAAAGAAAAACTGTCCAAATTTTGTCTCTCACCTCATAAACGCTCTATGTGACTTCCCTAGTTACACGAGCAACGTCGACACGATAGTCGAATTCCTCCCATACTCGCTCCAGCATGTCCGTTGTCACTGACTCTACGGCAGTAACAATGCGAATTCGGAGCTCATCCAAAGATGTGGGCAACGGTGGCACGTACACAGTATCCTTAACGTACCTCAAAGGAAGAAGTCGCACGGTGTAAGATCCGGCGACCGATTTACAGCTCGAAAACTGCAACACACAAAACGCCTTCTGCTGTGCGGACGCCATTTTCACACTGACTGTTTGTTGCTAGGCTAGGCCACGGCTTGAATTTGGAGCCCTCTCGTGGTGATCTTTTAAAATGCGGAGATTTCCTCTTTCATGTGGTGTATGCCCAGTTGATGCACGGTTGATAGGTACGGAAGTATTCTCAGTTGAAATCAGATGAATCACTTTTAATAGCCCTGTATTTAGTTGTCTTTAGTCTCACACATGCAGCACTCATATCTGCGCCAAGGCGATTCCTAGTGGTGGATTTGACGAAATTCATGGAGGAAAACAACTGTTCACATGCATAAGATGAACCAAACATTGTTAGCAGAGCTAATGTTAGCTTTTTCATTGATGCAAAAGAATTTGGTAAAGAGTTCCATTCTACAGGAATAAGATTCTCCACTCTTTCTATTGATTGTTGTTCTCTGGTTACACCCAAAATTGACGACTCCAATTCCTTTTCTTGTAACTTCAGATTAAGATCAATAAATTTAGTCTTCCATATTGCACTTTCTTGGAAGTCAACTAATTCCATTTCTAAATTGCTAATGTCAAGCCAATGAAAAGCTGATGACTGAAGATCTTCAAATTGAATAGTATGGGGGAATTGGATGAATTGTAAGTTGTCATACATACACACACATTTTTAAACGTATACTCTACATTTAAAAACGTTTCAATGTGTATCAGCTGTTTATTTCGGAGGGAGAATAAAATAATTTTAAAACTGTAAGGCAAAAATATTAAAAATTCGTCATTTTATTTAAAAAAAAAGCTCGTGGGCCACTAAAAATTGCCTCGTGCATCAGGACTTGACCCGCGGGTCAGTGGTTCGCCATCACTGGGCACTAGGGCCTTACTTTTCTAGCCTCGGGTTATTCCTGGCCTTGTAGAGTTGCTTTGAAAGGTATCGCGTACACTGCAGTTATATCATTTGAAATTATTTATGATTCACAAATTGTTTGCATGTATAAAATCCTAAGACTTTTCTCCAACTGTTAAAAACGTATATGTGTAGAAATAACCACATATGTTTCCAAATAAAATAAAAACAAAAGAAATATTTACCACAAAATAAATTTAGAATAAAAATAATAATAACCCTTGTGTCTAACCAACCAACTTGTGAAGTTGGGTTTCCTTAAATAACCAAAAAAAAAGAAAGAAAAAGTTAAAAAAAAAAAAATTTTGGACTGCTGAATGAAGTGGACGCGTTTTTTTTTATAAAAAAAATTCTTGTGGTTCCCCAACTCACCGGGCAACTTAAAGTCAAACTTTAAATCTCAATATTAACCAGTAACCACTGCAATTGAACTAAAAACCTGGCTTAACTAAATAGTAGCCTCCCAGAACTAGGTGTAAGTAGCTTAATCAAAAGACTTAACTAAGGTAAGAGATTGAAACTAGAACAGCCCTAACTAAATAATAAAATGGCCGGAATAGCCCCTATTAAAACATATAGCCCTAACTTAATTTAAGTAAAACCTTCAAAACATTAAACATTTAAAAAAAAAAAACTTAAGGGCAGTACAGCCCTAGCCTAACTTAAACTGCAAAACCTAGGTCTTGAAAATAGCCCCCATGAATAAGTAACTTAGCAGTGTGCCGAATTGTGACGTAACAAATAAAATTTAAAATCTGGAAACTAAATGAAACTTATAGACTAGTTAGTAACAGAAAGGGTAACATTCAACCCAACCGGCAACTTCATTTATGGCAAGTCTAAATTGATTTTGATGAATTTAGCTTGACCATTGTTAGTAATCTGGCTGCCGACCAAATTTTAACCTTAAAACCACTGCAGCTACAGTGAAAAAGTCTGTAGTTATGTTGACAGTGTCTAAATAGGCCATTATTATTTCTATAATTACTGTGCCTATTTAAAGTAAACTTAGCCTTAATATTGCACCTAAATAAAAATAATCTCACTAAGTTTTCAATAATTTTCAATATGGCGCCCCCGAGTGGGCAGTCGAGAAGTTGGCCACCCTTTTCTGTTTTATTTCTGGTACAATAGTTTTAAATCCAGTGAATTAAATTTTTTACATAGTCTGAAAATTTAATTATAAATATCATTGATAACATTATTTATAATATTAAACCTAAAAAATGGGTAATGAAACTGAAGCCACTCCAGAAAAAAGTATGGAGACAGTATCATCATGTTTGGAAAGTGACGTGGAAGCTCTTGAAAGTAGTAAACTGGTAAAAAAGAGGGAACAATCAGAGCCTCAGCTACTAAAATTTTAGCTTACAAAGTTACAAAATTTAGATGAGGAAATCCTTAATGTATATGTTTGTACCGAAGGCTTCTCAGAGGCTAAACAAGAGAAACTAGATGAAAAAACATTTATTACACTTTGAAATACATCAGATGGTACAAGCATTAACAACTAAAAAAGAAAACAATGCCGAAGCCAAACCTAGACACAGGAATAGCTACTAAAATTCTTGAGCTTCAAATATTACCATTTGATAGAAATCCCTCTAAATTTCAAAACTTTAAGACCTCATTCAGAAACATTTATGACAACATAGGTCTTTCTGTACAAGAGAAATTTGCCTACCAAAAACAACATTTGAGTGGAAACCCTGCCATTCAAATAAACTGCATGTAAAAGAGTAAAACATCTTATGAAGAAACATGGCAGCAGTTGGAGAGCTGTTATGCAACACCAGGCAAAATTAAATTCTCCATAATAAACTCACTTTTAACCAAATCCAAAATAATCAAAGATTTTAAATCACTTCATGACTTTCAACCAGAAATGCACTCTACCATAAATTTTGCAAACTCAAAAATTAGAATTAGAAGTCCTACTCTTGTATGTATATTATAATAAGCTAAGTCAAGAAACTCAGGAATTTTTAAGAACTTGTGGTTTTAAACTTTATGACCACTTTGATAAATTTAAAGAAGTCATTGCCGAAGTTACCAAAACCTTAGCCAATGTTAGTTTTGATCTCGAACAAAGTGAATTAACCACCTTAATCCCTAAACAAAAAGAAAGAAACTTCTCTCCAGAACCAACCAGAAAACCATGGCATTCTGTCAAACTACAGCTACTCTGGCAGTTTCCACCCACAGACAATCCTCAAGAAGAGCTCAATATATTGACCAGAGAAAACTTTACTGCAAACTGTGTAAGAAAAACACACACAGAATCTCAAAATGTGATTCTTTCCCTGAAAGTTGGGATAAACTGAAAAAACTTGCTAAATTAATTTATTGTACTAAATGAACCTCATCTAAACACCAAGCCAAAGAATGCCCCATTTCTCTCCTACCCTGTTCATTTTGTAGGTTTTCTAACCATTTATCCTTCCTTCGCACTAAACAAAAAGGAAAACCAGAGGAAGATAAGAAACCCAAAACCAGTACTGAAGTAACTATCTAAAAAGAAAACTCAAAACAAGAAAAACAAGTTACTAACCTATTAAGTTTAAAAAACATTGATCAAGACGTGGCATTACTTCCTTCCATGCAAATGAGAATAAGAAACTCAGAAAAATCAGTTAAATGCAGAGCACTTTTGGATAATTGTGGGCGCGTTTTAGTGAAAAAATTGAATCTTTCAACTAAACACTACGATGAATCCATAACCATAACAGGACTTATAGTCAACAAGAAACAACCCAATTATAAAGTAGCTATAATTAAATTGGAGGATTCTAGAAACCCTGGAAACTACCAAGAAATAGAAGCCATCATAATTGATGATATTAATGTTAAATATGAAGTTCAGGGATTACTGAAACTTCAAACTTATTTAAAATCCTTAAATTACCAGCTTGCAGATCACTTTCAAGCTGATGAAGTTGCCGACTTGAGGTTAATCTTTATAGCTGCATCCCACAAACTTTATGCCCTTAGCACTCATCAGATTCATACTGCCTCTGTCATAAATCTCCCTATGGAATACTTTTATTGGGTTTCCCTTCAGATTATTACCCTGAAAAAGAAAAAGAACCAATTAGAGATCATATCAGCTTCTGTATTACCAACCTTTTACTTACTAGCACAACTTCTAATGAAGATCTAGAAAAAATTGAACACCAGATTGCACAATTTAGCAAAATAGAAAACTTGGGTATTTCTGGGGATGAACCATTTTCGAACAAAGAAAAAGATCTGATTGCAAACTTTGAAAAGGAAGTTAAAATAGAAGATGAAAGATTGTCTGTTAAGGTACTGTAGTGAATACTCTTATTTTAGTTTCAAGTTAAATGTTAATTTTACCGTCTTGAATTTCGGAATAGTTATAAATTCATTTTAAATTAGTTACCCTTCATAATTCAATTGTGAACCACATTAATACTAATTTTATGTATACTATATTATTTTATTGTATGTAAACATAATTAATTATATATCACAATTGTCAGTTAATTATTTATATTCAAATATTTATTTTAATCTAATACCATGTCCATTTTACAAATAAATAATAGAAATCCAAGGGTTATATTTTCCACCTTTGGTACTGTCGCAGTTTCGCCTAACGGACTCAATACGGCTAGTGAAATAATCACTGGTTGGCACTTAACTAGCGGCAGTGCTTATGGCTACATCATCCAGGTTAACCTATACCGGATAGATGCGCTACGGTCCCAAGCCGTAGCTTGCCTAGGCCGACGACGACGACGTAAACCAACAATTGGTGACTCCGGAGTTGGATTCCCCCCTTTTACCCGAACGACTAGGATTAGACTGTAACGTCGTTCGTGCCCATCACCCCCTTCACCCGAGCGACTAGGACCAGACTGTAATGTCGCTCGTGCCCTCTGCCCCTCACCCATGCCCGTGCGCTCTGTGCCTGCGCTCGTCTCAACCTCCACTCCTTCGTTGGGAACTTGTCGTCTTGCTTGTACGTCAGCAAGCATAGGAGAAGATGCCTGACGACGCTGGTGCCATCTCCCACTTGAGCGTAAAGCTCCCCGTCTTCTGGCCGGGTGATCCATTTATTTGGTTCCACCAAGTGGAATCACAATTCAACTTGGGAAGGATCACCACTAGCAGGACGAAATACGATCATGTTTTGTCCTCTCTACCAGCGAGCATCATCTCTGAAGTCCGTGACGTCATCGTGTCTACTTCCACGAGTGAGGACCCATACAACGATCTGAAGTCTGCCATCCTGTGCCGCACCACTGTCTCGAGCGTGAGAAACTACATCAGTTAATCTCAAAAGAAGAACTTGGAGACCGTAAGCCCACTCAAATGCTGAGGGCTATGCAGTGCGCTCTAGGCGAACGCGCACAAACCTTCGATAAGGACATCTTTAGACAGTTGTTCTTGCAGAAACTTCCTCCATCAGCTCAGCGTGTCTTGGCCACTATGGATCCTGCTACTCCAGTTGATAAACTAGCAGAAACTGCCGACAAAGTAGTGGAGATTGACATAGCTCCGGTCAACAACGTGAACACACAATCGGAACTGGAGTTGAAAGTGGAAGAGTTAAGTCAACAACTCAACCACGTTTGTTCTCTGCTACAAAATCAACGGCAAAGAAGCCATTCTCGGTCAAGATTTACGAAGAGGCATCGTTCGAGTTCCGGGAAGATCTGCTTTTACCACGCCAAATTTGGAAAGAAGGCTAGGAAGTGCATCTCCCCTTGCAATTTTTCGTCGGAAAACCCCAGCAGCGAGTCCTAATGGCGTCTAGTACTCGCACTGCCAACCTGTTATTCATAAAGGACAGGAACTCTGGTGTCAATTTCTTGGTTGATACCGGAGCGTCAGTCAGTGTATTCCCTCAAAAATTTGGTCATACGCACTCGGAATCTCCGCCTCTATACGCTGCTAACGGTTCACGCATACCCACGTACGGTACTCAGTCGCGTGAACTAAACTTGGGCCTTCACCGATCCTTCAAGTGGATTTTCATCTGTGCTCAAGTGCAGCATCCCATAATCGGCGCTGACTTCCTCCAGCATTTCAAACTCCTGGTGGATCTTGACAAGCGACGCTTATGCGACCAGGCCACACTGCTTTCTGTTCTTGCCAAACAGGTTGCCCTTCCGGACGCCTCTAACTCTGCACTTTCCCTCGTTCCCCTAATTCCATGTACCAGTGCCTTTTCCAGCGATATCCAGGAATTCTTCAACCGATGCAGATGGGTGATACCATTAAGCACACCATTACCCATCACATTACAACAAAAGGTCCCCCTGTGTTTGCAAAACCCAGACGTCTTGCCCCGGACAAACTGAAAGCTGCCAAATCGGAATTCCAGCTTATGATAGATCTTGGGATAATAAGACCTTCCAAAAGCAGTTGGTCCTCTCCCTACACCTGGTCCAGAAGAAGTCAGGAGACTGGAGACCATGTGGGGATTACCGGTTTTTGAATTCGACAACCATCCCGGACCGATATCCGGTACCAAATGTCCAAGACTTTACTTCTCTTCTCCACGGCAAATCTATCTTCAGTAAAATAGATCTCGTTAAGGCTTTCCACCACATTCCCGTAGAGCCTTCGGATATTCCCAAGACTGCAGTTTGTACACCATTTGGGTTATTCGAATTTGTGAAGATGCCGTTCGGGCTACGGAATGCTGCGCAAACCTTTCAGAGGTTTATAGATGAGGTCACCAGAGGCTTAGACTTTGTTTATGCCTACATCGATGATTTGCTTGTGGCCAGCTCAACGGAAGAGGAACATAAGGAACATCTTTCACTCCTCTTTCAACGCTTAGAACAATACGGTGTTACTATTAATGCATCTAAGTGTGTGTTTGCACAGCCAACCTTGCAATTTCTTGGTCACACGATTTCGCAGCACGGAATTACCCCCCTTCAGGACAAGTGTGAAGTGATAAAAAATTACCCTATGCCAAATAATCAGCGTGAGTTACGTCGGTTTCTAGGTTTGGTAAATTATTACCACAAGTTCATTAAAAACTGTGCCAGTGTTCTTGCTCCTCTACACGCTATGATCACACACAAACGCAAGGTAACGAAATTGGTATGGTGTAGCGATAGTTTACAGGCGTTCGACAATGCCAAAAATGCTATCAATAGTGCATTGTCTCTGTCATTTCCTATCAGTGATGCCCCCCTAACTCTGACGGTCGATGCATCAGATGTTGCGATCGGTGGGGTGTTGGAACAAACCATTAACGGTCAACAAGCACCCATCGCGTTTTACTCGAAAAAGCTGCAGCCAGCCCAAACGCGTTATAGTGCTTTCGGACGTGAACTTCTTGCTATTTACTTAAACGTGAAGCATTTTCAACATTTCCTTGAAGGCCGAGAGTTTTGTGTTTTTACCGACCACAAACCTTTGGTCACTGTCTTCAATAAAAACAGCTGTAACCACTCTCCCAGAGTCATCAGGCAACTCGATTATATCTCGCAATTTACCACAGATATCCGCCACATCAAAGGTGTCTTGAACACTCCAGCGGATGCACTTTCAAGAATAGAGATTACTTCTGTTACCCTCAGCTCTACACTGTGGAATGCTATTGCACAGGATCAAGATAAGGATACGGAACTACAAGACCTGCTCAGAGAAGACTCCACTCACTCACTTTCCCTCAAGAAAATGAGTATGCCAGGATTGTCTGTGCCCCTCTATTGCGACGTATCAACAGCTGCTATTCGCCCTTATGTCCCTCCATGTCACAGACAAGCAGTCTTCACGGATCTTCATAAGCCCTCCCATCCTGGTATCCGTGCTTCGCAACACCTGGTTACCTCTCGCTTTGTTTGGCCCTCGATGCGGAAGGATGTCAAACATTGGACCAAAACGTGCCTTGCCTGCCAGCGTGCCAAAGTCCAAAGGCACACCAGGTCCCCCTTTGACGCATTTCCGCCCCCATCCCAGCGATTTGAGGTAATTCATGTAGACATTGTTGGCCCTCTTCCAGTGATTCAAGGCCAACGTTATCTGCTCACCTGTCTCGACCGCTTTTCCAGATGGCCTGAAGCCATCCCACTTCCTGATATCCAAGCGGACACTGTTGCAAGAGCCTTTCTTCATGGATGGGTATCAAGATTTGGATTGCCGACAAAAGTCATCACTGACCAAGGTCGCCAATTTGAGTCTTCGCTTTGGAAGAAGTTTACCAGCTTGTTGGGTACAGTACATGCGCATACCTGTGCGTATCATCCGCAAGCTAACGGCCTCGTCGAACGCTTCCATCGCCAGCTGAAGTCATCCCTTATGTGTCACGAAGACTCCCATTGGATGGATAAGCTTCCACTCGTTTTGCTTGGTATTCGCTCTGCATTTAAGAATGATCTGAAGACTACAGCGGCTGAACTAGTCTATGGAACAACACTGCGGCTACCAGGTGGCTACTTCACTGCAGGGGATAAGTCATGTGATCCTACGGAATTCGCTCAAACACTTTCCTCTCACATGCAGTCCCTTCAGCCTGTTCCCCCTCGATTGACTAGCCAACAGAACATCTTTGTTTCCCCAGCCCTCCAGTCTTGCACCCACGTTTTCGTTCGTGTACCTCTCCCAAAACGGCCTCTCCAATGTCCATATGACGGGCCCTATGAAGTTCTCCGACGTACGCGCAAATCATTCCTCATCCAGCGCGGTTCCAAGGTCGACAAGGTTTCTATCGATCGTCTTAAGCCTGCGTTTTTGGAATCAACCTTAAGCGAGGTACATGTAGCTACCAAAAAGGTCCAGCGGAAATCTGTGTCGTTCGGAACTCTTTGAACTTCCTCTCTGGTGGGGGAGTGTGTAGTGAATACTCTTATTTTAGTTTCAAGTTAAATGTTAATTTTACCGTCTTGAATTTCGGAATAGTTATAAATTCATTTTAAATTAGTTACCCCTCATAATTCAATTGTGAACCACATTAATACTAATTTTATGTATACTATATTATTTTATTGTATGTAAACATAATTAATTATATATCACAATTGTCAGTTAATTATTTATATTCAAATATTTATTTTAATCTAATACCATGTCCATTTTACAAATAAATAATAGAAATCCAAGGGTTATATTTTCCACCTTTGGTACTGTCGCAGTTTCGCCTAACGGACTCAATACGGCTAGTGAAATAATCACTGGTTGGCACTTAACTAGCGGCAGTGCTTATGGCTACATCATCCAGGTTAACCTATACCGGATAGATGCGCTACGGTCCCAAGCCGTAGCTTGCCTAGGCCGACGACGACGACGTAAACCAACAGTACCATGGAATGACCAAAAAGATAAAATTTCACCAAACTTTAACAATGCTATTAGCAAGTTAAAGTCCACTTGCAAAAAATTAAAAAAAGATAACTTAATGCAACCTTATTCAGACATTCTTGAACAACAATTCCAGGAAGGAATAATAGAAGAAGTAGCCCTAACAGAAAGCCTAAAACAAGAATGAAATTTTTTACCTCATTTTCCAGTAGTTTGCCCTGGAGTACAAACAACTAAAGTTAGGATTGTAGGAGATCCCTTGGATAAAAGAAAACCAGAAGAAATAACAGTAAATAATGCTACTGAGGACTGCCCTTCACTCCCATTTAGCAAAATTGTGCATCAAATTAAGGCATGGTAAATACTTGATGATTGGAGACATTCAAAAAGCATATTTACAACTTAAATATCAAACAGAATTTGACTGCAATACCCACAAAATTCTGTGGTTAAAAGATACCCAATTGGCTCCAAATCTGCTATAAATATAAAAGTGTTACCTTTGACAACAAAAGCAGTTCAATTTTACTTTAATAGTCTCTCCAACACATTTTTAATGACAACAAAACCAAGTGGCGGACTACCTAGCTAACCTCTTTTACATGGACAATGCTCTAATTAATGCCAACAATCTCTCAGAACTCAAAGACCTTTACAACTATAGTGTAAACACCTTAATAAATTTGAAGCTCTATGAATGGGCCTCCAATCACTCACAAATTCAAGAACTATTTGAAAAACAGGACATAGCCTCCTCAGAAGATAAAGAAAACATAAAACTATTAGGATATGGTTGGAACACAAATGCTGATACACTCCATCTAAAAACTGTGAACTTGAACTCAGAAGCCAAAAGTAAAAGAGAAATACTAAGTTCTTTGCAATCATTGTTTGATCCAATTGGATTTGTTGCACCCTTAGTGTTTAAATTAAAACTCTTCATGCAGAAGGTAGCATCTGGAACGAGAAATGCTGGGTGAATGGAAAAAAACTTTGCAAAGAAATAGACAAAGTGGAATTTCTGAATTTTCCTAGACAAGCTTTTAAAAATTCCAAACCTCTCATGGAAAATCTTCAACTCCACATCAAATGGAAAATCAGAACTAATTTACGCTAAATCAAGAGTCAACCCCAAAGCCAAAACTTGGACCATTTGCAACTTGGAATTGATGGCAATCTGCCTAGGAACCAGAGCCCTAGAATACCTTAAAGAAACCTACCTAGAAGAAAACTCAGAAAACCAAAAGTTCTTCAAAACAATAATTTGGACAGACTAACAGGTGGCTTTAAATTGGATTGCTCAAAAATCTCTAAAAATGAAATCCATCTTTGTAAAAAACAGAGTGAAAGACATTCAGGAAGCAACAGGAAACTTAACCCATCACCTGGAATTCAGACATGTAGCAGGAGAAGACAACCCAGCACACCTACTCACCAGAACAATATCTTTCAAGAAATTTCAGAAACTTTCCTTTTACCAACATGGTCCCACATTTTTGAGAAATGAAACTGAATGGCCAACCAATTTAATTCTTAACACCCACCAAGAAACCTTACATACAACAATAAATGTCTCTCAAACAACTTATAAAGAAATAAATGAAAAAAACTCCCTTGTTAGATATGGAAAAATTCTCTAACAGGAAAAAACTGGTCAGAATCACTGCCTATGTTCTACGGTTCATAGAAAACTTAAAGTACTTCCGCACCTACAAATATAACCCCAAATGCAACCTAACAATGGAAGAACAAATTGCTGTTTTGGAAAAAAATAATACAGCTTACAAAACTAAGGCCACAAACTACTGGATAAAACTGATCCAGCAACAACATTTCTGCAAAGGAAAAGAAATAATGAACAAACTAAATAAAGGAGAAAAAGTTGAGGACCTAACAAAGCTGCAAAAGAATCTAAAACTCTTCATTGATATAGAAGGGTTAGTCAGAACAATGGGGAGATATAAATATGCAACCAACTTTAATTATTCTGCTAGGTATCCTGTACTACTGCCTGAAAATTCTCATTTAAGAACGTTAATCATAACTGAATGAAATGCAAAAGCCAGTCATGCAACCTTAGCTACCACATGCAATATCATCAGACAGGAATTCTGGATCCCCGAAATAAGGCAAGTAGTTCAAAAGGTTCTGAAACAATGTCTGTTTTGCAAAAAATACTTTGCCATGGCTTATGAAGTTCCTACTACTGGACCATTAGTAACAGAACGTTTAAGCTATGAAAAACCCTTTGAAAAAACTGCCCTTGACTATGCTGGCCCAATTTCTGTCCATGATGAGAATAACCAATTCATGAAAGTCTACTTATTATTGTTCACTTGCTGCACCACCAGATTCACCAGCCTTCACATCTGCACTGACCTTTCTGCTAAAACCTTTTTAAGAGAACTCTACCATTTGTCCTTAAACTACTCCCTTCCAAAAGTTTTGATTTCAGACAATCAATCCACCTTCAAAAGATCTGAAGATTACTTTAAACATTGGTTTCAAAATGTTCTTGTGCCTCAGTACCTCTCTGATCATGGTATCCAGTGGAAATTTACAGCAGCCTATTCATCCAAAACCTTAGGAATAGCTGAAAGAATGGTGGGTTTAGTCAAACGAGCCCTTTATACCTCCCTAAAAGAAAGAAAAATCCCTTTAACTAAACTGAAAACAATTGTTCTTGAAATAATGAATAAAATTAATTCAAGACACTCACTTATGTCAACTCAAATGAAGATCCCTCCTCTGACCTACAAACTCAAGGGAGTCAAACAATCTATAGAAATCAAAGAAAGATGGCGATATGAACATTTGACTAGTTTGAGAGAAAAAGAATACCAACAACACAAACAACCAGTAAGTAAAGAACCTAAAGTAGGAGAACTGTGCCTCTTAGATGAAAATTCTATGAATCTCAAATACTTCTGGAAGACTGCTATAATTGAAACATTACACCCAGATGAAGAAGTTATAAGCAGGCATGTAACTGTAAAAACACCGAATGGTCACCTCTCCAGAAGACACATATATCAGTTATACCCATTTGAAATAACTGATAAACCGAATATTGACCTGGAAGAACTTGAAAATTCCTCCACTGAATCAGGAACTGTAGATCATCCTGACACTAATACTGCCGCTACTCAACCCCGACCACAGAAACAAGTTGCAGTCATATTTCGGGAAGAACTGCAAAGAAAAATACACAGTGGATCTTTATGAAGACCACAAACTGAAAATTGTAAATAACTTAAATAGCTATAACTTAGAACTAACGTTCTACAGAAAACACTCTTTCATTTTCATATTTCACCTAAAAGGAACTTGTCTGTAGAGTAAGTCATTTTCATTCATCATCATGGTGGTGGGACTAAAAAAAAAAAATTCCCAAGAATATAATTCTGGGTAAATTTTTTCCCCTTGGGGGGGATGTTTAAAAAAAGTTTATGTGTGGAAATAACCTCATATATTTACAAATAAAATATAAACAAAAGAAATATTTACCACAAAATAAATTTAGAATAAAAAAAATAACGCTTGTGTCTAACCAACCAACTAGTGAAGTTCGGTTTCCCTAATTAACAAAAAAAAGAAAGAAAAAGTTTGAAAAAAAAATTTTTTTTGAACTGCTGAATCAAGTGGGCGAGTTTTTTTTTTTTTATTAAAAAATTCTTGTGGTTCCCCAACTCACCGGGCAACTTAAAGTCAACCTTTAAATCTCAATATTAACCACTGCAGTTCAACTAAAAACTAAAACCTGGCTTAATTAACAAGTGGCCTTCCAGAACCAAGTGTAAGTAGCTTAATCAATAAACTTAACTAAGGTAAGAGATTGAAACTAGGTACCTAAAAGAAACTTGAACCGGGCTAGAACAGCCCTAACTAAATAATGAAATGGCTGGAATAGCTCCTATTAAAACTTAAGGGCATTATAGCCCTAACTTAACCTAAGTAAAACCTTCAAAACATTGAACCTTTAAAGACAAAAACTTAAGGGCAATACAGCCCTAGCCTAACTTAAACTGCAAAACCTAGGTCTGAGAAATAGCCCATATGAATAAATAACTTAGCAGTGTGCCGAATAGTGACTTAACAAATAAAATTTAAAATCTGGGAACTAAATGAAACTTATAGACTAGTTAGACACAGAAAGGGTAACATTCAACTGGCAACTTCATTTTTACAGTAGTAAGTCTAAATTGATTTTGCTGAATTTAGCTTGACCATTGTTAGTCATCTGACTGCCGACCAAATTTTAACCTTAAAACCACTGCAGCCTACAGTGAAAAAGTCTGTAACTATGTTGACAGTGTCTAAATAGGCCATTATTATTTCTGTAATTACTGTGCCTCTTTAAAGTAAACTTAGCCTAAATATTACATCTAAATAAAAATCTCTAAAATTTTTCAATACCAACCTGTATATACATTTATATTTATGAATGATAATTGTTTGAGCTAATTCTGAATAGAAACATTCTTTTGCCAGTCTAAAAACCAAGTTTTAGCGGTTGAGTGCAGAAAAAGTTACTAAATCTTCTTGTAACCGCGTTAGTTTTCAGATTTTATATACAATTTTGTCGCTTATAAAATAATATATCCGATTTTGTTTTTCATATATTTTATTTTTTATTATTTATAAATAATTTCTTGCAAGTGCCCTTTTTTCAAATGCAATTGCCCTATTTGAATGATGTGTATACCTCTGAAAACGAATTTTGTTTTTTAAATAGATCATGGTTATTTTATTTCCAAATTTGTAGTTGTAATGATTTTCTTAGGTGCCGTTAGTACTGGTGCAGCGAAATCACTATTTTTATCTTGATCTTATTCTGATAGCAGGCCGTAGCCAGGGGAGTTCGGGAGTCGAACGACCCACGTTGACAGGAAACGTTCTCCACTTCTGTAACCAAAGTTATAACTTATGATGTGATATTATAATATATATCGCACGTGTGCGGGTCACTTTTCGCTTGCAACTTTTATGATGAATGCACTTTGGACGATCCAACGAAGGTGGTCCTTTCTGGTCAAGCTCGACCTTAGCCGTAGAGCATCCGATTAACAAGAATGTTAAACAGTTTCTACCAAGTTTTTTGGGCGGAGCGAATGGAAACACTTCAGTTCTCAATGGGAGTCTTCGTTCACTCAAATTAATTTCATTGCACAAAGTAGTAGCATGGTAGTATATTTGGTCTGACAGAAATGGATCATTTTGAGAATTTCTCCTCGCGTTTGTCTCCTTTCTTTAGAAGACTTGATCTTTCATGAGAGAGATTTGTAAGTTTAAAACAAAAACAAACAAAAACAAAAAAACAAAAGCATAAAATCAAAAAACGCAAACAAACAAACATTCCCGAGGCCGGGGGATAGGTTAGGCTAATCTGAGGTTGATTTGAGTATAAAAAATTTCATGGCGTTTCTCACACATCAAACTTATGATGATATATATACTGTACATATATACACACACATGAGTGTATATATAAAAATGAACAATGAATAATTCTTATATTTATATATTCTTATATTAATTTTTCATATACAGTAGAGTCCAAATTCGCGTAACGCTGTCTATATATGAAAACGCAAGTTCGGATAAAATTTTTGATTTTCTTTGTATTTTTATTTTTGCTGAATAATTAATGACATTCTTTTTAAATTACTTAATATTTTTTTATATTTAGCTTAGTAATGTAATCGTGCTAAATTCTGCAATGTTCATTTTCTTTATACATTCTCTCTTCGTTGTAAAAGAGGAAGTGATGTACTCGCTTAACACTTAATTTTAAATTTTAAGCATTTAATTTTGGCTCATATGCGTGTTTAATTGTAATTCATAATAAAATGCATATTTCAATTTCCATTTTTAGTTAACTCGACAGATCATGATAACATCAGATCTGTCAATATGCGGTTTAAAATAAAAATATGGCTTCATTTTCAAATAACTTGCTTATCTGTCTAGAATCTAGACATTGCTACAGCTAAATTATTTACCTTATCTTCAAACATTTTGCAAAATAATTTAGCTTATTGAGAATAAAAAACAAAACAGGTCAGTATTAAATTAAATAATAATGATGTCAACAAAATTTATGTGTACAAACGTGTAGAATTTCTCTAGTTATTATTCTGATTCTGATTCCGATTGTATCTGATCTGACGTAGAGGCTGAGCATTACCTGTAACATTTTAGCAGTAAACTACAGTAAGAGAATATCTTTGTCTTCTTCTTCGAGCCTTGTTTTCTTCAGAGAACTTAGTCCTAAAATAGAGAAAAATAATTTCCCGATACATTACAAGAAGGATCGGGGAACCCTTAGAGAATTTAATAAGCTTCACAGAATCTTTCGATCCCCTACAAGAAGAAATCGGAGAGTAGTATAAAAGAAACTGCTGCGATTTCCTACACAGTACCAGCTACTCCAAGGTAACAATCCGTTGCTGCCGCCTTATCAGAACCCCCGTCAACCTCGAACCGCCCAAGGTCATAGACGGAGGGGTTAATATATATATATATATATATTCGAGAATAAAACAACTGAAGAAATGCTAACAACCTTGGAGGAAAAAACGCTGAGAATTTTAGAAAAATATGCTCCGAAATCACAGCCAAAGGAAAGAGGAGCTGGCTAGAGAGTAAGGTAGGTTGATTTTCCGCATTTTTCAGATATCGACTTTGGACTAGTCGAGATAGTCAGGGCTTAATATGATAATAACTGACAAAATATTTAAGATCCCTAGCTTTAACCGTTTTTTGAGGAAACTGTTTCAAAAATCGTCAAAAAATTGTACCGAAAAATACCGCATTTTCGCAATTTTCGGCCAAAAAAATCATGCTATTTTCATAAAAAAATCCTGAAAAAAGTTACAATTTTATTGAAAAAAAGTAAAAAAAACATGTACAGAGTCAAATAGACATTTAAATCCCAAGATCTTCATAATTTTCACTGTAAGAGCCCTTAGAAGCAAAGGAAAGCCTCATCTGGCGGTTTAGGGCTTTGGCCAGAATGGTTTGTGCCTTGATTCGAGTCCATAAAACAGTATGGGAAGCTTCAGATGTCAGCTTCACGGCCCTTTCAACACTCTGAGAATGTGAAGGCAGATCAGGCAGCTCCAGCTTGGTGCCATTCAGCAATGCTTCTTGAAGCTCCTGGTCAGAAAAGTCTTCTGTGAGAGCAGGTTCACAGATGCCACTTTGAGAAAGGTTGATTAGTTCTGACCAGTGGGTAGCTTCAATGTTGATGGCTGTGATCTTCTTCAGCCTCTTTTTGGCTGGCTTCCCACTTCTGAAAGAATAATAATTAATTTATTTTTTATTCCAGTTTAAGATTTAATCCCTATTAGTATCAGAATTGCTGATTTAATTTAACTTAAATTAAAAAAAAAAACCCGAGTTCTATAAATCCCCATAATCGAAATTTTTTTCAGAAAGAAGGTAAGATTATTTCCATTATCAGAGGGGAGGGGGGGGGAATTGGGATAAGAAAATGTGAAAAAAAATTCGATTATGGGGATTTATAGAACTCGGGCCTTTTTTTTATTAAATAAATCCCCATAATCAAATTTTTTTTTTCACATTTTTTAAAATTAATAAATGCTTACCTGATGGACAGAATTTTCTTGAGAGCAGCTTCTCTCACTTCCAAGTCATCAGACTTCATCATGGAGTACAGCACATTCTCGGGCAGCAAGGCAAAAGCATTGTACTTCAGGTTCTTGAAAGCAACACCCTGGATTTCTTCAGACTGCTGCTTGATCCTCTGGATCATGTTGAAGATGTAGAGCGGCTGATTGTGGAACTTGCTGTCCCTTTTGATCTCAAACGAACTGACTGCATACACTTCCACAATGAACTTGATGGCCTGGTAAAGCTTATCTTGTAGTTCTGGAGGGTAAGCACTTCTGGTCCACAGACACATCAATCTAATTGCCAAAGTCAACCATCTTGCATGGTTTAATGGTCCAATTTTCCAGGCAGCAAATCTTGGGTTGACTTTGCCCCTTGAAATTCCAAGCACATACTCCAAACGAAGCCTCTGGTCGCTACTGAGATCATTCAGTGTCTCCTCAGCAAATTCCATGTCATCCAGGGGGCCACTGAGTTTGGTGAATTCCACTTGTGGCAGATCTTGGTAGTCAATTTCAGTTTTCCCAGCGGACCAGTGAAAGCAGTGGGACTTTTGGTACTGCCATCAAGATGCTTGAAAACAGCTCTGAAAGGAAGCTCATTCTGATGGAGTGAACAGCCAATGGTGTGCAATTTCCGCTCAATTTTATTTTCCAGAGCTGTTACAAGGCCTCCCTCCCAGCCAGTGTTTGTATTTGTGTTGTCAAGGAGGACAGCTTTCAGGGTATGAACACTGTTAAACTCTCCAAGACACTAGCAACTTCTTCACCAAGAAGAACTCCAGTCGCACCTTTAATTGGGATGAATCTGTGAGTAAGATATGTTCCACTTTCAGTTCCCGGCTCCTTTGTGAAAGTCAACTGGTGCTCTTGTCCCTTTCCTTTCTTCAGCTTAGTCTCCCCATTTTCATCCTTAACTTCTCTGTACAGCAAAGTGTCCTTGTCAACTTTCCCATCAACCCCAATACAGACTAACTTTTCCAGACCCTCATTGTGCTTTTTATCACTTTTCACTTTCATTCTAGCTTTTTCCCTGCAAGACTTGCCCCAAGATTGGAAGAAACATCACCCTTGATCAGTTCCATGGCATATCTGGGAGTTTTCAAAAAGCTGTAACCTCCACTTGGGTGCCTCCTTGGCTTGAACTCTTCAGCTTCACCGCCAGATGGCTGAAATGAAAATAAAAAATAAATGACTAAAGCTAAAATGGGGGAAAATAGGGGAAAAAGTAGGGAAAAATATGGGTAAAAATCGACGAAAATGGTCGGAAATAAGAATAAATTACTTAAACGAAAATGGGGGAAAAAGTGGGAAAATAGGGGGAAAAATGGGTAAAAATTCAGGTAAAAAGTCGGTGAAAATGGGCGAAAAAAATAATAAATTACTAAAGCGAAAATGGGGGGAAAAAGGGGGGAAATAGGGACAAAAAGTAGGGATAAATTTGGGTAAAAATGGGATAAGAAATAAGAAAAAAAATATATAACCTCTCCTGATTCTCCTGAGCTGGATTCAAAAGAAATATCTTGTGAAAGTGTGGAGGCAAAGGTGGCCAAATCCACTTCCTGCTGCTGTTGAATCTGGCTCTGTAATCTTTCTGCTTCAGCTGCAGCCCTCTGGTCTCTCTTCACAGCAGCTTTATCCACAGATCCCAGCTGGAAAGAGCACTTGGGTCCTATTTTGGCCCTCTGATCTCTCAAGTATTCCCTCTCCTCTACTGGAACCTGAAATAATAAAGTATATTAAATAGCGGATCTAAAATAAGAGATAAAATCCTGAAAAAAAATTGATTATTAATTTCTATTACCGGGGGGGGGGGGGAGATTACAGGAGGAAAATGCAGATATTTTTCAATTACAAGCATTGAATTTCCTTCCATTTAAAAGGCACCTAATCGCACTAAGTTAGGCCAGTTAAAAGTTAAAAAAATAATAGCATTACCTTCTTACTGGGAGGACAAGTGCAGATTATGTGCTGTGTTTGACAATTTTCTTTTTTGCACTTCACAGCATTGTCATCACAGGGACGAACAGGTAGCTTACAGGTGCAAGCAGAAATGTCAAAAAGTTTATCCAGCTTTTCCTCCAGATTCTGCTCCTGGACTGTAGAAAGAGATTTCCTGTTTATCTCTTTTGCTTTCTTGAAGCACACTTTATCCACCAATTTCACTACATAATATTCCTCATACAGGGGCAGCCGCGGGTTCACTGCCTGCCAGATCTCAATCACATCCTTTGCTATCATTTTAGCAATATCATAGTCTTTCAAGTCCGGGTGGCTGTTTTGGAGGAAATAACTGTACTGAATAACTTGGCGGAGGGTAGGAGGCTCTGTTTTATCCAAAGGGGAAGGCTGGCCACTGAATTTTTTTGGCACTATCACTTCGAGTTAACACTGCAGACTTGCGTTTTTTACCCATTTTTATGAAATATCTGAAAATAAACACAATTAAATGAACGCATCATAAAATAACTTAATTTAATACACATTTTATAGGTAAATATCATTAAAAAATACAAAATAATACACTAATAAACATCTATAATGCATTTACAATAAGTTTCAAACATCGTTTTGTTAAAAAAGTCGAATTTTAATTGATTATTTTGATGAAATAAGGTCCGATATTTTGTTTGTTTACATTGCGCGAATGCCGCGCGCGCGATTTTACGCGTAAAATTCGGCAATTTTACAACTTAAAAATAATTAAGAATCCTCAAAAAATACAATCATTTTCATAAATATGAGTTGGTGCAACGTTTTTTATACATTAATACCTTTCTATCTAGACTAGTCCAACATCACAGTTCCAAAATCAACCTACCTTACTGGAGAGGCAAAAGAGAAGACTATTCCGCAAAAGAAAGAGAGTGGAGGCGAAGTTAGGTAACTGCGGAGATAATGACAGGAAAGCAGTAAAAGAAAGACTGGAGGGTATCGATAGGGAAATACAAGCCCTGATTAAGGACCATACAGAGAGGGAAGAGGAAAAGGTGGTAGAAGCAATAAAGGAAAATCCAAAATACTTCTATAGCTATGCAAAAAGGAAGACAAAAACACGCGCCGCTATTGGGCCCTTAAGGACGGGAAATAATGAACTAACCGACGATCCAAAAGAAATATCTGATACATTGAGAGCTCAATATGAATCAGTTTTCAGTACCCCAAAAGTGACAAAGCGATACCTGACATAAATGCATTCTTTGAAGAGGAATTGCAAGGAGAGTATATAACAGATTTGATTTTACACCAGAAGATGTAGCGAGAGCTATAGGACAAATGAAACCACATTCAGCTGCAGTCCGGACAATTGGAACTCATTATTGATTAAAAACTGTAAAAATGAAATAGCTACACCTTTATACTGGATATGGAGAAGATCCCTAGACACTGGGGAAATACCGAGCATCTTGAAAAGAGTAAACATTGTCCCTGTATATAAAGGAGGGGACAGATCTCAAGCAAAGAACTATAGACCAGTGTCATTGACATCCCACCTCACCAAAGTATTTGAAAGAATAGTTAGAGAGAAAATTTATGATTTCCTGGAGACACGGGAAAGATTCAACGAAAATCAGCATGGATTCCGATCAGGTAGATCATGCCTATCACAACGAATAGAACACTACAACACTATCCTAGATGCATTGGAAGGCAATGACAACTACGATGTTATATACACAGATTTTGCTAAAGCTTTCGATAAATGTGACCATGGTATAATAGCACATAAAATTAAATATATGGGAATAACAGGCAAAGTGGGAAAAATGGATTTACAACTTCCTTAGAGATCGTCTGCAGGTCGCCAAAATTCAAGGTATATCATCATCAGAATCGGAAGTACGCAGCTCAGTACCACAAGGGACAGTACTGGCCCCACTCCTGTTCATAATTATGTTAACAGACATAGACAGCGAAGTAAACAGCAACAGTATAGTAACATCCTTTGCAGACGATACAAAGATCGGCAGAAAAATCAGCGATGTACATGACGTGGAGGCCTTGCAGAGGGACACGAACAAAATATACAAATGGTCAGAAGACAACAACATGTCATTCAACGACGAGAAATTTCAGCTCTTGAGATATGGTAGAAAAGAAGAACTTGAACAGACTGCATATTATTTCAGGGAAGCACGAAAGCGATTGATCTCGGGATAATAATGACAGATGATGCGAAATTCGAAACACAAAATCAGATAGCGATAAATAAAGTATAAAGAGTCGCCGGACAGGTACTAAGAACTTTCAAGAGAAGGGACAGGACAGAAATCATTCCCCTGCTAAAAACACTGATTATACCAAAACTTGAATACTGCTCAGTTTTGACGTCCCCATATAAAAAGGAAGAAACTAATAAACTAGAAGAAACGCAAAGGCATTTCACAGCCAAGATTGATGGCTGCAAAGAACTCAACTACTGGGAAAGACTACTACGTAAACTAAATCTGTACTCACTGGAAAGAAGAAGAGAGAGGTACATCATAATCTACATATGGAAAATGATCGAAAAACTGGTACCAAACCTCAAACTAAACCCAATTACCATTCAAACAACACTGGAAAATAGGAAAGGCAGAATGTGTAGTGTTCCCAAATTAAAGGCACGACAAGGGAAACTCCTCAACCCTAAAAGAAATTAGCTTGGTGTCAGGGGGCCAAGACTTTTCAACCAGCTTCCTAAGGACCTCAGAAACGTAACGGGGGTCAAAGTTGAAGTCTTCAAGAAAAGACTGGATGCCTGGCTCAGGACAGTACCAGATGAGCCGGGCGTGCCTGACTATGTACGGTGGAGAGCGCAAGAAAGCAACTCGCTCCTCCACCAGGCCAGACCTAGAGGCGGGGCCACCAGCTTGACCTCCGTGTGAAGAGAGACCAACGCACGAAACAACATAAGGTTCATAAGGTAAGGTGTATATATATATATATATATATATGTTAATACCAGCGCCGACTTCCGCAAAGGTTTATTTATATATTTACTGAGGTTCCTACCATCATGTTTTATCCACGACAAATATGAAGATCGTGTATCGCAGAGAAATACGCGATAAAGGGGAAAACATAATGATGAACGACAACACGCGTAAAAGATTAGTTGTCCTGACCGAAGCACACCGCATGGCTCTAAATACTTCGGTTAATTTAATCTCGGACTGCATCATCATCAGGTTTTCACCTCATCTATAGTTCATATTTAAAAAATTGTTTACATCATTAATTTTATTATGAACCATTTAATATTTGCATAGTATATATATATAAATTAATAAAGATTTTGATAATCTCGATATCTAAAAACATTTTGACTGCAGAAATGTAGGGCGAACTCAGGGTATTACTCTCAAATCAGCGGGTAAGCATCTTAATTCTAATGAAACTAAACGTTTGTCATTCAGGCGTATAGTTCATTTGTGGGATAAAATGTCCCTAATATATTTCAAAGTAATTCACTCGAGTCCTTTAAAAGAGATCAGATGCTTACCTTGTCTTAAATCCCCGTCAGAAACATTTTATATCACATAAAAGTGTCGAATTTTTACTCGGAATCAGACCTCTTTACTCTTAAATTTTCACTTTATCTTTAAAGTTCTCCATTTCCCGCCAGTCTCTTTCTTATACTATGCTTTAAAACTTTCATTTACCTTTTTAATTTTCTTACATCTTTTATCAGAGCCTCCTAAACAAACATTCTCGTATGAACCATCCTGACTGCTGTTGTATCCATTACTATATAAAATATTCGTATCATTGAAACGAATTTTTCGTTTGAGCAATAACCACGGGAAAATAATGACATTGTTACAAACTAGAAGATTTCAGCAAGCGACACATCAGTAAATGTATAGGCTTCAACTGAAATTTGACTATGAGAAGATAAATAGCCATCTTATTCATGTAGTCACATTTTAACTTTTCATACTCAGTGAATGTATTCTTAACAAGCTCTTCAAACGACTGCAGGAAGACTAAAACCTTGATTTATAAAGTGACTTAAAATAATATTAGCTGTCTTAACGTCATTACTACTGAATGTGGAAAACATCATGCGTTTATTCGGCTCTGTAGGTCCTTATTTGATTGACATGTATTGCACAGAGCGATGATGGTGTCTGCAATATTAATACGGAGACTAACTTTACGTCATTAATAAACTGTGGAAAAAATTCCTGTATCCTCAATTATTAATGACTGGTGTATACAGAGAGTATACAACTTTTATTTCCCCATAACTAATATAATGAAGGTTGTTAGAATGAAAACGCCATCTAATACAAAATAAGAAATTTATTATCCGTACAAATACGATACACAGGAAATGGTTAAAAGTGCATGGTAAACAGGGTACGAAGAACATAATATATATATATATATATATATATATATATATATATATATATATATATATACATATATATATACAGGGTGTCCCATTCTGTTCAGTGACGAGGTTGTTTTTTATGGAAATGGTGAGGAAAATCGACAGAACACGGGGATGGGCCACTTCAGCGCCGCCACTTCAGCGCCGATGTTTCAGCGCCGCCATTTCAGCGCCAGGCCACTTCAGCGCCAGACTATTCAGCGACGGGCCCTTTCAGCGCCGGTCATTTTCTCTGTTGTTTTTATTGACTATACTTGTTTTCACTTTACTTGTTTTATTAACATTACTTGTTGTTATTAACTTTGTATAATGTTGGTTTTTTTGGTTATGGTACTTTATTTTCCTTCCATTATAAAAAAAATTAGTGTTGGGATTAGGTTAGGTTAGGTTTGGTTAGGTTAGGTTAAAAACAGCCCGCCGCAGGCGTTAGCCGTAGTTAGCCGGCTTCAAGTTAGGTTAGGTTAGGTTACTTCACAGGACCAAGGTGCATCTCGGGTGATGGTATGGTGTGGCATTTGGAAGGATCGCATCATAGGTCCCCTCTTTTTCGATGAACATGTCACTGGAGGCACCTACCTACGTATGCTCAAGGAAGAAGCATTTCCCAGCGTCTTGAACGAAGAAGGAAATTTCCCAACATGGTTCCAGCAAGACGGCGCTCCTGAACATTACAGCACCCAAGTAAGGGAATACCCGTACCAACAATTCCCTGGTCATTGGATAGGACGTCGAGGGCCTGTGGAATGGCCAGCTAGAAGCCCGGATCTCACGCCACTAGATTTTCATTTCTGGGGGCCACTTGAAAGCGCTGGTATACGCAGAGAAAATTAGGAGTGTTGAACATTTGCGGCAGCGCATTATTGGGGCATGTAACACCATTACTCCTGACATCATTCACCGTGTGCTTGCTGACTGAGTATCACGTCTGAATTTGTGTATTGAAAACAATGGTGGACATATTGAGCATGTTCTGTAAATAAAAGCTTTTGTTTTGCCTCTTTTTATTATTTTTCCTATGATGCCGGACTTATGGGACACCCTGTATATATATATATATATATATATATATATATATATATATATATATATATATATAACGCTTATAATAAAAGAAAGATGTAACAGATACATACATAATTAAATACAGATAAGCATTACAAGGGAAGTATCTAGTCGATACAGTATCCAAAGGGTACAGTGTCGTAGCTGTCAGGCACCTGGTAACTTCTGTGCCTGGAAGTTATGAGTTCCTACAACCAGGTGGGGTGATTGGTTACCCTTATCTTCTAAACTCACTAACTCTTTGAGCGAATCAAAGTTCACGATCTGCCGGTTCGCCTGGTTAAGAGTGATACCTTTAGCCTTCACAATGTATTTCATATCCTCCCCCACCCTCACCCGTACCCCGTACGTTTTTGGGCCTGTTGAGACAAAAGAATCAGTGGAGGCGCTATCACCATACTCATCCTTGATCTCGTCAGTCAACTCTCCGAGGAATTCCCAATAGAAGGCATGTATTCACCTTCCCTCTCCGTGAATATCACACTATCTGCTGGAGCGGATCCAGGATTTGCTGGAGGGGAGTTCGGTACGAGCGCCGAAGGCTTCTAGGGGTCCGGGGGCATGCTTTGCGGGTGTTTGTTCAAGTTTATTAGCGTTTACAACTTCTAAGTTATGTACTGATTTGCAAGAAAATTATACAAGGAAGAAAAAATTCGTGATAAGTCAAAGAAATACTGTTTAAGAAAATTTCACAATATCATAACCTAAATTTCTTTTGAAAATCGTACTTTATCATTCTAGATTTGTTCATTAATATAATTGAAGTTGTTATATTTCTTGACAAAGTTTTGTGTTGACTGAGATAACAGTTAATCTCCCGACTCTCAAAGACTGGAACGACGAGCGCCATTCGTCGGGGTTGCTGTTCAGCGAACCGTTGAACTACAGCTTCGTAATCCACGGGCTTTTCGTAATGAATGCTCATCAACGCCGAGCCCGACAATCTCTCCGTGGGCATAGTAGGTACCCCTTCACAAGTTTCTATTGAATAAATACTTTAACTGAATATTGCTTTCGAGACTTTTGAGTATTAAAGTAAGACGCAGGGTTGACTAACGATCTGAAACAAATGAAACAAAATGGTATATTCCATGCTTTTAGTGTTGTTTGTAAAATAACTTGTATGTTCAGTAAATTAACTTTGGGAGCGGGTCTTTCTGGTTTAGAGTGGTTCTGGTTTAGGGGAGTTCGAACGAACCCCCGACCCCCCACCACATGGATCCGCCACAGATCTCTATCTGCGTACAGAACCCTCCATCCAAGAGAATGCAGTAGACTCCAAAGTTTGATGCGGGCTAGGCTGTTGTGAAACTGGCTACAGGTATGTTTGTGACACGCAATGTATCTGTAGCCAATTCGGTTCCACTGTACTATATTATGTACGTAATACCCACATTCACAATCTCCATGACCTCTTTATTGAGGGCGTTGTCGTAATCCCACACTTCGTTATAACTTTGGGCTAGATGAATGTTCCCCTTGTCTGAATTCTGGAAAAATTTCTCCCAAAGGCTATTTAGGCACTACATTGCACTAAAGCACTTGCCAAGGTTCCTCGTAATTTGGCCCGTTCAAGTTGTATTCCTTTACGATCACAATAGCGTTGGATATACGCCGATTTTTCATTTTCGATCTCAACTCCTCGCGGGTAGCTTCAGGTTTCTATTTTATCCTTCAAAACAGTATTTATATATGGTGTGAAAAGGTTGGAGCTTCTGTAACCTCCACACCTCATATATCTTCAATATTCTGTACCCGTGGCGAAGGGTTAGGGACAGCTCGGGACTTGTATATACGCCTCTGATTGTGTGATTGCAGTCCCCATTGTTCTCCTCTGCGTACTTCACATACAGAGGGAACATGAGTTGTGGTCTATAATGAGGCAAGATTGGCATCCATAAGTCGCGAGGGGAGAGTACATCTACGAAAGAAAGTCCGAAATAGTTCTCGTTCAAATTAGCTGAAAACTCTTCGATGGTAGCCAGTTTTTCAGGTGCGCCTACGGGTAGATTGTTCTTCATCACATAGGGGTAAAAAGAACAGAAGTCGTAGTAATGAATCTTCACCCCATCCGTAGGTGGAAAGTATAGTTTGAAGGGGTTTGTACGTCCTCCAAACAAACTACTGCCGCATTTGAGAGGGTCCAGCACCATCGTACATTTGATAGCCCTTATTTCTTCGCGGTACTGTTGATCGGTCTCCACCCGTGCATCATATTCGTGTTCCCACAAAACCTTGTGAGTGAACTGGGAGCTTATAAGTTGGTCACGGGTACGAGTCCATACGAGACTATCGGCAGGAGATCTGCCGTGGATATTTCCTATGATACCACACTCAGGACATGGGCATCCATGCCACCAGCATCCGTTAAAGGAGTACACAGTCTTCTCACCAGTGACGGGGTCTTCCCTTAGACCATCCAACCAAAAAACACGACCATTGAACTTAATGGCCATTTCCCCCGTGTTGCGAGCATGTTTTATGTATACACCTGTACGCTGTTGTAGGTGTATGAACCAGTAAGTAGCCTTATACCCATAACTGCGTGGGATGTTTCGGGGAATGACGGCTAGCGTGTTTTTAGGCATGAAGTTATTCTTGAACACAGTAAAACACAATGATGCGATCGTAGTTGCGGCTTGTAGCGGGTCGCAGTTGAAACGGGATATGTAAAAGGTTGTAACATATATTCTGCTCGATTTTTTAGTTCATTCAGAACAAAAATTAAATGAATTATATGGAGATATTTGCTCGAATTTTTAGTTTATTCACAACAAAAATTAGATGACATAATGACAAATTAATCATCAATATAATTCCCTTCTTTTTCTATAACCTCCCACCTGTAAAAAAGTTTTTTTATGACACGTTCGAAGAAATCACTTGGTTTCGAGTTAAAAAAGCGATCACTTCGTTTTCGATAGTTTCCCTGGATTGCAACTTTTGTCCATCTAGATGGTGTTGCAGACTTCTGAATAAATGGTAGTCTGAAGGTGCGATGTCCGGAGAATAAGGTGGATGAGGCATTTTTTCCCAACCAAATGCCTCCAATTGGGCAGTGGTGATTCGAGCAGTGTGAGGGCGCGAGCTATCCTGGTGGAATAGAGCACCTCTGCGATTAATTAATGCAGGACGTTTTTCTTGTAATGCCATCTTTAATCGTTGGGATTGTTGGCAGTAGACTTCAGCTGTGATTGTTTGGTTATCTGGCAGAAGTTCAAAATTAATAGTTCCTTGCATATCCCATCAAACGCCTAGCAAAATTTTCTCTGGATGGGGTCCATTCCTTGGCTGAGGATCAGGTTTCGTTTCACGGCAAAGCCACTGATGTCGACACTTAATATTGTTATAGAGGACCCATTTTTCATCCCCAGTGACGATCCGATTCAAAAAATGGTGCCTGCAGTTGCCGAGAATGCAGTGATGTGCAAATATCGATTCCATGTTGAATATTCGCTTGTGACAAATCATGCGGAACCCATTTTCCAACCTTCACCACTTTTCCTAACAGCTTCAAATGACGATGAATGGTCATATGGCTAACGCCGAGTTGCAGGCCAAGTTATCTTACAGTTACCGTTGGGTTTTCCTCCACTGTTGCTTTCAGCAACTCTTCATCTAACTCATTTGGTCGTCCTGTTCGTTGATAATCTTTCAGACTGAAGTCTCCATTTCGGAACTTCTCAAACCATCTCCTACACATCCATTCGCTCACATCATCATTTCCATAAACTATTTAAACGTTTTCTGCGGATTCACTAGCGTTAGATCCTTTATGGAACTTGTACAGCATCACATGTCGAATATGCTCTTTCGTGGGCTCCATGTTTTTTCAATTACTGTAATATCGTAGGGATGGCGCTGTAACTGTATGAAAAACACCAGCGAAAATATTCATTAGCCTAATCGTACACTAGCCTAAGTCATTCTGTATCATTCTGTATCGTGATGAAACCTGTGAGAACCTGTCGCCGCGTGTATTTTGTAACATTTCTAAAACTATTTCACATTATCTTGAGGTTATTCTAATATCTATCGTCCGTTTTCTAACCGAGCAGAATTTATGCTACGACCTAATACATCCTTCTGAAGGCTTGGAAGCATACTCTAAGTACGCGTACGTCATTCACGCAATAACGCTCACATTCATCTGCTATATTGTAAGGATTACCTTCATTAAACTTGTTGTCGTACCTCTCAAAATCTTCACGCTCACTATCACTCATAGTTAAAGTAATGTTTTGGGGGTGGTGGTCCTACGTAATTTAAAGTGTCGCGAGTGAGGAAAGTTTAAGGGAAATAACCTTTTGAAACTTTGGCGTTTACGACCATCACCTTGGTTAGCTTAGCTAAGGAGTGAATAACAGAATGTCTTTAAATTGAACATTTCCTCTTATTTGCATCCGTATAAGCTTGTTTCCTCTTTTCAAGGGATCACCTGTAAATATCTCCGAAGACTCGTGTTGAAGCAGCTCCTTGTAAAGGAATTGTGTATCAAATTTTGCGGCGTTTTGGGCAAAACTATACAGTAGGGTGTGTCAATTTTGTCAACTTTTTTCAAATCAATTTTGGTAGTGAAAATATATTGTCTTTTAATGTCAAAACTTGAAATTGGCCAACCAAAATGAAATAAAATAACCCTTACCTACATCAATTTTACCTTAAAGTTTCAGAAATTGACTCTTTTACTAAATAATAGGACATATATTGATTAACTATTCATCTGCCACAGAATTGTCCCACTGATCGCACATCGAGTGCTTTCAAGGTCATATAGTTGTTGTACAATGTACAAGTCACAACATGAATAGAACTGTCCCTCACTCTCAGTCCTCAGTTGCCTCTTAGATATCATAGACGGTGGTTTACTGTTATTGCTCTTGTACCTACTTCAGAGTTATTCTACTAGACGAATACTACAATTTAACTGTCAGTATGGATTATTGATTATTACAATTATTTATTATTATCATATTCTTCTGTCTAATTATGTTGTAATCCCATGAAATATTTTTTTATTGAATTTTAGAACATCGAATGACTAAACTTTGAAACATCGTAATTGATATAAAATACTTAAATGTTTTTCTTTCTTTTCAGATATTCCTAAGATGCCAAAATTGAAGACAAGAGGTCACTCGTCATGCCACTTGAGCCTGTTAGTCGGTACAGGCAAGGAGCTTCCCGTATCAGAACTACCAACAGTGCGAGACATGCTGAGACTACGGTTACTCCTTCGTGAACAAAATACAAAGGACAGAAGGAACTACACAGAGAAAGAGCTCACAAGGGACATGATTCCCCCTCTTCTGCATCAGTGGAAAAAAGCTAATGTGTTATTCAAACCACCTGTACTCAATCAGTATAGAACTATTGAGCTAAAATTAACAAAGCTGTGGCACAAAGCAGTTGAGACATCACTTGGTAAAGGAAAACTAGCAAAGAAAAATAAATTTCTGCACACACTTCAAACTCTTCTTGACATTTTTAACTGCCAGTGTCCCATAGAGTTGTGTTCTGAAGCCAATTGTTCTCCTTCTTGCAAAAGAGAACCTCACCCTCACATTGATTGTCGCTGTCCTCGTGAGAAGAAGATCCCTGTTTTGGAGCTGGCTTTCATAAAGGCGCAGAGAACAAAGGCAGGAGGCCAAGGAAGTATGCAGATTGGTTCGGCAGATTATTCAGAAACCAAAAAACAGATTGTTATTGCTAAGAAAAAAAGAAAATCCGAGAGAGGGAAGAAAGGAAGAAAAAGAAGAGTGAAGAAGCCACCCAAAGAGATGAAGAGCTCTATCAAGAGGTTTCTCACTTCTTTGAAAGCTCTTCAGATGAACAGAAAGAAGCAACATCGGATGATAGCTCCAAAATGCCATCTGAACCTTCGCCGAAGAGAATGAAATACAACACTAAAGACATCTCAAACATTGCCCTTGCCAGTATTCGCCACCACACGGGGCTACGAGAGACTGCAGAGATTGCCACTGCCGCTTGGATAGATGCAGGCCTCATTAGCCGAGAGGATACATCCTTAGTGATAGATCATAATAAGATAAGAAGAGCACAAGAAAAAATAATGAAGGAAATATCTGATCAGCATGAAAAAGATTTGAAGGAGGAAGGTCTCTCTTGCCTTTTGTTTGATGGAAGAAGAGATGACACAAAAGTTCTCCTAGAGGTAGAGGGAATGGACAGAAAGTTTCCCGGTCTCATCAAAGAAGAACACTATTCTGTGTGTTCCGAACCTGGTGGCCGCTATTTGTTTCACTTTGTTCCTGAAGCAGAAGTAGAAGGCAAGAAACATGCAGAGGCAACTGCTGATCAAATAATATGTTGGCTTCAAGAAAGAAGACTTGACAGTTCACTGCAGGCCGTTGGTGGAGACTCAACTGTGGTGAACACTGGATGGCAGGGCGGTGTTATGACGCATTTAGAGAAAAAACTTGGAAGAAGGCTTGTTTGGATTGTATGTGATTTGCACACAGGAACACTACCTCTTCGTCGTCTCATCCAGGAACTTGATGGTCCTACAAAGAGCAACAACAAGTGGTCAGGCCCCCTTGGCAACATGCTAGATGAAGCAACGGAATTAGAAATAAATACAAAATTTCCAAAGGTCGAAGTAGGCCCTCCCTTCCAGTGTTGTCTGAAGAAGTTATCAAAGACCTCAGCACGGATCAATCTTACGCTTATCGTATTGTTCAAGCAATCAGATCAGGAGAGTTGCCTCAAAATCTGGCTCTCTTGGAGATTGGACCCGTAAGTCACAGTCGTTGGTTAACTACAGCGATTCGTTTCTGCAGGATTTGGGTTTCCAAACATGCACTGAAGGGCAAAATGCTACAGAATTTGATGTTGATTGTTGGATTTATTATTGGGGTTTATCTTCCTCACTGGTTCAATGTAAAACTTAATCCAATGTGGATGGAGGGGCCCAACCACATCTTGTTTCAATTACAGCTACTGAGAACCCAAAGGAAAGTAGTGGTGGACATCGTGTTACCTGTGGTGAGAAGGTCCGCTTGGTATGCTAGGCCAGAGGCAGTTTTGCAAACAATACTCTGCAGCCAATGTACCAAAGAGCGAACTGAGGCTGTGGAAATCATTCTAAAGCTTAGAGGAACATCACTAGATGATGACCAGCTGGGAGACTGCTCTGTTCAGACAAGGAAGGTACCTCCGATAAACATCAATGCCACGAAATTGTCAGAATTAGTTAACTTGAGTTCGGAAGTTTTGGAGCCACCACTGACAACATGTATAACAAACAAAGATTTAGCACAACTTAAAGAGGCCCCAATGCAAGTGCCAAAGTGGCCTTCTCCCACTCAGAGTGTGGAGAGATGTGTGAAAATGGTCACAGAAGCAGCTAGTCAAGTTTACAGTCACGAGAGGCGAGAAGGCTACCTACATCAAAGCGCAAGTAGCAAGCCGAATGCTGATGTCAAAGAACCGCAGCAAAAAGGACATGACTGCATTGGTTACTTTCAAATAAAGACTGAATGATATCTTATTGCCACTTTAAATGTTGATAAGATGTTTGCGCACATTTGTTATTTTGTTACGAATTTACAGAAAAATGTAATTTTTGAATTAAAATTGATGTAGGTAGGAGTTATTTTTTATTGTTTTTGAAGCAAGGATATTATTTTGTATGTCAAATGATTACATTAAATTGCTACCAAATCACATGATTTTCAATTTAGTCATTTCACACAGTCATTTTTTTTAACTGATCTGCTAACTTGACAATATAGTTCACAAAGAGCTTCGCAGGGGAATCTCTTGCAGACACCTTATAAATGTTTGCTCGTTTACCACATCATTCGCGACATTCATCACAATGTTCATGCACTCGTCACATATAGTCTGGCTTACGAGTAAATGCGGGATAACCTCTTTTGTTTTAGGGTTTGTGTAAGTCTCTATTTCATAATACACGGTTATACAAGGTTTATTTTTAGGGCTAACATCGTTCATATAGCAACCATGCTTTACACCATCCGCCATATATTTCTCATATTATGTAGTACAACAAAACAGTTATTATTGAAAAATGTGCGTCTACACACATTACAGTCCCTCTTCTCAGCTTCAACTACACGAGTTTCACATCTGGACTTTTAAACTGGCTGCAAACCATTTGGCAATCCTTACAGTGTTTCAACAGGTCATCCGTAAACTCGAGACAACCCTTACACAAATCGTGATGTCTCCTATATTTACAGGCTTTTATCATAGTTTACGTAAAGATCTCTCATGCGTCTAATAGGAAGGTAAGTTGTACCCACAAGCACTAAAACAAGTAGAGGCTTTGTACGTTCTCTCACGTAGCTTTTAAATACATACGTTATTCTACCATCTTGATCCAGACCAAATGCAACTATGCGAACATTCATTTCCTGCTGTACCCTTCTCAGCTGTTCAGGGCCCATATCACAGTCAAACTCAAGCTTGCAGTCTGCAGCCAACTCACGCGCACGCGCCGCAACCGTAGGTAGCCGGAAATTTTTTGTGGGTATATTTAATATGATAAATATATGAGCCAAAATTACGGCTATAAAACCACAACCACGCTCGGAGTTTATGTGACGTCTGTAAATTACCTGCGAATTGAAGTTAAGTGTATAAGGCGTGGCCGTATGTCACAACACGGAATACGTGGTCACTTTCAACCGTGAAATTCTCCAAGTTAAACTTTGAACCACTTTGAGAAGCTCGCGCAAAACGTGAAAGAATGTAGTCAGCATCTTCTGCCACCAGGTGCCTCTAAGGTATTACTATCCAGAAAAGGCCGCTATCTTCACAATTTAGCTCAAGCCCAAACACCAACCTTACTCGGGTCTCCCGGTTATCATTGCTCTGAAGAACATATGCGATGATACATCGAACTATGTTGCGAAGTACTTGTTCGAAACCCCCCGAATTCGCGACTCGGGAGTCAATCCTGATTTTGTAAGGACTTCTAGAAAGTGCAGGGGTGTTACACACATTTTGCATTAAGGTAAGAGATACGCCGTTGCATGAAGGATAACTCATTCTTTCTGTATGGATTGCGGCCGCATTCGAAGGGGCTTGGAATGTTGCCGCTGGCGTGTAAGATTGGAGGTTTTCATGACACTGCTCATCTGTTTCTTCTGATAATGAGTTTGTCGATGATGAAGTCTCATCCTCAGAGATGCGTGCGGAAATGAGCCTTGTTCGTTTAGCTTCCATACCGAATGTCGACGGAATTTGGTCTTCATCAGGCCTACCTCTTTTAACGCCTGCGGTGGTGTAGGGGCCTTGGCTGATTACTTGAGGGGATACTCCAATAGCGGAGTGGGAGTGGTCCAGGTTATTCTTTCGATCCCACTTTCCGTCACTCGAACATATTGGTGGTAATATATTTTGAGATCTTTTAAAGGGGTGATCTTATTAAAAAATCTTTATATTTGATAAAAAAAAGTCCTGAAGAGCATGTCTCACAATAGATATATTCTCTACAAAAAAAAATCAAGTTCACAAGGCTATCAACGTGTATTATAAGTAGTTCCACAAGAATGTTCTAAATATATTGCGTGTTCAAAACATTCTGACTAGTTAAGGAATTTTTATCAAGAAACATCAAAAACGTCAAGATTTTGAGGAATATAAGAAAATGAAAATAAAAGGTTTATTGGCAGACTATAGTCCATATGGCAAATATTATTAATACAATAATAGTTCACATACTAAGGATAGAAATATATACAGTTGATTAGAAATAATACAGTAATGTCAAAGTTAAGTGGAGTTACAGACAGACGTTTTCGTACCAAGAATTCCATAGCTTAGAGGATAAACGGCAGGACTCATGGATAGCTTAGATAATTGGGTTGGTTGATTTTTTAATTCTTTGCATTAGACTGTATTGAGCACGTCTTGTTACCTCCGGGAAGCTCGGGACATTGCGGGTAGCAAACACTTGCGAAGCTGAGCATCTCGGTGGTAATTTATTAAGAGTCTAAAAGTCCTGTTGTACAGCAAATTTAGGGTTCTGCTAGAACCTTTTTTATAATTCACCGAGAGTTGCTGTCCGTATATATTACTGCAGAAAGTAGTGTACGAAAGAGTGTCTTTAGCTTCACTTGTACAGAACCAAAAGTTCCTTATAGTCATATTCGCTTTAGCACAAAGCCTTCGAGATTGTTTTCTTATATCTGAGTCATCACTCAAGGAGCTGGTAATAGTTTGACCCAAATACTTAAACTATTGTACTTCCTCAATTACTTCACCTTTCATTTTAAGCCTAATATCAGCTGGCTGATTACAGCTTTTAGGATGAAATTGTATAACCTTAATTTTTGTAACATTAAAAAGAATATCATGTTTCTGCGAATACACTTCGCAGACTTTTAGAAGCCGAGCCAGACCTTTAACAGAGAGACGTATTAACACCACATCATCGGCATAAACTAAGTTAGTTATCTTTGTGTTATCTATACAACATTCCACTGTTGCCTCATTAAACAGCATAGGGGAGAGCAAGGAGCCTTGTCTCACCCCCAAGAGGAGCCAAAACATTCGGATAGTACATTGCCCCATCTAACAGTAAAAGATTGGTGGGAATACCAAAATTTCAATAAATTTAATATAACATGGGAACCTTCCTGTATTCTAGTTTTTTAAATAAAATATTGTGGTTCACTCTATCATATGCCTTACGTATATCTAGGAAACAGCTATAAATAGTTGAATTACTGCAATGTATTTAGATATTGTTTCTTTAAGTACATGGATAAACAGGTCAGTTGAGTGGGACCTTTTAAAACCAAACTGATTATGAGATGTCCATAGGTAATCATTTAATCGGAGTAACAAGAGTTTTTCCAGTAGTTTCGAGAAGCAGGAAGCGACAGCAATATAGGCCTGTAATTATTGCTGGACAGAATGTCTCCACACTTATTTTGACCAGTGATATAGCTTTGAGCAAGCATGGCTAACAAAAGCAATGATATATGCAGACATACTACGTCATTGGCATATTTTAATTGCTCATTCGATAGGTCATCTACCCCTAACGCAGAACCAGCCTTTAACTCTTTAATTAACCTCTTTACTTCAGGAACTGATATCAAAGAATTTTCCCTTGTCCCACCCACAGGCGTTTCGCTGCAATCTATCTTAACCCTTTAACGCCGAACGTTAAAGGGTTTTTGAAACGGGGACGTATTCGACCCAGTCGGCATTAGAGGGTTAAGATTATCCCTACTCACAATGTTAAGAATGTTAGAGTAGTGGTTTTTCCACAGCTTTACAATTTTATCCTCCCCCGACACCTCATCGATTGTCGGAGGAGAACATTTTTAACACCCGTTTGATTCTTAACAAATTTCCAAAATTTGTTATTATCGTTATTTATGCGAGCTTCACAGGCTTTTGATGCTCGAATAGATTCTTCTTCCTGTTTACATTGCCTTATGGCCGCCTTATACTGACCCCTACTTCTACACATATTCATGTACACTGGTCCTAATCTGGGTCTATCATGAAAGCACACAAATCGTAGGCGTCTTTCGATTACCTCTTCAGGGGGACAATAAAATCAGTCCATCCAGGAATAATCTTAGTATGATAGTTGTAAGATTTAATCAGGGGGCTTCCTGCTTCTCTAAACGGGGATACTATCTTACTATAATACCAATCTATGAGTTTACAGTGAGAAGCATTTGAGCAAAGATTACTACAGGCAAGATGCAAAATTTCTAAATTATGAAACAGGTGACTTGTTCTGTCTTTGTATTCTATTCTCTGTTGCATATTAACATTAGACCAATCGACACGATTATTCTTACCTCTTGAGTTCTTGTTAATTGTGCTGTGCATAAATTGGTAAAGTTAACTAATATTTCTAATGGTCTATGATCAGAAAGAAGGAAATCATGCAGAATATAAACTCTAACAATTCGCTCCTTTAGATTATTAGTGAGACAATGATCAATCCACCTGGTGGTACCACTCATATCACTAACGTATGTAAAATTACCACTGGTTACCCCTAATACATCTCATCATTATACTTAATTTGGCCGTCTCGCACATGATGCCTAATTCTACAAAGAATTCAGAGTTCACATGCGTGTTAAAATCCCCCATTATTATACAGTGAGAATATTTGGAGTATCTGATAATACTTAATTTTGTACAGCAAATCAACGTATTCATCTAGATCACTGCCGTAAGTTTACAATTAATATGCATCATTGTTCACTTGTAATTCAATGCCTAACAACCTTACATTATCGCTTGTTAAAATTTTAATGTTTTGACAAATTTTTCCTTATTAAGAAAGCAACACCACCAAAAGCCTACCGTACATGAATTCATCTGACAAGTCTACTGCTGATGACGCATGGTACATAAAGTCATCATTGATGGTAGAGAGGAATTTTAGCTTGCTTAGGTAGCCAGTGCTCTTGCAGGAGTATCAAATCTGCACTGTCACAGATTTTATGAACATCTACAATTGAATTCCTCACTGACCTTACGTTATATGAGACTATTTTCAACAAGTTATCCGCCATTACTGATAGAAAATTTATTATTATTATGATTATTATTACACACAGTACAAATTTCAGGCATTACCATTAGGGCGCCTATCATTATTATTATTATTATTATTATTTATTATTATTATTATTTTGCCTGTTATCAAATCTCCTGAAAAAGTGAATAAACTCCTTAACAATAATACCGTCTGGCCATTGACTCATATTGTACGGGTTGAAATGCGAATTTACACCTTTAATTATTACTTTAAATGAGTTATAATACGGAGATTTTGTGTTTAGTTTATTAATTAACAATATACTGTGTCACTACAGAGTTCTTCCACCATGTGTCGAATATCGCTTTCCTCGTTCGAGAGCTGAATTCGCGACACAAAGGGGTGAGGTTCCTCACCGGTGGCCTTGCCGCGAAGACAGTTGAGGAACCGTCCGTGAAGAGTGCCTGTTAACTGTGATCCACCCGTCCTCTTCCCTCAATCTCCATGAGGCAGGGTTCGCCTGCCTGGGGGATGGGTGCACGACCTTGGGAGGATAAGAAACCTTATGGAATTAAACAAAGGTATTAAGCATAGCACCGTGCTGCTGAAGTAGTTACGTGTAAAGATAATGAATCCATAATATGCGGAAACAATTACATTCTTGCGAGTAAGTGCTTAAAAATACTCTTTTTTTTGTTTTGTTTGGTTTTTTATGCAGGAAGGGGAGCCAAGGGTGAATACCTGCGAAAGCGGCTCCCACCCCCCGTAGAAGGAGAAGAAAGCCAAAATCAAGGTTCAGGGATTTCGAGGTGCTAGACCCCATGCGCTTGAAAGATGGGAGGTCATAGACATGGAAAGATGGATTGAGGAAGATTGCTCCAGAGTTCACGGTTGAGTAGATGAAAGATTGAAAATATCGAATAGCCTTGCGTTAGAGAGTTGGACAGAAAAGGCATAGAAAAGGGTCGAAAGTCTGTCCTCCATGCTCTCCTTAAAGGAGTAAGCATACAGTTAGAGAGTTCAGAAGGGCAGTGTCCGTTATAATAGCGATAGTAAAGAGAGAGTGAGACAACATTCGGCGAAGAGAGAGAGGGATTGAAGACAGTCAGTAAGAGGTGGGGAATTGATAAGACCAAAAGTCTTTGATTCCCACGTCACGAACGCCTATGTGGGTTGAACTACCTGATACATGAGAAGCATACTCCATATACTGTGGGGGTGGACAAGACTCCTGTACAGAGACAGCAACTGAGTGGGGTGAAAAAACTGCCTAGCATCTTAGAAGCTGTTTTAGAAAGAGAGTATATGTGATCTTTACAGGAAAGATCACGAGAAAAAAAACGCCAAGAATGTTAAGAGAAGAGGAAGGATTCAGTTGTATGTTGTTGAAGGTAAGGGTATATTCGTGTGGAAGAGTGTGACGAGTAGACAGATGGAGAAACTGAGTTTTGAGGCATTGAAAGTCACAAGGTTTTCACTGCCTCAATCAGAGATAACAGAAAGATGAGAGGTCAGGTGTTCCATAGCCGTCCTACACGACTCATGGTGTGACTGTTGAGAGGGACGCTCTGGGAACGGGTGGAGAAGTTAAAAGTGGAATCATCGGCATAGGAGTGAATAGGCGCGCAGAAGGGCGAATTAAAGGGTCATTAATAAATAAAAGGAAAAGATTGGGCGACAGAACAGAGTCCCCGAGGAACGTCACTGTTGATAGCTTTAGAAGAACAGAGGTCATCTACAACCGAAGCTATAGATCGGCTAGAAGGGAATTTAGAGGTGAAGGCACAGGTAGAAAGATAAAAGCTGAAGGAGGGCGTTTTGGATATTAAAATTTTTTACCAGATTCTATCAGAAGTTTTCAATATGTCTAGCGCAATAGCAAGAGTATCACCGAAATCCTGAAAGGAAGACCACCAAGAGTCAGAAGCTATTCAAGAAGATCGTCAGTAGAAGTACCCTTGCGGAGCCCATACTGACGATCTGAAACAATATTGTGAGGAGAGAGGTTTTTAAGATTCTTCCTATTAAGGATAGATTAAAAATTTAGAAAGGCAAGAAATAAAACAGTTTGACGATAGTTGAAGGGCTGAGAGCGGTTACCATTCCTTGGGAATCGTCCATGGCTGAGGTGGAAGCGAAAGTTTGAGCGAAGAGTTCAGCTTTGTCAGGAGAAGAACCGACAGCTGAGCGAGCCGTCGGAGTGGAATAATGGAGGGAAAGAAGAGGAAGTAAAGTTGTTGAAGAGGTTCTTAGCTAGATGCCTGAAAGAGTTCGAAGAACTAGAATTGGATAGGTTTTCACATTTATGACGGATGAAGGAATTTTAGGAGAGTCGAAGAACGGATTTTGCGTGATTTCGGGTAGAAATATAAGCTAAGTGAGAGTCAGGAGTTGAATGACGGCGGTACCTTCTGAAAGCCTCCTCTCTGTTGCGGATGGCATTAGAACAAGTAAAGTTAAACCAAGGTTTTTTGCATTAATAGTAGGAATAGAATATAGAATGTACGCCTCCATGCCGAGAAAATCATCTCCGTAATGCTCTCAGCACACTCGGAACGGCCCCGGCAACGGAAGCCGTATTCGTTCCATGGGAAATCACAGAAGTACTACCTAAAGGCTTACCAATCAGCGACGCCAAAGTGCAAAGGTGCCTCCTCTTGGGAGGATCAAAGACCGGATTGAGCGATAGAAGACGAAACAGTTATAAGATTGTGGTTGGAGGAGCCCAACGGAGAAAAAAGTTTCACAGAATAAGAATAGTGCTGAGAGGTGAGAAATGGTGATCGGGTTACGAGTCAGATGCTGTACAATCTGCTCTAAGTCATTCAGGAAAGCCAAGGTGTTGGTGAACATTGAAATCTCCTAAAATGAAGATTTCAGCAAAGGAGAGCGGAATAAAATGTATTCGCTTTGGAAATGAGGTAGTCAAAGAATTTTAGATAGTCAGTAGAATTAGGCGAAAGGGAAACAGCGCAGGTGTATTTAGTTTGAGATTGGCATGTAAACCGCATCCACAGGGTATAGATTTCGGGAGATCCGTGTTCGGGAATACGAGAACAAGGTCGGTCATCGTGTACATATACGCAGCATCCACCTTTGGAGTAAAACTGAGTATAGAGAAAGTAAACGAGTACAGAAAGTGGGCATCGAAACTGTTGTGGAAATAAACTGCGTCTATTAGTGTGGGTTTTATTCTCACAACATTCCATAGGATTAACATTTGAGTTGAAGTTTGGTCATTCCCACGGATTATCTCACTCACTTATGTAGATATAGTGTATAGCTATTATCGAGCTGAAAAATTTAATGGTCAGTAAAAACTGAAGGAGTCCTTACCAAATGATTAAACTTAGGTCAACGAAAGGAGTACAGTCATTACTGAAAAGTATTTTGATATGGGATGAAAATTTTCCTCCCTAATTCTTTTTCTTTCATTTTTAAAACCATTGTCTCTAGTACTTTCAGATGCTTTATTAAAGGATAAATGGATATTTTAAATCCATACAAATGTTAAGTCTCTAAAAAAGGAAAATAATTCACGTTATTTATATTTTTTGCAATCCAAATGCTCCTCAAAACTGAAACGCAAAACTGTTATTTGTAATCTATTCAAATCAGATTTCAGTTTTTGATAAATGGATATTTTAAATCCATACAAATGTTGTCTCTAAAAAAGGAAAATAATTCACGTTATTTATATTTTTTGCAATCCAAACGCTCCTCAAAACTGAAACGCAAAACTGTTATTTTTAATCTATTCGAATTCAGATTTCAATTTTGGATTGTTTTTCAATTTCAGTTCGAATTTCGATTTTAGTTGTCAGAATTTTTTTCAGTTAGAGTTTTTTTCGATTTCAGGTCATAAAATAATATCGGTTTTATCAGTTTATCGATTCCAGTTCGATTCAGTTTCCCATCCCTGATATATATATATATATATTATTCGTGCACAAGAAATATTTTGGAATAGGACATCTAGACTCTAGAGTAAGATATTCTTCGAAACCTATCTTGTAAAACAATGATTAACAGTTAGCATGCTGAAAAAAGTTTAAAAATACTCACAAAACTGATAAGGGAGAGAAGTATTAGCCAAACTTCTGCTGCAGTGTTCGCATGAAGAATGAAATTTTCTGCCAGGTTTCCGGGTTTATATAACAATTCCTGATTCTATACAGCAGTGCACAATTAGCTTCCAGATTTCATTATAATTTCAATTCGAAGTGTACAATTCCTTGCACTGCGTATTTTGACTAATGACTAGCAGCAGATTTCATAGTTTGTTAATGAGAAAACGATTGATTTTTATATTTGTATCTAGGTATCTTTGCAGCGATGATATTTAGGGCTCTTTCCTCAATATACAAATAAACATATCCATCAACTTATATTCGTTGCGTTTTGAAACGTATTATAACGTTATGGAAATTTTGCAATCTTTTTCCCATTTACATAATTACGGCAAGCTGTTGAAAATGTAGAATAGTAAACTAATGAAGAGAAATTGGTTAATATTCGTCTTTTCACCCTCTTACGCGCGGTTATAACAGTACAGTATAATATATTGAATTGTCATTCAAAACTGACTAAGAAAATATATATCTTATGTTGTGCAAATTTGTTCAAATGTACTTTTTTTAATAAAATATATTTCCTGTTTTGGCTATAATGTACCTTTTTTCATAAAATATTTTTCTTGATTGGGCTATTTTTTCGCTACTCTGCGACTTAACTAGTTTGTTGGTTTTTGTTCTGGCTGTTTTTTTTTCTAATTGGATTCAGTTTGGTGGTGCTTGTGATAGAATTATGACGTGCCATTCGTGTGATTTCGACTTTGAGAACTTGATTCGTATTGGGCCCTAGATGAAGACAAAGGATTGGATGTTTTTATCAATTACGGCGTTATTCTGTCATCCTTAACTTGCCCGAAATGTGGCAGTGAGTGCTAATACGTAAAGATCAGAAGATATTTAGGTGAAATAACCATTATTAATCTGTTAGGTTAATTGAATGCCCGGTTAGGTTAATTGAATGCCCGGTTAGGTCAACTGAATGCCTGGTTAGGTCAACTGTACGCCCTTGATGATTGGTTAGGTTAAGTCGTGATATTTTCGTTAGTTTAAACGAAAATGACGAGAGCAAACTTTTCTGGTTAATTTTGAGGTGTTCTGGACGAAACTGCCATCCGTTTCCTGTGCAAATGCGTAGTTTTCAAGATGACGATATCTCGAAAACTACGCATTTACACAGGAAACGGATGACAGATTCGTGCAAAACACCTCAAAATTACCAGAAAAGCTTATTCTCAACATAAAAACAGACTGTGTAAAAACGAATAAGGTAATTTTTTACTATTCCAGCCTCTGGAAACTGAAAATAAAGTTTACCATAAGACTTTACATTTTTAAACAACTTTTATTAAGTACAATATGAAGGCAAATGCTGATTAAAGCTATAAAATTAATGTTAAGAAATTATTTTTTTGAGCGATAAAATCGCGGATCATGTTTTTGGGAGTGATAAAATGGCTGATCTCACAAAGGTTAGAAAGGTACGCTAACAAAATTGGGGGGTTTGACCTGAACTCATAAGATTTTAGTGTCACGATGGCGTGGTTTGCGATGGTTGTAATTATTCACTGTGTTTAACTTCATGCAAATTTTTTGATGATGAAGAGGCTGCATTTAATTTTTATGTAGAACACGGTGTATTGCTAAAAGAATTTATTTGCCCTAAGAAAAACAAGGAAGGTATTGTTTGTGGTAATAAGTGTGTGTTCGATAAAAACAGAAAAGCATTTCGTTGCCATAGGTCCACATCAAAAAAGAAATAATATATATATATATATATATATATATATATATATACAGGTAAGAGTAGTACCTAAAATTAGGTTAGGTTAGGTAGGTTAGGTTAGGTTAGGTTAGGTTAGTATCGTTTTACGGTATATACTGTATATAATATATACAGTGAATATATGGTGGCCGGTATATTCCCCCACGGTATATTCCCCCACGGTAAATTCCACCATGTATATTGCACCGAGGGTAAATTCCTCCATGATAAATTCCACCGCGGAAAATTCTCCCTATGGAAAATTCCACCCTGGAAAATTCCCCCTGATTTCTTTTATTATTTAGTTTCAACTTTGAATATATCTATAAAATATATCTATAAGAAAAAATCTATAAAATATAACTATAAAAAATATATCTATAAAATATAACTATAAAAAATAATTTATAATAATAATTTAGTCAAATAAAAGTTGGCAAATGGCAACCCTGCATGGTGAGTCTACATTTGACCTTGATTTCTTTTATTATTTAGTTTCAACTTTGAACCCTTAGACCATGGCTGCTGCGTTTATTACAACCGAGAAGAACAAACGCAAATTGTGCGATGAAGAAAATCACATCTACGAAAAACACTCAGACAACAGCACCAAAACAAAAACTTATTGGCGTTGTGAGCATTTTTATAAAGGCTGCCGAGCTAGAGTGCATACAACTTACAATTGCAATGAACCAGAAATAATTCATTCGACGGGAAGCCATAATCACTCGGTAAGCAGTGCGCAAGTTAAAGCTCGAAAGGCAGTTAGTTTAATTAAGAATGAAGTAAAGAAAACTGGTACGGTGTCTACACGGGAAGTAATTGCTAGTGCTGTGCAATCGCTCGATGAGGAAGCAAAGTCAAAGATGCAAGACTTACCCGGACTTTCACGTAACATTCGTAACTGGAGGCAGCGAGCTTCAGGAATTCCAGCTCTTCCAACTTGTCGGTCAGGGTTTGAAATTCCAGATTCTGTTAAATACTTAGAAGATGGCTCCTTGTTCTTAGCTTTTGATAGTGGTGTTGAAGACGCAGACAGAATTTTAGTTTATGCCTCGGAAACTGGCTTGAAAGACCTTGAAAACTCTCAAAATTGGGCTTGTGATGGGACGTTTAAAATAGCTCCAAGCTTGTGGACCCAGCTAGTCACACTGCATATCTGTATTGGAGGGTCATGTGTACCACGCGTATTTGCCTTGCTTCCAGACAAGAAAGAGGTTTCATATCGTCGGCTATTTACTGCTGTACGTGATCTTATACCAAATAGTAATACTTCAAGTTGTATCATGGACTTTGAAAAAGCACTCCATAATTCATTTACATCTATATTTCCGTTTTCTGAAATCGCTGGATGCCTTTTTCATCTCGGGCAATCCTGTTGGCGAAAGATCTCCGAACTGGGTGAGCGTACGAAATATAATAATGATGAAAATTTTCAAATTAAAATTAAATCATTTAACGCCCTAGCGTTTTTGCCGATTGAAGATGTTATCGACGCATTTGAAGAATTGTCAAATGATGATAACATTCCTGCAGAGTTTATCTTGTATTTTGAAACTACATATATTGGCAGCGTGAAAGGACGGGGTGTGCGTCAGAGAAGAGATACCCCACTGTTTCCTATTCAAGTGTGGAATCATTACGACCGCGTATTAATGGACTTACCAAGATCGAATAACTCTGTGGAAGGGTTCCACAATGCTCTACGGTCATCAGTAACTTCGACACACCCAAATTTGTGGAGACTTTGCTCAGCTATTAGAGCAGAAGAAGGAATAAGCCAGACAAAAATTGCCCACATGCGACGAGGAGATCCCCCAAAGAAGAAAATAGCCTATCAAATTGTTGACGCACGATTGAAGAGGCTAGTTGAAAATTACAAAAAGGAAAACTTACTGCAATTTTTAAGAAACATTGCACGCAATTTGTCGTAAAGATTCTTCAATAAATATTTCTTACTTAATTTTTAACCTGTTTTATGTGAAAATAAATTTCCAATTTTTAATTTTTTTAACGAACCTAATTTAACTTACTTAATTTTTAACCTGTTTTATGTGAAAATAAATTTCCCATTTTTTATTTTTTTAACTTACGTAATTTTAATTAAAATACCAATGGTGGAATTTACCTTTGGTTAAATTTTCCATAGGGGGAATTTTCCGAGGTGGAATTTACCGTGGAGGAATTTGCCCTCGGTACAATATCCATGGTGGAATTTACCGCGGTGGAAATTACCGTGGGGGAATTTACCTGGAACCGAATATATACAGTGTTCGTTTTACTACATATATATAAATGTGTGTATATATTTATATACCTTTTAGTTCACTCATGTTGGCTGTTTCTACAATTTCCATAATTTATATATCAATGGATTCGTTTTTACATCGCGAATGTGCCCTAGATAGTCTCTACTGAAGGAATTACCCGCATTTTAGGGTATTTTTTCACACTTATACCCCAAAACAAACTTCGTGTCCTAACTTAGTTTTGGGCCAGTTCCCTCACTTGAGACTATCCAAATCGCATTCCTGGTGTAATAACGAATCCATTGATCTATAAATTATGGGAATTGAAGAGACCGGAGTGATAGTAAAAAATTACCACGAATAATTACCGAGAAATTATATTAATCAACGCTGATAATGCTCATTGCTTACAAGAATACAAGTAATGTTTTAAATTTATAGAATGAATGTAAACAAACATTTAATTTAGATTAACCCAATAAAACAAAATTCCGTTTTCTGTATTGTAAATGTGTGTAGAAAATGGCTTTCGTGTCACTTAGGGTAACACTGCTAAATTGAATCTGATGGATCTATCATTAACCAAATATCGTATCAGTCATATTTCTCCATTTTAAAATAAATACATGTTTCTAGAGATTATGGTCTTCATTTTGCTTCGGTGTGGGATATTATATTTCGTGTTTTATGGTCCACACATTCTGCATTATAAAACTGCTTCTGTTTTTAAATTCACCGCATAAGTGAAATCGTGTTGGAAGTGGCGAATTGAAAAAAATATTAATTTATCCGTCAAAAATAATAAATTAACTGCAGTAGAAATAAATTTTCGCTTTTCTTTCTAAATTTCTGAGTAAAATTATTTATTAAAAATATAGGGTCAATCCTAGAATAAGCACCTGATGTACCTCAATCCCAGATGAAGCACCTGCGTTCAACCTCAATCCCAGAATAGGCACCTTGCAAGGAATTAAATAAAAAAAACCTGATGATTACAAAATTTATTGTTTATACAAAGTTTATTACAAATGTAATAAAGGCAAAGTTATAAAAGGTTTAAAGTGGTTTAATGAATAAAGAAAAATATTAAATGTGAAAATCAGGTAAAAATCAAATTGGTAAGAATAGCAAAACTAACCAAAAAAGCAGCAGATATAGCAAAAGATTAGGTTAGGTTAGGTTAGATTAGGTTAGAGTTGATTTTTTCAAATATTGATAAAAACAATGAAATTATATCTCTAAAAACTGTTTATATTTTTTCTCCTCAATCCCAGATTAAGCACCTGTGTTTTGCCTCAATCCCAGATTAAGCACCTAAAAATGATTTCAGGTGCCTATTCTGGGATTGATCCAAAATATATTCTTCAATGTTACATGAACATGAAAAAGTGTTTTGAAATTACATTTTTACATTTGATGCACTATAAGAGGTTGCCTGATTACAGTTGCTATCTCTGAATATGTTCAATATGAATACATAATAATAGCTGGTAGATAACACTAGGCAACAAATTTCAACTTTTTTTTTGTTACAGACACGTGAACGACTGATTCCTACTAAAGCGCTGATGCTGATTTCAGATCTGATATCAAAATTTCTCTATCACGTCCAGATTTTGTGTAACCGAAAACCCCTATTTTTCATTTTTTTCCTCACCCGCTTCTATTACGAAAGCCGTCTAAGCTACTTTTCCGTGCCACGTTTTATGTTAAGCATACTTAAATAATTAGTGAACAGGGATGTCTTTCCTCCTTTATTCTGGCTTAAGACAGACAGCGGAATTCCGCTGGCGGAGTTACCACCCCTGCGCCCAACCATCCACCCAAAGCGCGTTAGTATTTTGTTGTTACTACTGAAAGGCAAATTCCTGTTCTTAAGTGAAACTTTGGTGTGTCCTCTTCCTTTGTCGCTTGTAGGATGACGAGCTCTCCTTCTGCAGGAACCAACAATAATCTCCCATCATACTTGGTATCTGTTTTCCATAACTGAGATCTGTTGGTGGAAGCGCTCACCATGCTCGTCACTTACAGCCCCAAGGTTGGCCGGGAAGAAGTCAAGATGAGAATGTAAAAAATGAATTTTCAAAGACATCCTGCATCCCATTATTTCATAAGATTTAAGCATGTTTTCTACGAGTTTACGGTGGTTTTTAGCTTTGTGGTTTCCAAGAAAATTTTTGACAACTTCAACGAAAGATGTCCATGCTCCTAGTTCATTCTCATTTAGGTTAGATGGAAACGATGAGTCGTGGATGACACTGCGGATCTGTGGTCCAGTGAAAACTCCAACTTCTAGCTTAGCATCTGTCAATATTCCTTTGAATTTATCCTTTAAATATTGGAAACCACTACCTTGATGATCCATACCCTTCACGAAATTTTTCATAAGGCCAAGTTTAATGTGAAGTGGTGGAAGATGTACTTTCTGAGGGTCAATAAGTGCTGGGTGTTTCACATTGTATTTACCAACAACATGTTCAGTTCTAGATGGCCAATCGTGTTTTTTGTAGTGGTTCTTGTCATCTCTGCTGTTCCATAGACACAAAAAGCACATATGCTTTGTGTAGCCCAACTGTAACCCAAGAAGTAATGATACAACTTTAAGGTCGCCACAAATATTCCATGTGTGGTCCTTATATTTGATGAGTCTTAGCAGCAGTTTCATCGATTCATAAGTCTCATTAAGGCCAGTTGCATGTGCTACAGGTATTGAAGGTTTTTCATTGCCGTTGTGCAGTAATACAGCTTTAAGGCTAGCTTTACTAGAGTCAATGAACAGTCTCCATTCTTTTGGATCATAGCGACAGCCAATCCCTTGCATCAGACCACTGATATCGTGGCAGAAACAAACGTTTTCTTCCTGTAAGTAAAATGATGAAAACTGCAAATGGCGATGGCGGAAATGGGAAACTTTGGTGTTTGGTTGGAGAAGATTAAATTCTTGAAGTCTTGAACCAAGCAACTCTGCCTTTTCTTTTGGTAATTCCAAATTGCGCACTAAGTCATTTAACTCCGCTTCACTTAACAAATGTGGGGAAATATTTGCATCTGGAACATATATGCCATCTTTCCCTGTTTCTATATCACTAGCAGAATCTTCAGATGAACTGCTGTCTGTTATCGTTGCTGGTGGAACTGGTGGTGGATTTGTTTCATCATGTGGTACTGGTTTCATTGCTGATTCGCAGTTTGGGTACGTGATCTTTGATTTGTTTTTCTTTGTGAAACCAGCAATCTTTGTCAAACAAATATAACAATCATTGAAGTGATTTTTCGGCTCACGCCAAACCATGGGGACTGAGAACGGCATAGCTTTTCTTTTACCATTCATCCAAGCTATTAACATTGCATTGCACTGTGCACAGCAAATATGTGGTGCCCAGTCCCTCTGTTGGTCTCCTAACTTAGTCAAAATAACACTTGTAGGCAAGTTTAATCTTTGTTGTTATGTTTCTACGTTGTGGCTTAGGTGTATATTGTCCACAGACAAAGCAGAAGTTGTCTGGGTGATTTACACAAGCACGTCTATTTGATGCCATTTTGAATTACCATACAATATCTGAAAAAACGTAGAAAGTAATTATTACGATGTGCAAAATAAAAAGAAATACACACCCTAGTACAAAACAAATGCTATAAAAACACACAAGTCACCACAACCTGTCACTTGCTCATCAGCAGAGAGCTTCAACAACCGTTCTGCTTGACTGTCACGTAGCGACTCAGGATAAATTTTATTTATCAAAATTGTTCGAATTTGTATATAGTTGGCAAAAAAAAATTGCTTTAACCTTGAAAAGCAAGTTTCATATTACTGGCATTAAGCCGATTAAAACCAAAATCTGGACGTGGTAGAAAATTTTACTAAAAGTGATTTGCATTTTACACAAAATCTAGACGTGATAGAAAAAATCTAATTATAGATTTGAAATCAGCATACCGAAATTAGCTAGGAGCACCTATTTGGTCTTCTGTAACAAAATCTTTGTTGCCTAGTGTAATTTATGGTCAATAATTAATTATGGTAACAATAGTAATAATAATTATTTCTCGTTACAGATAAAGCACTAGAGAAACTCACATATGTTTAAAAAAAATTTATTAGTTAGTTTGGAAAATAATATCGGGGTACATTTTATATGGCAAGATTGCGGATCGAGTTGCCAAATTTGTTTATCGTATTTAATGTGCGTAGAAGAACTATACAATTACTTTGAATGATAATGAGTAAACCTATCAAATATAATATATAAATAATAATAATAATAATTTTTAAGCAGGTAATAGAAGGTAAAAACCAGGTATGGTGGTTAAACGCTTATATGTCAGTATATCTGTATAATAGTGTAGAATAATAAAAATAAATTGTAATTTATTTTAATTTTATTTAATATTTTTTATTTAATTTCATATAATACTAATATTAATTCAGAATCTGAATAGTAAATAGACTGTTATTAGCCTGATGTTTGCTTCTCGTAACTACTGTATTTACACTAGAAAAGAGGTAAGTGATATCCTTTCTCTCTATTGCATGAGAAACGCTGTTCTCACTGTACATTCCTTGAATGCAGCTAGAAGTGACGTGAATTATGATAAAACTAACGGGACCCGCGAAACCGGACACGGCGGAACGCGCCGGGACGCTGCGTAAAAAAGAGCCATGAAACTATTTTCCTGCTCAAATCAACCTTAGATTAGAGTGACCTATCCCTGGCCTCGAGAATGTTTGTTTGTTTTTTGCTGTTTTTTTATTGTTTTAAACGTACAAATATCTCTCATAAAGACCGTGAAGTCTCCTAAAGGAAGGAGGGGAACGCAAGGAGGATATTCTCAAAGTAACCCATTTCTGTCGGACCAAATGCCATCATACTACTAAATACTAAAGTATATACAGAGCGAGGCACTGAAGGAGGGAAATGACTTTACAGCTTCTCACGATAACCGCTGATGGTCAGGAATATACAGGGGGAGAGATTCGACCTCTTGCAACAACAGCTCAGGCAGAAATTGAAAGGAAGAAGGTTTGACCTCCTTGGTGAAGAGGCTAAGGCAGGAATGAAATAATTTTATAATAGAAAAAATAAATTAGTTAAATTTTGGGGAAATGCAGTTCTGAAGGATAAGTCTCCCTTTAGATTGGGATCCAACGAATCTTAATGCTAAGCACAATTTAAGCATGGAACGAAATTTTGAAAGATAAAAAAAATTAAGAAAAAAAAATTAAAAAAATTATCAAAAGGTAGTAATTTTGCAAAGTATACATTTTTGGGTGGCAACACAATGTCGGGGTTGTACATCGAGTACCTTCCGCGCACATCGTTAAGTACATTGCAATTCTGATGCCCTAAAATTACGATTACAATTATCAACCAATTCATATACAGTTATTACATTTAATTGTAATTTTATAGTGTTTTATATTCAGAGATAATTATGCTAGCTATTATTCTAGGATTTAATTAGGTAGTCAGGGACGTATTGGGAAAGATGGATTAGGAGTATAACACAAAGTACGTAGGCACATATATAAATATACACATATAATAATGTTTTGAATTACGAGGAAGCAAGAGAGAAGGTTTCAGACTCAGAAGCTCGCCTTGGCGACGTCATCGGAATTCCAACACTTGTGTCAGCATTAACGAGTATTTTACGAGAAGTGAAATAATTAAAATAAAAAGTTAAATTTTTAAATAACTGACTGTATACTGGTGGACGTATTTACATGTAAGGTAGCTACGTATGTAATCATGATCAGCGGACATGTACGAATGCATAAAGTACACACACCGATACGTCACACAATAGGTTGTGCGCGTAATATAGCCGGACACGAGTAAACATAGACTGATATGTTGATAGGGCATAGGTAGACAATAGGTAGATGAATGATAATTAATAAAATTAATAAAAGATAGCGGTCAAGAAAGGACATGGACGTATGAATGAATATGGTCGACAATATTTTATACTGTATCACATTAGATAAGACATAAAGTATACATAATAACTTGTATAGTATATATTCTGGGGAAGTTACGTGGTCCACGCATTATACAATGTACATTAATTCATAATAATACGCCATAGTTATTTAATTCGTACGTACAGTATAAGTCATTATTGGGAGAAATGAGAGAAAACGAATTAGAGAGAGACAGTAATGAAGGATTTAAAGCCATGGTAGAAGAGTGATTGAAAGTATTAATTAAATATATATACACTTATACGAGTATACAGTAAATATTAAGAAATTGGGTGCATTTGAGGAAGTTTTAAATAAATGAATAAAGAAGTACAAACAACGGTTCAAATCATGCCACATTCAATGTTCATGCATAATTTGATAAAAATTTAGGGATGGAGTGTTAGATAACAATAATTAATTATAATAAATTCTATAACAAATGGGAAATGGAGATATGGGAAATATTCTGATGGAAATGTTAAACGATCTAAACTGTCGATTGTCTTGTTTGTACTTAAAAGGATTGAAATTAAGGGACATTCGCTTCTCAGAGCGCACTTTTAATGACACAAACATGGATACCGCTCAACCATAGAAATGGTAGGTCACATGGTTGTGAACTTGTGACACTGCTGCCTCGTGTGAAAAAGGATGTGATGGTGGGGTAAAAGTTTATTTACAATATACTGAAAAATTAAAAAGTGACAATTTCGGGATGGACTAATCAAGTCAATTTAGTTGGAAGAATGATAAATATATTAATAAAAAATGAAGGGAAATTTTTTTTTTAAAGTTACAACATGTGAATTAAAAGGTTGAGGTATAATTAGTTGTGGCAATCATACTAAAACACAATCTTATAAACTAATGAACCGTTTAAGTTATTACTGGCATTTCGACCTTCTTATTTCAGTTAAAGTTTTAATTACAGGATTGAATCTAATTTAAGTTAAATTTTAAGTTTGCCTGACGTTATAGTAATAAGATTACCTACTGGACCGTGATAAATTCGGAAGGACTGCCTAAATTAAGATGATTTTATGCGGGAAAATACATACATGATGAACAGTAGGTAAAAGGGAAATTTAAATTTTAAGGTCCAGGAATTTCCAATTCATATAACTATTTGAAGTGGAGTTTAATCCGTCAAAACTGACAGAAATGAGAATTTTCGAAGTTTCCATGTTATTAAACTAATCTTATTGACTATTGTAGCCTTGTAGGTAAAAATCGAATGAAATTTTATTGGTGGATGGAGTCTTCAGTGGTATTGCAAGTATGAATAAATTGGTATAATATTAGAATTCATTTAAAGAAAAGTTAAATTAATTTAGTGAAAACATTAAAATTTATTTAGTTACAGTTTAAATACTTAGGTGTTGTTAAGCATTAATAATATACAGGGAAAAGGAAGATAGAATTACGTAATGGACGATGTATAGACCTGGGCCAAGTGTGTATAGTATTTATGTGTATTAGGTGCAGAGTGTAAGTGGTTGGTGGTATGCCCAAAAGGGGAAAAGGGATTTATAGTTGAATTTATACGTAAGTGCGTATACGTATGTATAAATATGGGTAATAAGCGTGTATAGATGAGCGGGTATGTACAGTAGTATGTAGGATATGAAAGTAATCGGTTCATCCTGCGAAGAACTAAATATTTAGTGGTCATTGGTGAATTATGAAATTTTGAGGAACAAATTAGCTTAGAGGTTGATTAAAATTACTGGATAAATGCACGAGCAAGATTATATACAGTAAGTAACAACTACTAAGATTAAATAAATTCAAATAATCTAGAGGAAATATCATAATTAGCACTTACACGCAATTAAATAGAGTTTATCGTGATATCCAATGATTGTAAAATAAGGTTTGTATGATAAAAATAGCATATGAATAGTGAATTTCCCTTCCAATAAGTATGGCAACGATTATCCGGGTGTTTCAGAGTGTGGGTGATTGTAATTGGGTAAAAGTGTAAGCAGTATCCATAGATTTTTTAGTATTTATGTATGTAATGTTTGTGGAGAAATGTACAAATTCGAAGAAGTATATATAGCGTGCATACATGCGTGTGTATGGTAGGGATTTGGAAAGTTTTCGAATTAACAAAGTTTAAAAATAATGTATAATAATTTAAAAATGGGAGTAGGGTTATAAAATTCTCTAAATTCAAAGTCATTTATTAATAAATTCTAATACAGGTAGTATCAATGATGATGTGATGTATGTGCGTATGATATTCAATGTAAAAGTGATTTGGGATATGGAAGGAAAGTGAATTCGAGTTCGTGTCAAAAGTAATAAAATTCAATTCGGATTATAGATTTTATGTAATTAAATCAGTTGCCCGTATTAAGGTAATAACAAAAAAAGGCCTAAATATAGAATCCGTGGTTAAATTATTATTCAGGACAACGGCGTGGTATATTTATTTAAAACATGCAACGTGTAAAATGCAAGTCTGACAAGTTTTTAAACGTGATATTTCTATAGAATAAGTCAAGAATTTTGTTGAAGCAATCCAAGAATAAGCACCCGAAAGTCCCCAATCCAAGAAAAACCACCCCAGTTAGACCCCAATCCAAGAAAAACCACCCCAATTAGACCCAAATCCAAGAAACAGCACCCCAGTTACACCCAAATCCAGATTAAAGGATTTTAACATATAAAATTAAAAAAATAAATATTTTAAAGTTTACGAAGGATATTGCAATAAAAAAATTCGAACAAAATAATTAAAATAAAAACATTGAAATAAGATTAATTGAATGCCAGGTTAGGTCAACTATACGCCCTTCACGACTTAACCTAACCAATCGTAAAGTGCGTACAATTAACCTAACGGGCATTCAATTAACTATTTTAGAGCAATAAACTCCCTTTCAAAAGAAACCTTAAAAAAAAACCTTTTAAAAAACTCCCTTTCAAAACCATTTTAAAATGCTCCATTTCAGTAGCATGGGCTCAAAAGGGTAGAGTGCAATCGAAATGTTGAAAATGTTGAATGAATTTTGCAAAGGGGGGGTTATTGCAAATGGGGGGGGGAGGTCTTGCAGCAATGGGCAGGGGTTATCCACAAGTTGCATTGAACAGGGGGAGCTTTGAGGAGAGAAGGGAGGATGACCTCCCACCAAAGGGGTAACCTTAACTTAAGAGAGAAAGAGAGAGAGAGAGGAGAAGGTGGATGTCCTCACCCCCAAAATGGAAACTCTAACCTAAGCCTTAACCTAAGAAGGATAGAGATGTTCGCCTGGCCCAAGCCAGACGCATAATGAGAGTTCATCTGAGCGCCCGCTGTCTTTTAAGATCCTAAGCAGCCAGTTGGCTTAATCCGCCAGCTGGCTTAGAAGGCGTAAATAACTTGTTCAGGTGTACATTATTAGGGTTCAGTTGCAAGATTTCGCTATTTATTTAATTAAAGCATATATTTTTGATAGTTGGCTTAGAAGTCTTAAGCAGCCAGTCGGTTTAGAAGGCGTAACCAGCCATTTGTTATATATACAGAGGGTGTTTGAAAACTTTCTGTACAAATTGTAATGGGGTATAGGCAACACCAAGACAAACCCTTTTCGTCTATAAGTGTATGTCCGCTGACGTCACCATTCGGCGCGAGAGGGCGCCGCTGCAATTGGCTAAAAGGTGAAGTGGGCTAGACTCGCGCTTGCCGCGGGCATTCTTAAATCGGACGTAGTACGCGTAACATGGAACGCTTCACGACTGCTGAGATGGCTGACATGCATATGGTGTATGGGGCTGCCAATGGAAGCGGAAGAGCTGCTATGAGGTTGTACCGACAGCGCTTCCAAAACAGACGTGTGCCAAACCACCAAACGTTTGCGCATTTGCATCGGTGACTGCGAGAAACTGGAACATTCCATGCAAACATGCATGACACTGGTCGGGAGAGAAACGTGCGCACTCCTGACATGGAAGAAGAAATCCTACGGCGATTTGAGGACAATCCAAGCGCAAGCACGCGAGGTGTTGCAAGTATCCTCGGTGCGAACCACGACCTGGTCTGGAGAGTGTTGCACGAGCAGCAGTTACATCCGTTTCATCGTCAGAGTCCAGGCATTACAACCTCGGGATTACCTTCTTCGTGTGGAATTCGCACGCTGGTTTCTGCAGCAGACAGCGGTGCAGCCTAATTTTCCGGCTTATGTGCTGTTCTCAGATGAGGCCTGTTTCACACGTGAGGGTGTGTTTAACGTGCACAATTCTCACGTGTGGGCGCACGCAAATCCACATGCTACACGGGTGCATGCTCATCAAGAACGGTTCGCCGTCAATGTTTGGCCGGGTATCGTCCATGGCAAGTTGATTGGGACGTACCTGCTGCCTGCCCGACTCGACGGGCGGGTTTATCGGATACTTCTTGAAGAAACGTTGCCGGAACTGCTGGAAGATGTTCCCGTGGCTATTCGTAGACGAATGTGGTTTCAACACGACGGGGCCCCAGCACACTCCAGCAACGATGTGCGGGATTATCTGAATGCCACTTTTGGGGACCGATGGATAGGCCGGGGTGGGCCCATAGCCTGGCCACCGAGATCGCCCGATTTAACATGCCTCGATTTCTTCCTGTGGGGACACATGAAGAACCTCGTGTACGAGACTCCCATTTACTCAGAAGAAGACCTCGTAGCAAGAATCGCTGTCGCCGCTGGAACTGTTCCCGAAATGCCGTGAATCTTTCGACGTGTACGTCGGTCAATGCTTCGACGCTGTCGGGCATGCATTGATGCTACCGGTCGCAACTTTCAGCACCTTCTTTAAATAAACATGCCGTGTACACTTGTTTTCATTCATTTATGTACCAGCTCCACCAATATAGCCGAAAAGGGTTTGTCTTGGTGTTCCCTATCCCCCATTACAATTTGTACAGAAAGTTTTCAAACACAAGCCCCATACACCATATGCATGTCAGCCATCTCAGCAGTCGTGAAGCGCTCCATGTTACGCGTACTACGTCCGATTTAAGAATGCCCGCGGCAAGCGCGAGTCTAGCCCACTTCACCTTTTAGCCAACTGCAGCGGCGCCCTCTCGCGCCGAATGGTGACGTCAGCGGACATACACTTATAGGCGAAAAGGGTTTGTCTTGGTGTTGCCTATCCCCCATTACAATTTGTACAGAAAGTTTTCAAACACCCTGTATATATATATATATATATATATATATATATATATATATATTATATATATATATATATATATAATTAAATAATAATATCGTTTTACATACAACCAAAAGAATTAAATAAAATACCATTACATCTTTCTGTTTATTTAGACGAATTATTGGAATTAATTTCATGAAAATATAGAAAATAAATACACATTCCTATACAAACGAGAAATATATGCAATAAAAAATAATAATAATAGTATGTATAAGAAATACCAACGAAGAATATAAATACATAAAAAAATAATAGTATAAAAAACATTTTTAAACGATGGAATATATATTCACAATAAAATTAATAATAATATAAGTACACAGTTTTAAACGATGGAATATATATAATGAAAGAATAATATACAAAAATAATAATATAAGAAATACTAAACGATGGAATATAATCATCAAAGTAGTAGTACAGGAGAAAGCTATATATATATACCCACACACAATTATATTAAATAATTAAATATATTGAAAATAAATATACATCAAAATACATACATTTATCTTCAACTGCGCTTAACTAAAACACTAAACTCGCACGTGATCGAGTCTACAGTCATATTATTGTTGCTTTGCACTACACAGTAAATACGATTTAACATTATTTCACCGTTGAAGTTATAGTGATGCCTATACTCGATGTAAATAGCCTTTATATCGTTCAATACTATTTTGTGCCCAATTTGCATTGGCAAGTTATCTTTAAACACGGCTAGAATACATTCAAAGGCACGTACAAAGAGGTCATCGTTAGCCACAACATCATTATTAAATGCAAGTTTATAAACACTCCTTTAAAATCAAGGGTTTATTCTTACCGAACCGAGCTTTTCAATCGTGGACCCATCTTCATAATTCATAGCGGCAGTTGAAATATTCTTCTAAATCGTAACGACAGTTGCTCATTATATAAAGAAATAGTTCTGTACCCTGTACCGCTCAAGTGCTATGCACTCAATTTCATGATATTTCAAAGAGTCTAAATCTTTTTAAATAAGCATCCAGCTCTAGACCATTCTCGCCTTGTTCAGTCCTACACTCGGTAAACCCGTCGAGCAGAGCGGTGCATGTGTATTCAAGAACCATATCAAAATAAAACATATCCTTAACACGCGCATCTAATATATGCTTAAGCTTGCAGAAACCGACGATTTCAAACATTCGAGGATGAAACAGTTTTGCGTAGGGACAAGAACATTATTCTCAGATGCATTCTTCCACATCAGTCGTATATCAAATGTATAGCTGATCGTTATTTATACACAACGTACAAACAATGGCATATGACGAGGTATCACTAATCTGCTATATTTTTGTACCTATACCTGCAGGCATTTCATAACGATCCTCACCCCACTTCTCAACTACACGAAGACTCTATTCATCTCCTCTACACTTAAATAACAACATTCCATTTACAAGAGTTTGTTTTTCTACAAGTCGTTTCAAGTACATAGTTAATGGCTCCGCTTTTACGCCTGAACACGCGCAGTCTTCGTCACGGACACATCGTACATGGCATTGAGAATGCTGCTCAAAGGAAGTTCCATCGTATTCCAGGAGTACACGTCCAGTTGGCTCAAGCTCTGTGATGACTATGAGCCATAGGCGGGCGGATCGGCTCGACGGGAGGTGTGAGTCACACCATAAACTGTTGGCTCGTGTACGGCATTGTTCCAACGTCAAATGGAAAACTTGTATCCCATTATACTGGGTAGGTGTTTTGAGAAATTTTCCACCTGCGATACATGAAACAATACAGGTTTTAATGTTTTATCACTCCCATTCCCCAAAATACGCACCAGACATTTTCATTCAGGTGGATTTTCACGAACTAAACACATTTTATTCACACTATGGCGCACTATTTGAGAGAAACATATGACCGTATTTTTTCCTTTTTGCTTAGCAGGCGATACCATCTCTAAATTCTGTTAAAAACTCACGCAGACCTTTAGCCACAACCTCACTACAAACCTCATGATATATATTAATGTATTGGTAAAAATCCTTCATATTCTCCATGATGACAAGATTTACATTCTCAGCCGCAGGGTACGAGTACTCGGTATGATGCAACATGACACAATACCACTTGTCACACCACTCATCAACAAGACTCACTAACCATAACCGTTGCTTCTCTTCTGCACGTGTTGTTTCTTCTACTTCACGGTATATGTAAGCTTTTATAAAGTTTAGTCCTACAACATAGTTCAATACATCGCTTGTACCACGAAATCCTGCAATGCTCTCGCCAGAATAGCCGTAGAGTATTTGTACTTCTTGTTCCTTCGCACGATTCAATGTAGCCTTAAAAGTATCAAAGTAGGGTGGAATTCAGTAACCTTATCTTCACACTTTGCTGAATACCACTTCATAAATGTTGAACAAGCAATATTAAAGGTAGCCATTACTATTTTTCGTCTACGTGGGAAAATACAAGTCTGAGATCCAGGGCTTGCAGCGGACAATTGAGCACGCAGGGTAGAGATATGCCCAAGTAGTAGCAGGAGTCACGTGGCCGATCATATAGGGAGTGCGGAGCTTAGAACTTTCTCCTGTACATACGCTGGGCTGAGCTTAGAACTTTCTCCTGTACATACGCTGGGCTGAGCTTAGAACTTTCTCCTGTACATACGCTGGGCTGAGCTTAGAACTTTCTCCTGTACATACGCACACACACACACACACACACACACACACACACACACAAATGAGAAAGTGAAACGCTAATTGAAACACGATTTATTTAATGAACGGATTATTCAAGGTGTACACAGTATATTTACAAATACGTGTAATAAATAAACACATCGTTAACAATAGACATACATAACAATCAAAGATTATGGTGTCCAAAGGGTACGGTACCATAGGTACCAGGCACCTGGTAACGTTTCTTATAGGTATTACAGCACACCTTCGTACCCCTAAGTTCCTTCACGCCCCCTAATTTTTGCGCCCGAAAATTGTAGGTACCTACAGTTAGTTGGGGTGGCTGGACGCCCTCATCTTCCAACCACACTAGATCCTTAGCCTTCACGATATATTTCATATCCTACCCCACTCTCACCCGTATCCCACAAGGTTTTGGCCATGTTGAGACAAAAGAGTCGACGTATACGATGTCTCCATACTGATCGTTGTCTCATCAGTTAACTCTCCAAGGAATTCACCAATAGGAGGCATGTATTCACCCTCCCACGCTATGAATATCACACTATCTGTATCGGCGTACAAAACACTCCGACCAAGAGAATGCAATAGACCCCAAAGTATGATGCGTGCATAGGCCGTTGTGAAGCTGACTACAGGTATGTTTGTATCCCGTGAGGTATCTGTGGCCAATTCGGTAAAGTTTTATTTTATTATGTAAGCATTACCCACATTCACGATCTCCATGATCTCTTTATCGGGATCTTTGGCATAATCCCAGACTTCACTATAACTTTGAGCCAAATGTACGTTCCCCTTGCCAGTATTCTGTACAAATTTTCCCCAAAGGCTGTTTAGGCACAATTTTGCACTAAAGCGCTTGCCTGGGTTCTTTACAATTTGGGAACGGTCAAGCTGTATCCCTTCACAGTCACGGTAACGCTGAATATAAGCTGATGTTTCACCTTCGGTATCAACTCCTCGCGGATACCCTGATGCCTCTACCTTATCCTTCAAAAAAGTGTTTATATATGGCGTGAAAAGGTTGGGTAGCTTCTGAAACCTCCACACCTCATATATCGTCAATATTTTTTAGCCATGGCGAATGGCTAGGTCCAGCTCAGGGCTTGTATATACGCCTCTGATCTTACGCTGGTTGATTGTGTGATTAAATTCCGCATTGGTCTCCTCCGCGCACTTCACGCACAGGGGAAAATGAACTTGTGGTCTATAACGACGGGTAAGATCGGCATCCATAAATCGCGAGAGGGGAGCACATCTACGAAAGAAAGGCCGAAATAATACCAGTTCAAATTTGTTGAGAACACCTCGATGGTGGCCAGGTCAGGTCCCACCAGTTTTTCAGGTGCACCTACGGGGTACGGATTGTTCTTCACCACGTAGGGATATGAAGAACAGAAGTCGTAGTAATGGAATTTCACTCCCTCCGTAGGCGGAAAGTATAGTTTAAAGGGATTTATACGCTCTCTGAACAAGCTATCACCGCATTTGAGAGGATTCAGCACCATTGAACGTTTGATCGTGTTTATTTCTTCACGGTACTGTCTATCTGTTTCCATCCATGCATAGTACTCATGCTCCCGCAAGACCTTTTGAGTGAACTGGGCGCCTATAACCTGATCGCTGATACCATGTGGCAATCCTTACAATGTTTCACTATATCTTCAGCAAACTCGAGACATCCGTTACACAAATCATGATGCCGTCTATATTTTCGTCTTTTATCATAACTCGCGTAGATAGTCCTTATATTAGGGATGGGGAGATACGTTGCCCCTGACAGTCCTAAAATGAGTAGGGGTCTTGTACGATCTTTCACACAGCTTTTAAGAACATACAGTCCTACGACGATCATCCATTCCAAATACAACTATACGAACATTCATTTCCTGTTCTACCCATCTCAACTCTTCAGGACCCATATTACACTCAAACTCAAGTTTACAGTCTAGAGCTAGTTTACGGGCACGCTCCGCTACCGTAGGCAGCCAAATTTTTTGGCTCGTGTATTTAGAACAGTAAACATACGGGCCAAGACTCGTGCTGTAAAGCCTCAACCACGATCGGCGTTAATATGCCGCCTGTAAATAACCGGAGGATTGAAGTTAAGAGTATAAGGTGTGGCACTATGACCCGCAACACGGAATACACGGTCAATATTTACCGTGAAGTTGTCATATTGAAGGCTGTACTACTTTGAGAGGCCTGCATTATACGGCCTAATATATACTCTATATCTACAACTGCTAAGCGTCTGAATGGTACTACTACCCAAAAATCATCTACATCTCCGTCATCTGACCCGAATCCGAAGGACAGCCTCGTCCTGACTTCAAGTTCGTCGCGGTTCTGAAGGGCAAACTCCACAATACGTTCAACAATGCGCCGTAGTCCGTGTTCAACACCATTGCTATATATGGATCTAGGATCATCCCTGACTATATACCGATTTCTCGTCAGGTCTGGGGTGGGGGTGGCGGTGTTTACCAACTCGAATGTTATACCATCCTCTACAGTACGAGTAGCTGCTGTTCTTGTGGAGGATGTTCCCGGAATTGAACAGGAATAAAGGGGTATATTTGAGGAAGGTACTATTGTCGGGGTTATGTCGTAGGAAGTAGAGGGTTGGGGCTCTATTACTGTTGGTCTAACAACGGGCGCAATCCTTGCACGCTTTATACCTGACGTGGAGGGCTCTTCATTATGCTTCCGCTTTGAATTGTCGGGTGCTACAAGTGTTGCTGATGTGGGCGTGTTAACGGGGGTGGATTCTGTGACATCGACTACACTGTCATCGGGGTCATCTGTAATATCGATGATGGGGTGTTGTACCTCATCGTCATTCACGGTTCTGTGGAATAAGAGGAAAAACAAGACTGTAGAATGTAAGGATCACCACTTAAATTTTTATTATATTTTGTAAATGACCCACTTATTAGTGCGACGTGTTAGAGATGGAATCTATAGAGAATTTCAGGTTCACGAGACCATCCACATGTATTATATCTGGCCCTACAGGATGTAAAACGGTGTTTATGCTTAAAATAATTAAAGAAAAGGGAGAGATGTTCTCAAAACTTCTACATTAAGTAATATGGTGCTATAGGACGTATCAATCAGTGTTCAACGAGTACCAAGATGATATTTTATTCCACAAAGGTGTATATGACGTTAATTCGTTAAAGGGAAGTGAACATAGTCATATAATTGACGATCTCATGTTGGAGATGGATAAAACGTTTGCCGAGACATTTACAGTGTTCTCCCGCCATCTTAACATGAGCGTGTTCTTCATAACCTGAATTTATTTTTCAAAAATAGATACATGCGTGATGTGTCGTTAAATACACAATATCTAGTCTTATTCGCGCAACGTAGAGATGTATTACAAATTGGGGTATTAGCCAATCAAATGTTTCCCAGTCAGCGTAAGGAGTTTTTGGAAGTTTATAAAGAAGCTAGAAGCCAGCGTTATGGATATTTGCTTTGCGACCTTCATCCGCGAAACACGTTTAGGGTGATTCTAAGAACGAATATATTTCTAAACGAGCCAGCCTGAAACGGTGTATATTCCAGAATGACAAAGAGGCTAAAAAATACCATAAATTAATAAAATCTATCATCGACTGCCACGGGCAATGCAACAGATGTTTGCTAAAAATATCGACATGACTTTTTGAAAAGCATCTGTGAAATCTGTCTTAAGGTTATAAATTGCAATGTATCAATGAAACCCCCTCAGAAGGCTCGCCTACGCCGTTACAAGAACATAATACGTACACTCGGTCGTAAAAGTCAAACTGTGAGGAAGAAAAAACGAATTATTGTATAAAGAGGAGGGTCATTCCTTCCCATCTTATTTTCAGTTTTGGGTCCTTTACTGACTAGATTAATATAATGAAGAAAGTGGTAGTGATTCCACACGAGGTGTATGATTCACTGCAAAGTTCAAAGAGTCCAGACACGGTTCTAGAATCCCGTAAAAGCAGGTTTAAAAGAATGGAAAGCGAATTGTTAGCCCTATTAAACAGTGAAAAAACACCTGATGAGAAAAGATTCTTATACCAAGAAGCTCTGCAGAAATTTCTTCACGAGTACCCACACAAAATATCGAGCATGTATTAAAAAGCACCCTCCCACATAAAATGAGGAATAAAGGTTTAAGTCTTTATAAACTATAGAATGAGGATCCCAACATAGTGCGGACAGATACAGGTGAGATCATTGTGGAAGGAGCAAAGGTACGCTGATCGAATATAGTAGACCTCGTCCATGATCTGGTGAGAAATTGGGATAGGCCCTCACCATCAGGATGGAAGCATATTAAAACAAGACTACATCAAATAAATGTCCCCAAAACAATGATAGGAAATCTGAACAGGTTAAAAGACTTGGAACAAATATCGCATGTGCCATAATTGAGAACACCATCACCCCTAGCGGTAGCAACTCTGAAGAGGAGAGAGAAGAAACTAAACAACAGTCATCCTTACCCACGTGCCTCTAAAATATGCAAATGGCTAACACATTAAGAAGACGTTATTATAACATTTCTAGCTCAGCCTCCTACGGAGGAGTAGATAGACTGTACAGGAGTGTTTACAGTGAAGGAGTAGGGAAAAAAGGTGTTGAGAGGTTTTTGTGGGAGCAGGACGCTTATACACTTCATAAGCCTGTGAGAAAAAGGTTTAAAACAGCCAAGACAACAGCGGCATCGATTGACTCTATTTGGCAAGTAGATTTAACATACATACAAAGATATTCAGTGTATAACGATGGTTACCGCTACATCCTATTCATAATAGATATATTCTCTAGACACCTGTGGCTAATTCCTCTGAAAAATAAATCGCCTAAAACAGTTGCTAAAGCCAACAAAACAATGAAGTTGAAAGAAAACACGGTTCCTGGCTATATTTGAGCGGATATGGGGAAAGAATTTATAGGCCTAGCTTTTCAAAACATATTGACAAAGTTTAATATCAGCTTCTACTCTACCAATTCTAGACATAAGGCCTCTTTAGCTGAATGAGTTCAACGTACCATAAAGGAACGCAAGCACCGCTATTTTACACATAAAAACACATACAGATTTATAGACATTATAGAATCATCTTACAACCGCTCAAACCTTTGCACGATTGGTGCAACACCTAACGAGATTTTAGAAAGAGGGATGCGCACAGAGCCTGTTAGAAGATATGGAACACCACCACACTCTGCGCGTTTCAAAATCAATAACTATGTAAGGCTGTCGCGTTCGGGAAATAAATTCGCGGAGGGATTTGAGTAAGGATGGACACGGGAGATTTTTAAAGTTAGGGCTATGAGACCTAAAGACGAGATAATGCTGTATTACGTTGAAGATTTGAATAGGGAAGAAATCGCAGGTTTTTACCGGGAGGAGTTGCAGAAAGTTATATTTAATTTAGGAAAAAATGTTTAAAATTGAAAAAATTTTAGGAAGCAAAGGTTCAGGAAAGAGAAAAATGTACCTGGTGAAATGGCTAGGGTATCCAGAAAGCTTCAACACCTGAATAAAAGCTGCTGCAATAATGAAGCTTAAATAGTATGCAACGTGGCGCCTAACCATTTCTACGTCACACTACCGTCCTCCTCGTCCCTGTCTGTACATCCTAACACACCCTGGCATCTTTGTAAGAGAGCTTCATGGACCCATTGAATTGGGTCGTGATTCGTATGAGGTGGGGATATGCGAGATTCAGCTGGACACCCTCTTTTTAAATATTAATTATAAAGAACCCGTTTTTACGATTCTTAGAGGCTGTAATGAGTGTGAAAAAGCCGTGGTAACTCAGGATGAAACCATACGGATCGCCCAGATTGGGAATGCACGGTATTACAGTACTGTAGTAACACTAGGCTGCTATGGTGCGGCGAGGATGTTGTGAGAGACTTGAACGCAAGTTTAAAAAACTCAAATCTTACGGATGAATTAGTATACAAAATCGTAAACAAAGAAAACCCTGCACATACTGTGACCCTAAAATCACAGGCTGACAGAAATATTAAAGACAAAGGATTGTTCAAAATTATAACCTAGGGGCGATATCGATTAGCCTTCCAAAGAGATACCTTTCACGAGGCACAACGTGACTTGTCCATCGTAATGTACCAGATGAAATTGGAGAAATTGAGTGACGGATATACACCCCTAGACATGTGCTATATTTACAGCAATATAGCGGAGCACCAGTTTGTTGGGGATACCCAGTCACGCCTGCTGCACATTGCACACATTCCCAACCATAGAAAGAAGAGCATGAGTATTACATATGACAGGCCCCATTATGTGAATGTCGCGACTAATCTAATAACCAACATCTCAATATATATAAGAATGATTGAGGGAAAAAATTTCTCATTCGGTAATGGGAGGTTAACAGTAAAGCTGCACTTTCGACGCATTGAGTTATAATGGACAGAAAGCCTTTCACAGACTATCGAGGTGTGAGATACCAGCGTGGTAGTGGACTTGGATCCATTTTTTCAACCATATTACGTACAGCTTTCCCCTTGCTCAAGAAGGGACCCAGATGCCTGGGGAGGAAAGCGCTACAATCAGGTCTTAACACGGCAGAAGGCATATTGGCTAGGGTTAAACATAAAGAAGCCGTAAAAAACACTTAAATCGTACACGGGACGAAATCGTCAAAGATGCAGAGAAAAATGCATGATGGTGGGAAGAAGAAAAGTGCTGTCCGGAAGAAGGGATTACCAGCACGTGGTATTAAATGTAAAAGGATATCAAAAAAGAAGTGTTCTATGCGAATGAAACCTATGGTTGACCATTTTTTGTACTGATATAAGCTAAGGACATTGATCTCATGAATCATAGACTGTTTACTACTTGTCGAGAGAGGTGGTACTATTTCTGACTCGTCATGGCACGCTTCATCCATCCGTGTAGTTCACAATGTTGTAAATCGGAGTTGTCCCTCTTTGATATGCCTCCAACTCAAGTTTCTATTGAGTACAGTGACTATTACGATTAACCCGTTAAACACAATTAGTTCCCCGAGTGATCCAATAGAATTCGTGATACCCAGCTGAGGCCCTTACTTTTTTGACCCAAGCTGTGTGCACATGTACGCTAAACTACGTATAACCCATTCTGATGGAACGGACTGCGATGACAAATATGCTGTATACCCTGAAACAAACTTTCTGCACTCCATATTACCAGTGTGATGTATATTTAAATCAGGTCAACATATCGGCAGGAACTGGGTACTATCACCTACGAGCCTATCTGGAAAATGTGCTAACTTTTCCAAAGAAGCGAAGGATACCTTTTTAAATACCGAGGGTTATTATCAAGCTAAAGAAGAAAGTACTATAAAGGACAAATTTAAAAATTCTAAAAAGAAGGTATCTGAATGTTGTGGACGCTTGCATACAGACTTCACATTCCAGAGAAGTTGCACGAATCCTGAGATCTGTTTAAATCTAGGAGCTGATCAAGAAGAGAGAGCAAAACCCGTTGTGATTCACATTATCGAGACGTACCTCCGCGTATGGAGAGTGAAATTAAGGCCGCCTAAACAAATAGAAATTGAGAAAAACTTACTACATGCCACAGTAAAATACCCAGTTAATAGAGCATAGATCAAACTATACACGGTGCCAGCAGGGCTGGCATCGAAACAGAAAACATCGCCATGGGAAATCTACCAGAAAGGATATTAATTGGAATGCAGGACCATGCTTCGGTGAATGGAAAATATAAAAAGAGTGCCTTTAAATTCGAGAATTTCGGCCTTAAAAATATAAATCTATACGTCAATGGCGTTGCATTGGGTGAGGCTATGGATATAGATTATTCATCAGACGCTGTATTCCCGCTTTGCGTGAGAGCATATAGTAATCTGGCTCATATCGCAGGTGCTTGTGATGAGCTCGGGTTTGGGGTAACGCAGAAAGAATTTGTCGATCAATTTAACCTTTATCCCTTTGATATCACACCTGACTTACCTGCTAGTGTAAATACACACTTAAGTCCACCAGAGTGGAAACATCTCAGTCAGATTGGAATTCCCCACGCAGATAGATGTGCCTATTAGTGTACTTATATACCTCGAGTCACAAGCCCTAATAGAAGTTGACATGTTTAGGAGCGTTGTCACTGAACTTTAAAATGGATGCAAATACACTTCAGAGAGTAATGAAGAGTGAACGAATCACACGTTCCAAATTTATTGGGGTGTTTGCGAAGAATGAAACATTGTAATTGCCATCTACGAGAGATTGCGGTAATCTTATTGTGAATACAGGTGTTATTGGTAGTGAAGGAATTCATTGGTTTGCAATATATTTTAAAAATAGGGACCGCATGTACATTTTGATTCACTCGGGACTCAGCCCGATAGTGACCCTGTTATTGTAAAAATTTCTCGAGCAGTTGCATTTCCCCGAAGTTGTATGGAATCCCTTCCGGCTACAAGGATATTTTAGTAATACTTGCGGGATGTGCTGCCTTAAATTTCTCATGCATATGTCACGTGGTAAGGAATTTATAAATTTTTAAAAATTATTCGACCCGTATTACACTCAACGAAACGACGAAATGGTAAGCAGACAGATAAAAAGCCATTTTCCGATTGTGCGCACTCGTTGTATAGTATGATGTTTTCTTCATATATATATATATATATATATATATATAATTGCATCCAATAATATTAGTTTGTGTATCCAGTAGCTTATTTAAGATGGTTATTGTACTAAAAACATGATTTCTTTCATTTAATAAATTGATGGAAAACATTGCGTCTTCTTCTTACCAGGAAAAAAACCTCGACACATAAGAAAAAGAAAAACTTATTATTTCTTTAATGATGTGGCAATCACTGGGTTGACTGCGCGGTAAAACTTCTACCTCCGTATTCAGGTTCACGACATACGTTTCTTCAAAACGCAAAAAGAAAAGATTGTATAACACGAGTAAAATCCTCGTCGGACCTTAAAGGAAAAAGAATAACTAATTAGTTCATACTGAATCTTTTTTAATGAAAACCCAATTGCTTAAAACATATGCAGAGTATTACAACGTGCAGATATCTTCGAGCCGCTCGGAGTAGTTCCTTTAACCCTAGAATGCATAACCCCGGCCTCTGAGGCCCGCCGAATGTTATATTTATCCGGGTTATGCATTCTAAGGTTAAGAGAAAATGCCGAATAATATTTCATTTATTATGGAATTTATAAAATTATTTAAAACTTGCAAAGGATTGCTGTAAAAAATTCAACGATTTTGCTCAAAACAGGACTTTAGCATAATATTAATTGCAAAATAATCTATAATTGCAGATACCTACTATTTTAATGAAGCACTTTAAATTTGATTAGATGAATTACTACAAACCTCCATATATATATATATATATATATATATATATATAATATGAAATAACCCAGAACAGTGCTCTTTCTCCTATTGACGGGCACACTAAAATAAATAACAAGTTAGCGAATAAATGGCTAAAAAAATAAAATTGCAGGCACATAATTACTTACATTTCTACGGTAGTCCATTGCGTCGGATCGTAAGGAGCGTCATTGCAAATATCTTCAACGGATTGCGTTGGAAATAATCCGTCCCGATCGGCTGCGTTAAAAAGATTAATTGTGGACCCCGCCTTAGTGTCTCCAGCTTGATATAAATCCAGTAAACTGTAAAGTTGTCGATACATGACGGAGGGAATGTGTTTCTTTATTCACTGGTGAAAATAACTGCTGTGAGTTCCAGCTGAAAATATTCAATTTTATATGTTTGCTCCCCAAGCACCACCCAAAAAGACTAATAGGGGAGTTCGTAAGTTTGCTGATTGTTTGTCAATGTAACTGGGCGAAGCTATGTTAAATTTGTGTAACAATCGTAACACCGATATAACAGACCCACGCTTTGGACGTCCTGATTGGTCGCCTTCATGACTAATGGTAACTTTATTAATGGTTCATTCTCTACTTAGCTTTGTTTTCAATGCTACATCTCAAGGTGTATGAGCTCACTTGCACACTATCACGAAAATATTTTGCATTAATATTTGCGCTCATTCTATTCTCAGCTTTCCCATTTTGGAACCCACCTCTTCATGCAATATCCACTCCCCACTTTGCAACATTCCCCCTTTGAAACACCCCTACCCCCTTTGCACCCTCCTCATTTTCTCATTTGCATATACAAGAGGAGTTTATTCTATGGTAGCTTCCGCCCGAATTATTCATTCTGACGAAGGTCAAGCTTTTCACTCCACCTTTGACCCAGAGTTTAACGTGGAATCCGAAACACCAGCAGCCCAGCGTCTTAATCACTACGCTACCCACGGTACCCATTTATCTACCAACCAATTGTGTGGAAGGATGATCGTTTACCGCGCTCCGGCTGCCGTCACCGGTTCTCGAACCCGGTGCCGATGGATTCGTATTCAGCGACGCTAACCACTGAGGCGTAACATTGAATGAAAAACAATTGAAAGAAAATGCATAAAATATAATGATTACACACATATACATTGAAATTGAAAAAAGAGACTCAATCTCGACCCAGGGTACCCCAATTATTTAATTAATAATACAAGAAATGCACTGGACTCTCTTATATTGTACAGAATCATACTGAATATTTATTTAAAAACTAAATATAAATAAATCCAAAGAACTTCATTTTTCTACGTGAAGGTCAAAATATGATAATAAAAACCCACTCTGATAGACAGAGTTTATTTCCACAACAGTTTCGATGCCAACTGGCATCCTCTTCGGTTGGCTACAGAAAAACGAATGAACCAAAAACAAGAGGGAAAAACAGTCCAGGGACCATTAAGAAATTCGCACCTAGGTTAGATCCCGTTCAACCGACACCGGAAGAACATTTTTTTTTTTATTAAAGGGACCCGCTTATAAGTACATTCGCACAAATTTAAAACTCTCTTCTTATTCAATACATAGAGATTCTATTATTTTATTTTTTTTACATAATTATTACCTTTATTATTACATTTATTACATTTAATATTGCATTATTATTTATTTCAGAAATTATAAATTTATTATTACGTTGGTAATTACATTGTTGTTTATTATACAGAAATTATAAACCGAAAACGAATGAAAAGGCGAGGAGGAAACAATCCAGAAACCATTAAGAAATTCGCACCTAGGTTAGAGCCCGTTTCCCCGACACCAGAAGGGTATTTTATTAAAGGGTCCAGCTTATAAGTACATTCGCAAAAATTAAAACCATCTTCTTGTTCTATACATACAGATTCTCCTATTTTGACATAATTACTGCATTTATTACTGCATTTACGTTTTTTAACATTTATTATTATTATTACCTTTACATTTATTATTACATTTATTTTATTACCTTTGTTATTACATTTATTGCATTTACATTTATTTTCACATTTATTACTTCCATTATTACACTTACATTTACGTTTATTATTCCATTTACATTTTACCGAAAAAACGAATGAACTAAAAGCGAGTAAGGAAACAATCCAGAGACCTTTAAGAAATTCACACTTAGGTTAGAACCCGTTCACCCGACACCGTAAGAGATTTTTTGACCAAGAATCTCATTAGACGGTCCAGCTTATAAGTACCTTCGCACAAATTAAAATTATCCACTTGTTCTATCCATACAGATTCTATTATTTTTCGTTTGACTTAATTATTGCATTTATAAAGTAACTTACTTGATTCCCAGTCCGTAGCATGATCATTTTGACTGGCGTGATAAAAAACTGCATTATTAGTATTACAACTTCTGACGGCATATTTGTGTTCTTTAATACGTGTTTCAATATTTCTTCCAGTTTCTCCTACGGTATTCTAAATCACAACTTTTACAGGGAATGCTGTAGACACAGGCTTGTTCCTGTTTTGCAACGTTATTCCTAACCAATTTACGTTTTAGGTGGACGCATATTTGAACGCCAAAGCAAACTCAAAATCTTTTGTAACGGTTTTACTCTTTCTAAGCCGGTAATGTAAGGCAAACTCACACATTGTTTTTGGTTAACTGAAGGTTCTCGAGGGGCATAAAAAGATTTTCTGGCTTTAAAATACGCCTTTCTGATAAACCACTCAGGCTATTTTAAATCCTTAAAAATGTTCCAAATCTTTGAATTTTCCGGGTCCAGCAAATGTGGGCTACAAATCCTGAGTGCTCTTAGAAACATGGAAGAAATAATTCAGCTTTTAACCCCCGTCATTATGATATGAAAAATAATGAATGTACGAATTACAATGAGTAGGTTTTCTATAGACCGTGAAATTGGACTTTCCCTTTACGTTAATGACCAAAACATCTAGAAAAGGTAATTGTTTGTCGTTCTTCCATTCATATTTAAATTTAATAGAGGGAACAAGATTATTTAATGACTGAAAGAAAGTGTCAAGGTTGTTTCAGTGGTCAGGCCAAAATGAGAAAATATCATCTACATAACGAAACCAAATTAGATTCCTGGGACATATTGTTTGCAACAATTCCGACTCATAATATTCCATATATAATGTACTCAGTACAAGGGATAAAGGGGACCCCATTCCCATACCAAAACGTTGCAAATAAAATTCTTCACCGAAGAAGAAGGCATTATTGGTGACACAGAGTTTTATTAGTTCTAAAAATACAAATGTGGGCATGCTTAGTTCTACGTTACATGTTGGCAATTTTCTATCTAAAAAAATAAGTACATCATCAATGGGAACTTCGTTAACAAAGACTCAACGTCAAAACTGATCATTCTTCCCCGCTTTAAATCTAAGGACATAACTTTGTTAATAAAGTCACAGGAATTAGTGATGTGCGAGCCTGAAAATTTACCAACTAATTGGGACAATTTATCTGCAAGAAATTTAGATAACCTGTAACTAAAGGAACCCCTGTGTGAAATAATGGGACGGAGTGGTATATTAATCTTATGGGTTTTGGGTAAGCCGTAAATGTGCTGGAGTTCGGGGTTAATCTGTAGAAATCTTTTAGGGTCAATCGCCGGGACATCTTTTAATAAGTTCCTGATAGTTTTGTTGAATTCAGCAGAAAGACGCTTTAGGGGGGACGATCTCACTTTGGTGTAGGTGAATTCATCATTAAGTTACGCTTCCATTTTTTGTTTATAATCACACATGTCCAAAATAACCACAGTGTTACTTTTGTCCGCTTTAGTGACAAATATTGGTTCGTTCTTCCTGAGCTTGTCTAAAGCTAACCAGAATCTTTTGGGAATCGAGTCCATTGAGTTGAAATGTCGGGTGAACGGGTTCTAACCTAAGTGTGAATTTCTTAAAGGTCTCTGGATTGTTTCCTTACTCGATTTTGGTTCATTCGTTTTTTCGATAAAATGTAAATGGAATAATAAACGTAAATGTAAATGTAATAATGGAAGTAATAAATGTGGAAATAAATGTAAATGCAATAAATGTAATAACAAAGGTAATAAAATAAATGTAATAATAAATGTAAAGGTAATAATAATAATAAATGTTAAAAAACGTAAATGCAGTAATAAATGCAGTAATTATGTCAAAATAGGAGAATCTGTATGTATAGAACAAGAAGATGGTTTTAATTTGTGCGAATGTACTTATAAGCTGGACCCTTTAATAAAATACCCTTCTGGTGTCGGGGAAACGGGCTCTAACCTAGGTGCGAATTTCTTAATGGTCTCTGGATTGTTTCCTCCTCGCCTTTTCATTCTTTTTTCGGTTTATAATTTCTGTATAATAAACAACAATGTAATTACCAACGTAATAATAAATTTATAATTTCTGAAATAAATGATAATGCAATATTAAATGTAATAAATGTAATAATTATTTAAAAAAAATAAAATAATAGAATCTCTATGTAGTGAATAAGAAGAGAGTTTTAAATTTGTGCGAATGTACTTATAAGCGGGTCCCTTTAATAATAAAAAAAATGCCCTTCGGTGTCGGGTGAACGGGATCTAACCTAGGTGCGAATTTCTTAATGGTCCCTGGACTGTTTTCCCTTCTTGTTCTTGGTTAATTCGTTTTTCTGTAGCCACCCGAAGAGGATGCCAGTGGGCATCGAAACTGTTGTGGAAATAAACTCTGTCTATTAGAGTGGGTTTTTATTTATCATATAAATAAATCGTTGAAGAATTGTGCGCCATTCTCTCTGGGATGTGTGTGTGTGTGTGTGTGTGTGTGTGTGGTGTGTGTGTGTGTTCCGATTTACAACATTGTGAACTACCCGGATGGATGAAGCGTGTGTGTGTGTGTGTGTGTGTGTGTGGCTTATCGATGTTTATTTAAATTGAAAACATGAATTGTTAAGGAGTTATTTCTTTTAGATTTTGAAGGCAGACGTTTATAGGATGATAATACGCTGCAAAAAATAAATGTTATTCTATGAGAATATTTATATTGTCTATTATGATTTTTAGTATTCTCAAATCAAAGAATAACTAAGGAGAAGCAGAGCGAAAGATCGTGGTGGTCTCCGCTGCTATATAGGTCAAACCACATTCCATTCTAGCCTTTTTGGAGTAGCCTCGAGTTTTTATGTGTATTTACACCGTTATACGCTCCCTCCAATCCTTCTCGTCTCAATATAATGTGAAAATGAATGTTATTCTATTTATTTCGGATTAATTGCATTTATTTTATTGTTAATATTGGTATTCGTTTAAATGTGTTTTAATTAGTTCGAGCAAATTTAAGGAGAATTAACTTTGATTTCGGGGAATTTTCTTTATAAAAAATAATATAAAAGTATATACATATATATATATATATATATATATATATATATATATATATATACACACACACACATATATAGTATATATATATATGTATATATATATATATATATATATATAAACACATATATACACACACACACACATATATATATATATATAATCATGCGGGTTGCTTCTGCAAAGCTTCAATTTAATATTTAGGAGAAATCCAATGACAAGGAGGAATGTAAATGCCATGAAAAGTCTTCTTTAATGCGCAACGTTTCGAGCAATACGCTCATCTTCAGGCTAAATAATAACATAAAATAAAATCAATAAATAAATGAAACAAAAGACAAAATAATTTCTATAAAACCTATTCATTACAAGCAAAATTTAAAAAGACTAAAAGAAGAGAGTTAAATTCAAAGTTATAAAAATTTACATATAAAATTACAAGAAATTTAAAAAGCTATTTTTAAATTACATATAGTAAATTTGAAATTAGTACAATGGAATAATTAACACTACTAACCCTTCATTGCTGGTTCCGAGGCACAAGTAATTTAAAACAAAACAAAGGGAACATACTATGGGTTGGGTGGTTGGAGAGTTATAAGTTGGGGAGGGGGAATTATAAAAAATTTAGAGGGACAGCTGAGGAATCAACGTTTAGAGAAGGGGTCAATGTTTTAATATAGAGAGATTCCAAAATTCTAAGTGAGTTGGGACAAGAATTACAACCGAGAATTTTAAAATTATCTAAAGTGACATCAGTTTTACATTTAATACTATGTTCCCGGATACTAGAGGCTTCTTTTTTATTTAAAATTTTACCTGTTCGGCAACTTATTCCCATATGCGAATAAAATCTAGCCCTGAGAGAGCGCACGGTGCTGCCAATATAAGTACCAAGGAGACACCTTGGGCAGGTAAATAAATATACAACACCGCTACGCAACGAATCAGGGGTTCGATCCTTCGCTGAGAAAAAGCTACCTAAAGACGTTTTATTAATAAATATAATGCGAAAATCAGTATGATAAAATTTTTTTTTTAACAACTTGGTAAATTTAAGTTTAAATTCTTTATTCATGGTTTTTAAGCAATGTTATTTTACTTTCAATAATAAGGTTTACCAACAAATTGACGGTGTTGGGATGGGATCACCCGTCGGACCTTTATCAGCTGATTTTTTTATGACTCATTTAGAAAGTGTAATTTTTAGACAATCTCCCACCCATTGTAAACCAATTTTTTACCGACGCTTCGCTGATGACTCGATAGCTGTTTTTGATAATGCTGTACAAGCGCAACAATTTTTTAACTTCTTAAATTCTCTGCACCCCAATATAACTTATACAATGGAAACTGAGGAAAATGGCTCCCTACCCTTTTTAGATCTTCTGATTTCGAAAAAAGGTGATTCTATTACTACATCAGTTTACAGGAAAACCACTTTTACCGGTTTGGGCATGAATTTTTTTAGTTTTACTGATTTTGACTATAAGATGTCGTGTATTAAAACTCTCTTGTTCAGAGGATATAATTTGACTTCTAGTTTTACTTTACTTAACGATGAATTTAATAATTTAAGATCATATTTTACCAATAATAGTTTTCCTGTTCAATATGTAGATAAGCTAATAAGATCTTTCTTAAATAATGTTTATAGCCGTCAACTTCCCTGTATTTCAGTGCCTAAAGATATAAAATATTTCTTGGTACCTGAAATGGGTCCCATGAATAAAGAATTTAAACTTAAATTTACCAAGTTGTTAAAAAAAAAATTTTATCATACTGATTTTCGCATTATATTTATTTATAAAACGTCTTTAGGTAGCTTTTTCTCAGCGAAGGATCGAACTCCTGATTCGTTGCGTAGCGGTGTTGTATATTTATTTACCTGCCCAAGGTGTCTCCTTGGTACTTATATTGGCAGCACCGTGCGCTCTCTCAGGGCTAGATTTTATTCGCATATGGGAATAATTTGCCGAACAGGTAAAATTTTAAATAAAAAAGAAGCCTCTAGTATCCGGGAACATAGTATTAAATGTAAAACTGATGTCACTTTAGATAATTTTAAAATTCTCGGTTGTAATTCTTGTCCCAACTCACTTAGAATTTTGGAATCTCTCTATATTAAAACATTGACCACTTTTCTAAACGTTGATTCCTCAGCTGTCCCTCTAAATTTTTTATAATTCCCCCTCCCCAACTTATAACTCTCCAACCACCCAACCCATAGTATGTTCCCTTTGTTTTGTTTTAAATTACTTGTGCCTCGGAACCAGCAATGAAGGGTTAGTAGTGTTAATTATTCCATTGTACTAATTTCAAATTTACTATATGTAATTTAAAAATAGCTTTTTAAATTTCTTGTAATTTTAAATGTAAATTTTTATAACTTTGAATTTAACCCTCTTCTTTTAGTCTTTTTAAATTTTGCTTTTAATGAATAGGTTTTATAGAAATTACTTTGTCTTGTGTTTCATTTATTTATTGATTTTAATTTCATATTGTTATTATTTAGCCTGAAGATGAGCGTATTGCTCGAAACGTTGCGCATTAAAGAAGACTTTTCATGGCATTTACATTCCTCCTTGTCATTGGATTTCTCCTAAATATTATATATATATATATATATATATATATATATATATATATATATATATATTATAGTAATTATTATTTTGCATGCATTTTTCTTTTATCGTTAATTATACTAGCAGGAAAATACGAAGAAAACAAATGAATAAAGGATTCCTCAATTACTTTGCTAACGCAGAAATTTCTTTATAAAAAATAATATAAAAGTATATATAGACTTCTCATTTAATTCTTTTGGATGTATATATAAAGTGTACTGTTATTTTATGTGGTTACTTTGTTGTTTTATTTCAATTGTTTTTCTTTTACTGTTAATATTGGGATTTTTTTAAGTCTTTTAACCTTTAATAAATAAATAAGTGGTAAACCCTCCATATAATAAAAAGTGGCATCTGGCAACTCCCAACGCTCTATATAACAGATGCTAGGCCCCTGGACGCTCATTATGCGATGGACACCGGTGGAATAAAGAACTCTCTCCCTCTTAGGTTAAGGCTTAGGTTACGGTTTTTCTTTGGGGGATGAGGACATCCCACTTCTCCCCCAAAGACTATCCTCCTCCTTTCTCTCCCTCTCTTAGGTTGAGGTTACCCCTTTGGGGGGAGGTCATCCTCCCTTCTCCCCCCAAAGCTCCCCCCTTTCATTGAAGCTTCGAGGATAACCCCTCCCCTTTTTGCAAGAACCCCTCCCCCTTTTCAATATCCCCTCCCCCATTTCCAATAACCCCACCCCATTTTGCAACAACCCCTCTCCATTTGCAACATTGAACAACATTTGCAATATTGCAATTGCACCCTACCCTTTTGCGCCCACACTACTTATTTCCTTTACATGCACTGTATCAGTAGGAGCAGTAGGACGATCAGCCATTATTGTTAAAGCTAAGATTGCAATATTGACTAAATACAACAAACAAATTTCTGCCCGCGGTTAATTGAATGTCTTGTTAGTTTAATTGAATGGCCGGCTAGTTCAACTGTACGCCCTTGATGATTGGTTAGGTTAATTCGTGAGATTTACGTTAAAACTAACGAAAATATCATGACTTAACCTAACCAATCGTCAAGGGTGTACAGTTGACCTAACCGGACATTCAATTGACCTAACCGGGCATTCAGTTGCCCTAACCGGGTATTCAGTTGACCTAACCTCGCATTCAATTGACTTAAATGAGCATTCAATTGACCTAACTGGGCATTCAATCGACCGGGGGAAACTCACAAGTGGATAGATCACAGCACTGCAGTATCACATGCTCACACTCCAACAATAATATTCAGACTAAACTAGGTCTACTGTAAACAGGCAACAAATATACATTAATAATAACAAGACGACGTAAACAGGAACAAATTTACATTTTCTGAATTTGACGACAGACTATACACTAGGGCGGAGTGAAAAACTCATTTTTCGAATTTTCAAATTGGCTAGTGTGGAAAATGTGTGGAGTAGTGAGGAAATAAGCTGGTATAAATTTAAAATCATAATATTAATATCTTCAGGTGCCACAATGACCTTCAATATTGAAAAAAATTGAAAAAAGCAGATTTTAACCAATAATTACAGAAGAGTCCACGATGCACAATAGACAAGAATTTATTCACACTTGTATAAAAATAGCTCAGTCAACCTTTAAAAAAAGTTTCTATTCTCTAAAAACAGTTTTCTATAGTCAGCTCACTCAGCTGTCACGTGAGTACCTCGGTTCAGTGTAGCTGTCGCTCTCGTAGCAGGTGGGTGTTCTGTTGTTGGCGTTACTCAGATAGTCTAAACTATATTTCTTATATATTTTGCATTTCTGTATTGTGTTGCCCTAAGTTTGCCATGTACTATTAACTGAAATTAACGTATAATTGATATTAGCTCCTTCTTTTTCAGATTTGTATACTTTCAAAATGTCTCGAGTTTGTGCAAAATCAACCAGGGCCTCAACTGAGTGCCCCATGTTTGGTATGGGGGAAGATTTGTGGCACAGGAATCTTCCTACATACGAAGGAGTTTTTAAATATTACTTGTTTGTAAGAAACGATTTGAAACAGAATACTAATAAAGATCCTTCAATATCTCAAATATTAGAACAAGTTGTTGATAAATTGAAAACAATTTGGGAAAGTGCTTCCGTCCCAATTCTGTCAGACAGGCGAATTGAAACAATGTTCAGAAGCTACCACGAAAAGTATCGTGTCATTATGAAGCCATACCAAAGCAGAAAAAATTCTGAAGCTTACAAAGCAAAGATTGATATGTTCAAAAAAGAAGCACACACGAAACTTTTTGACATTGCAGCGTGCAAGTGCAAAGTACTAACACAATGTTCTTGTCCCAAAGAAAAAATGGTTCCAAAGGAAGAAGTGACGTTCCTCTTAGATCAAAGGAGTGAAAGAAAACTGTTTATTGATAGAGTAGATATTACACGCTCAAAGAAAAAAGCATCTACGTTGCTAAGAAAGCAAAAAGAAGCTGTGAGGCTCACCAAAGAATCTTCACAGGAGAAATTGCAGGATACAAATGTTGAATTATCATCATCGACATCAAATAGTGAAAGTGAATCTGGCGAAATATCAGACGATACATTTCCAGAGCCAGTTAACTCGAAGAGAAAGCTCGAACAACCTGAAGAACAATTATTCAAGAAAAGGAAAACTACAAATCTACCTTCAGTGGCTACTGCTTGTGACAGGACTGCAGTTTCAGATCGAGCTGCAGCATTCATTGTTAGTGCTGTATTGCAAGATATTGGAGAAGTTTCTATTGACAATACATCTGAAGTAGTGGATAGGAGTAAAATCAGAAGAGAAAGACAAAAGAAGAGATCAGAAATTATGAAAGATCAAAATCAGGTCCCAATTAGAGGAATCTATTTTGATGGTCGAAAAGATTCTACACTCTTCCAAGAAAAAAAAGAGTCCAAAGTATATCAGAAGAAGGTAACAGAAGAACATATCACTTTAGTGAGAGAACCTGGTTCAGATTATTTGGGCCATTATTCTGTGAATTCTGGATCAGCTGAAGAAATATGTAAAGGAATGTTTGAGTATATTGGAAATAATGACATGAACCTGGAAAACCTTGTTGCCATTGGATGCGATGGTGCAGCAGTCAACACTGGAGAAAAGGGATACGTTATAAGGCTTATAGAATTGAAGCTGAAGAAGCCAGTTCAACATTTAGTGTGCCAGCTCCATGCCAATGAATTGCCATTACGCCATTTAGTTGCAAAGCTGGATGGAAAAACATCTGGCCCCCGTGGATTCACCAGTCCTATTGGCAGGGAATTAGAGAACTGTGAGAGTCTTCCTATTGTCGAGTTTGAAAGGATTGATGCTGAGGAACCAACTGTAGACTGTGAAGATCTTAGCACCGACCAAAAATATCTAATTGAGATTCATCAGGCCATAACAAAGGGATATTGCTCTCCAGATCTTGCTCATCGTAGTCCAGGCAAAATGGCACATTCACGATGGCTGACTACAGCAAATCGTTTGCTTCGTCTATACGTTTCAACTGTAAGTCCATCTGAGAACCTCATGAACATTGCTTCTTTTATAATGAAGGTCTACATCCCAATGTGGTTTTCTATTAAGCAAAGTACGTCTTTTGTCAATGGCTCAAAACATGTTTTCAAAACTATTGAACTAACAAGAACACTGAATGACGAAGTAAGGGATATTGTAAACCCTGTCATACAAAGAAATGCATTTTTTGCAAATCCAGAAATATTCTAGCATCAATGATTCATGATGACCGCAGCGCCATAAGAGAATTAGCGTGGAGGCGAATAAAGAAAGCAAGGCAAACAAACAAGGAAAAAGTTGTGAGGCGTTTCACAGTACCTGTTATTCAATTGAAGCTACTGATTATACTGATTTAATTAATTGGCAAAAATGCATTGTCACTGAACCACCTGTGACAAGACACCTGACAGAAAATGAGATTGAAGAATTCATAGAAAACAAGAGTACCCCTCCATTCGAGAAATTCCCTTGTCATACACAAGTAGTAGAAAGAATGGTAAAATTAGTGACTGAAGCATCATCAAAAGTATTTGGATTGAACGCGCGAGATGGCTTCATAAGATCAACACTTCAGTCACGTAAAAAAATGCCATCATTCGAAAGTAAAGCTGAATATAAAGTTTAAATAAAACGTTAATAGAAAAAACATGCGCAAGGATGGGTGGTTGGGAGGGCATGGGTGGAGCTCGACACGCAGCCACCTCCTCGTGGTGAGTTCTGGATTATTTAGATCATTAATCAAAAGAACATTGATCTAAATAAACTAAGAGCTGCGTAATTCAGTAACTATTTTGGTAATTGGAACGCTTAATATATAATAATAACAAGTAAGTTTCAGTTATTGTACTAATGCAGAATATAAGAAAATCATTATATTTCACTTTTTTCGACGGCTTTGTGGCACCTGAAGATATAATTTCACAGGAGTAATATTTATGTACAGTCATTATCTATAGCACCCACATATTATCCGCACTAGCCATATTTGAATTTCGAAACAAAGTTTAAAAACCTCATTTTCGATCCGCCCTACTATACACAAAGCACGGGATAAAAAATAATTTAACCACGGATTCTATACTTATGCCCCCCAAGAAAACACACTTAGAAGAACTTTAAATTAATTAAAGTAAATTAAGCGGTATAAACCTGAATTTAGACACGGAAACTAAATTCGATAGTAAAATTTATAGCCACTATATTACACATATTACCATTATATAACCAGAAGTATCAGCACGATAATTGTATTTCATTTGACGGACATAGGTGGTAACAGGTTTTAGTGAATTCGTGTGAGGGTACAGTTATGTAATTAGTCATATTAGAATGAGTAACAGAAAATATTAGGAGAAAAATGTGGCGTTCTGGTATAGAGTGTCAAAATGGCTGTAATTTGTTCGCTACTTTAACAAATGGTATAATAACAATTTAACGACAATTACTCAAAATTAATTGAATAAAAAAAGTTAAGAATAAAAATTGAAAATAGAAATCAATTATAAACTAAATGAAGCGAACATGGGTTATAGGTTCCGTATAGCAATCAATAATTCCTATATAATTCATATTTATATAAGAATCCACATGTCTACTAATCCTTGTATTTATATCATCTTTATATTCAAATATTATTTTTACATAAGGACCAATCTCGCATATGCAAGTTTGGATGACTTTAGTATGCAATGTATGGTGAATTCTTTAACCTATTATTATTTATATGTTGTTCATTCATACGTCCATTTCCTTTCTTGACCTTTATTTTTGTTAATTTATTAATTATTCATTCAGCTACCTATTGTCTACCTATTGTCAACCTATGTGTGACTACCAATATGTGTACAAAAACTTTATGCATTCATACATATTCGCAAATGATCAGTGATCACGTACGTAGTTACCTTACATGTAAGTACGTTCACATGTTTTTTTTTTTATTTTTATTTTTTTTTATTATTTAATGTCTCGGAATAGCCTCGTAAATGCTTATGCAAGTGTTCGAATTTCGATGACGACAAAAGCGAGAGCTTCTGAGGTGAAAATCTCCTCTCTTGCTTACTTCTAATTTATAAAACATTATTATGTGTGCTATGTTATATATATATATATGTGTGTGTGTGTGTGTGTGTATACCGTATGTGCCCATGTATCATACTTTGTGTTATACTCCTAACATCCTAATTGTCTATAAATATGAAACACTGTAAAACACTATAGTTAACTGTTTAACTGTAATTAACTGTAATATAATGTAATTAATGTACTTTAATGAAAATATAATTGACGATAATAAGCGAATGTGAATTAATTGGTAATTATAATCATAGTTGTAATAAACCAAAATTACATTGTACTCAGTGATGTACTTGGGATTGTACTCAATGTACGACCCGACATTATGTCGCCATTTAGGAATGTACACTCGGCGATATTATTATTATTTTTTATTATTATTTTTTCGTTGGGATAAATTCTTGGGTTGCTTCCTATTTTGCCAAATGAAAATGAAAAGGTTTATTGTCCATATGACAAATATTATTAATACACTGACAGTTCATATACTAAGGATAGAAATATATGATTGATTAGAAATAACACTGTAATGTCGAATTTAAGTGGAGCTACAGACAGACGTTTTCGTACCAAGAAGTCCATAGCTTAGAGGATAAATGGCAGGACTCATGGATAGCTTGGATGATCGGGTTGGTTGATTTTTTAATTCTTTGCATTAGACTGTATTGAGCACGTCTTCTTACCTCCGGGAAGCTCGGGACATTGCGGGTAGCAAACATTTGCGAAGCTGAGCATCTCGGGGGTAATTTATGTAAGAGTCTAAAAGACTCGTTGTACAGCAAATTTAGGGTTCTGCCAGAACCTCTTTTATAATTCACCCAGAGTTGCTGTCCGTATATATTACTGCAGAAAGTACGAGAGTGACTTTAGCTTCACTTGTACAGAATCGAAAGTTCCTTATGGTCATATTCGCTTTAGCACACAAGCTTCGAGATTGTTTTCTTATATCCGAGTCATCACTCAAGGAGCTGGTAATAGTTTGACCCAAATACTTAAACTCTTGTACTTCCTCAATTACCTCACCATTCATTTTAAACCTTATATAAGCTGGCTGATTACAGCTTTTAGGATGAAATTGCATAACCTTAGTTTTTGTAACATTAAAAAGAATATCATGTTTCTGCGAATACTCTTCGCAGACTTTTAGTAGCCGATCCAGACCTTTAACAGAGGCACTTATTAACACCATATCATCGGCATAAACTAAGTTATTTATCCTTGTGTTATCTACACAACATCCCACTGTTGCCTCGTTAAGTGAAGCAATTAATTCGTCAATATACACATTAAACAGCATAGGGGAGAACAAGGAGCCTTGTCTCACCCCGCAAGAGGAGCCAAAACACTCGGATAGTACATTGCCCCACCTAACAGTGAAAGATTGGTGGGCATACCAAAATTTCAATAAATTTAATATGTACATGGGAACCTTCCTGTTTTCTAATTTTGCAAATAAAATATTGTGGTTCACCCTATCATATGCCTTACTTATATCTAGGAAACAGCTATAAATAGTTGAATTAATGTCAATGTATAGGGTGTCCATAAGTGATTACCCTGATTAAAGCATGCTATAACTTTTAAATAAACACTCGTATTCAAACACAGTTTTAATCATAAGTAGATAAACATACAAAGTTTTGATACATAGTTATTAAACTTAATAAGCTTCCACATGTACACCCCTAGTGGCACGTAAAATGTCTAAACGGTATTCACACTCACGCCACACATTTTCCAACATTTGTGGGTTACCTGTTGCAATTGCATCCGTAATGCGTTCTCACAATGTCCTGATATCTGGAACAACCTTTGCATAAACCAATTCTTTAACATAACTCCAGAGAAAGAAATCCAGCGGGGTAATGTCTGGTGATCTTGGGGACCATGGGATTGGCCCGTCCCTGCCAATCCGAGAGTTTCACGAACAACATGCGCCCAATGAGGGGGTGCCCCATCTTGTTGGAAGATGACGGCTGCCTGTCCTGCAGCTGGGGGATGGCGTAATTGGTGGGCATATCCAGGTACACAGTTGCGGAAACAGTTTCCAAGAATTTTTTCATCCACGACTTAATTAACTTCACATCAGGTGGATTCTTTCCATACTTTGTTCTGAACCTTCGCTGAACACTGACAGGAGATTTTTTTCTGCAAGCCACACAACACATTATGCCTTCCCTGTCACAGACGCCATCTTAACTGAACAGCTACTACAGCGCTCCTAGCGGCGAATGCGGTAGACGAAACACACCAGCACAGAAACTCTATGCGCGTATGAGATCACCTGTAAAAAGTAAACGGATGTAAGATTCGTCATTAAAACATGAGAGCATACTGTTTTCAGGGTAAACATTTATGGACACACCGTATTTAGATATTGTTTCTTTAAGTACATAGATATACAGGTCAGTTGAGTGGGACCTTTTAAAGCCAAACTGATTAGGAGATGTCCATAGGAAATCATTTAATCGGAGTAACAAGAGTTTTTCTAGTAGTTTCGAGAAGCAGGAAGCGACAGCAATGGGCCTATAATTATTGCTGGACAAAATGTCTCCGTACTTATTTTTTACCAGGGGCAAGATATAGACCCTCATGAACTCTGCAGAGTTATAGCTATGAGCAAGCATGGCTGATAGGAGCAATGATATATGCAGACATACTACGTCATTTGCATATTTTAAGTGCTCATTCGATAAGTCATCTACCCCTGACGCAGAGCCAGTCTTTAACTCTTTAATTAACCTCTCTACTTCAGAAAATGATATCAAAGTATTTTCCATTGTCCCTCCCACAATCGTTTCGCTGCAATCTATCTTAAGATTATCCCTACTCACACTGTTAAGAATGTTAGAGTAGTGGTTCTTCCACAGATTTGCAATTTCATCTTCCCCCGACACCCCATCGCTTGTCGGAGGGAGGACATTTTTGACACCCGTTTCATTCTTAACAAATTTCCAAACCTTGTTATTATCATTATTTATGCGAGCTTCACAGTCTTTTGATGCTCGAATAGACTCTTCTTCTTGTTTACATCGCCTTATGGCCGCCTTATACTGACCCCTACTTCTACACATATTTGTGTATACTGGTCCTAATATGGGTCTACCATGAAAGCACTACAAATCATAGGCGTCTTTCGATTCCCTCTTCAGGGGGGCAATAAAATCATTCCATCCAGGAATAATCTTAGTATAATAGTTGTAAGATTTAATCAGGGGGCTTCCTGCTTCTCTTAACAGGGATATTATCTTACTATAATACCTATCTATGAGTTTACAGTGAGAATCATTTGAGCAAGGATTATTACAGACAAGATGCAAAATTTCTAAATTATTAAAAAGGTGACTTGTTCTGTCTTTGTATTCTATTCTCTACTGCATATTAACATTGGACCACTCGACGCGATTATTCTTACCTATTGAGTTCTTGTTAAGTCGTGTGACTTGTTCTTTTCAAAATTTCTTAATCATTTTTTTAAAATTTAGCTTGATAATGAATCCTGATTGTATTTTTCAATGTTCGTCTTTTGTATTCATTCTCTCTTCGTTGTGGAGGGTGAAGTCGTGTCTTGCCTAAACATTTAATTGTAAATCTTAAAGCTTTAATTTTTGCTCATATGCATATTTTTGTGTAAAGATGCATAGTTCAATTTCCACTTCTAATTAACTCGGCAGATCCGCAAAACATCAGATCTGAAAATACACAGTTTAAGATAAAAATATGGCTTCCTCTTCCTATATCCTGTTTATCTGTTTAAACATTGCCACAGAAAAAATTTACTTAGTTTTCAAATATTGTGCAAAAATAATGCAGCCTATAGAGAATAAAAAACGACAGAAGTCAACATTTAATAATAATGATGGTAGTAAATTATGGATATATAACCCCCACAAAATTTCTTCCATGTTCATTCTGACAAGACTGATCTAAATTAGAGGCTGAGCGTTACCTGTAACATTTTAGCAGTAAAATATAGTAAGAAATATCTTTGTCTTCTCCTTCGAGCCTTGCTCTCTTCAAAGAATTTAGTCTTAAATAGAGAGAAATAATTTCCCGATACCTTACAAGAAGAATCGAGGAACTTAGAGAGAACTTAGTCTTAATAGTACAGGATCTGGCCTAGAGTTCGTATAAATTTCTGGGTGCAGAGGTTTTGACGACTGATCTAGACTAATTTTGGGGCGTAGAATCCGAATTTTTCTATGCCATCGCATCAAATTGGTGCGAAAGTGGTCAAAATGGCAAAAAATTGGCAAAAATGGCAAACTTTTATAAGTTTTTCGTATTTTTGTCATATTCTTGAATTGAAAACATTTTTAAAGGCAATTGTTTGTTTGAGAATCTGTGTTTGTAACATACTGCTGCCTGAACCAAGAAAACTGACAAAAACGTCAAAAAATAACAGCAAAAATAGTATAAAATTAAGTAAATATTGTCAAAAAATCGCAAAAATGAAATTTTTGGCTATTTTGGTGCATAAACTTGCTCTAACCAATCTTATCGAACTAAATAGTCAAGAAATTAGATATTAATAGCTCTACTAAAATTTCCTAACACAAAAACATGTACAAATGTCTAAATTTTGGGTTACAATGATTAAAAATGGTTGTAGAACATTTGAAAATATAGACAAAATATAAAAAATAGTGCTAATTTTATAAAACTCTTAGGTTTGCATGTTGTAAAAGACTGTGAGATATGATCATGTATTATTTCTGATGATGAAGTTGACTGAAAATCTTGCAAAAGTGGCAAAGAGTTTGGCAAACATGACAAAAACTGTCAAGGCCGCATATGTGATTGAGAAAGAGTGTTACCGTCACTCAGGTGCATCTTCCCAGTGCAGCACCACGGCAATGGGCTAAGTTATAGCTAACTTAGTGGGAACGACTTCATTTAATGATGAGGCCCCATTTTTTTTTCTGTTCTTTTTTTTGTTTATTTGAAACTTTTATTGAAACATTATTTACAAATAAAAGCACTATGGCTTTTGTGGTATCATCTTCCGACACCATGAAAATGAAACAAAAGTACAATGTACAGATTTGTTCATCTGTAATTTTATTCAGTTACCTGCTGAAATTCAGGCGTTAGGATTTTGGCATGTTCTTTGATTGCACTTGCAGAATGAGCAGCATGGTATGGATGACGCAGTGCAAGGGCATTTTGACCTCTTGGTACAGGTTTTGCAGCTGCAAGGTTCAATCAAATCCTGAGGTTTATCTGGGTAATCGGTTAGTTGAGGTTCCAAAAGTCCCTCATCAGACTTTACGTAACCATAGTTAAGTGGATTTAAATTTTCAGATATGGAGCCATATGGAGAGTCAAGCCAAAGTTTGCACTGAAGATATGCCCGTTTAATATGCAGTCTAATACTTTTTGAAGAGCAAGGAAGCTGAGTAAAATCGATTTTGTCCCCAGTTTTGTAGTATTGCTCAGATCTTAGTTGATCAAATGATATGGATTTTGACTTGGGTTTGATGCAATGAACCAGAAAGTTTTCGGCACCTTCGATTATTTCCTCTGTAAGTGGTTCCTTGCCAAAGTCCTTAATTTCATCAAAGTAGTTTGACTGCTTCAGTGCACTAGATTTTGTGCCTACTTTACTGACACTGTCACAGCCAGTTAAAGCATGCAAGGCAGGTAAAACTTGGATCAAATCGTTTTCAAGTTTTTGATGCAAGCCATGCAGAGGAATGATTTTGCGACTTGTTCCAGGGCCTTTAACAAACCATAATTCCTTCAGGCCATGCTCAATCCATTTTGTTAAATGGTAGATGAGGACACAAAGATATCAGTATCACTGGTAGCTACTGAAATTGTAGCTCCACCACCAGGCATTGCTTTATCCACCACATAGTTTACATGTAACATCACTTTGTCATCTGCTTCTTGTGAAGAACAAAGCTCAGGAATTTCGCAGACCTTCCCATTTTGGAATTGGACACATACTTCAGGTTTTTCAAGAGTACCACCTCCCAGTACAATTACTTTATCTCCATGGTAGTTTTCCATGAAAAAGCCGGCAAAAATTTTTTGGAAGTTTGCCTTGTTATCTGTGGAACTCCAATACTTGTTGAAGTCAATTGGAAGCCTCTGCTCAGGTGATGTTATGGAGATTTGTATTTTCGAATGCGCAATTGATCGTCTCATCCGTTCTCCAGTCTTGATGCTTGAAGCCTTGTAATTTTCAAATAAAATATGAATTGTGGTTGACTTGGATCCCATACTCAAAAACATATTTAAAAGTGATTGTGCAAATTCACCAAATGTTTTCAACATTGCTTTTTTCACCAGGAATTTCCTTACTTGAGCCATAAAATCTATGATCATTGCATCATTCCCTTCTAACAACAAAGGGAGGTCTTCACCCAGTTTCTTTTCAAGTTCCGATCCCAATTCCGATTTCTTAGATTTCTTCAAAAAACCATCACTCTCTACAAGAAAAAATGGAAGAGGTGTAATTTCATGGAAAAGTAATTGATTCAATGGAAATTCCCTGAGCTGAGCAAATGCAATGTAGTTCAGTGCTGCAATGGTTTCTTTTTTTATCTTTGTATTCGTTCAACATCGCTACTCTGGTAAAAACATCGTCTTGGAACAAGTGAGCATAACTCAATAACTTTTGGGCACGACCTGGAGTACATATCCGAAACAAATCATGGTCAATGTTTCCACCTTTCAATTTGACTCGAGCTGAACCACAAAATACACACACTTTCATATCCTTCATATGCTGTGTTTTAATCATTTTGCTTGAACTATTTTCTGGAGGAGTTAATGCTTCCGCTAAGGAGGAATCGGAGGGTTCAGATTCAGCATTTTTAGACTTCTGGCTACGTTCAACGAACTTTTTATATGTTGCATAGCACGAAGTGCTGTGATACTGGATATAAGGAGTCTGACTCTCAGTAAGAGCTTTCAAACGCTTGCTTCTGTCATCATTTGGGTAAGCAGAAGCCAACTGAAGCAAATTTTTTATTCCAGGTTCTCCGCTGCTCAAATATTTCTCTCCACTTGGGCTTTTGTTCTTCTGGCACAAGATACATTTACCAAGGTTTGAGTTATGCTTCTTTTCTGGCACAAGTTAACATACATCCTGAAAAAATAAAATATACTAAGACTTCTTGCAATTACAATTATAATAAACTGGTTCTATTCTATACATATAAAAATTCATTTGTAACACATTGGTCTTTATATTTATGTTTTAAATATTCAATTCGAACATTACTTACCAAGATCTATCATCTGTTGAATCACATAATGAATACAGGGATCCTCAATTTGTAGGTACTACCAATACTAAACCTGAAACACAATAAATATGACTTAGTTACTCTAAAGAAATCAAATAGATCGATTCTATAAGAAGTTCAAGCATTTTACAACAAGCAAGCCAAAGAATAACACAAAATTAGTACTATTTTTTTATATTTTGACTATTTTTTCAAGTATTTTACAACCATTTTTATCGATTTATACCCGAAATTTAGACATTTGTGCATACTTTGTTTTGATAAATTCTTGCAGAGCTATTAATATCTAATTTGTTGACTATTTAGTTCGATATGATTGGTTAGAGCTAGTTTATACACCAAAATAGCCAAAAATTTCATTTTTGCGATTTTTTGACAATATTTACTTAATTTTTTACTATTTTTGCTGTTATTTTTTTACATTTTTGTCAGTTTTCTTGGTTCAGGCAGCAGTATGTTACAAAAACAGATTCTCAAACAAAAAAATTGCCCTTAAAAAATTTTTCACCTCAAGAATATGAAAAAATACGAAAAATTGATAAAAGTTTGCCATTTTTGCCATTTTTGCCATTTTGACCACTTTCGCACCAATTTGGTGCGATGGCATAGAAAAATTCGGATTCTACGCCCCAAAATTAGTCTAGATCAGTCGTCAAAACATCTCACCCAGAAATTTATACGAACTCTGGGCCAGATCCTAGACTATAAATAGAGAAAAATAATTTCCCGATACGTTATAAGAAATCGGGGAACCTTCAGAGAATTTAGTCGTAAATAGAGAAAAATAATTTCCCGATACGTTATAAGAAGAAATCGGAGAATAGTATAGAAGAAAACTACTGCGATTCCCTATCCGGTATCAGCTACTCCAGAGTAACAAATCCGTTGCTGCCACCTAACCAGAACCCCCGTCAACTTCGAACTGACCAAGGCCATAGACGGAGGGGTTAACAACTGGCGACCTCTGCATCCAAAATTCTTCCAGTCTTCCAGACACTGGGACTGGGACTAGAACCAACACCCTGTTTGTTGACCGGCGTGTCACGACTTCCAGTTCGTCACATCCACCCTTGAACCGGTGTGTCACGACTCCAAGTTTTCCACGTCTAGTCTTCATCCAAGAACAAGTAGCCAGCAAGACACCTCTTCAAGGATTTCGCCGTAGGAATCTTGTTAAGTACAGAGCTCTTTTTTTTTAAATCTCTAAACATTTGAGAAGTCAGTATTATTAACAGTTAATAATTAGTATCAAACCAGAATTAACAAAAAACACAGCGAACATTCCATACACCAGTGATACATTTCTTTTTATTGAAACCGAGTTATTTTCACTATTATAGTTAGTATAAAATAATTTTATTTTATGTAACATACATAATATTACCATACCTTCGCGTACATTCGAGTGAAATGTTGTCTACATTTTTTATTTTATTTTTATTTATTATAATTTTTCAAATTATTGAATTGAATTGACTTGAAATTATTGTGCAAATTGTGCATTATTTGTGTATTTTTTGGATAGAGAGAGAGAGTTTATAGAGATAGTTTATAGAGACACTTGATAGCAGTTAAAGTCAGTAGGTTGCATCCAGAGGGACAACCACCCCAGAGATTTATAGAAATACTTGATAGCAGTTCAAGTTAGTAGGTTGCATCCAGAGGGACAACCGCCCTAGAGAATAATAGACTTCACTTGATAGCAGCTCGAGTGCAGTAAATTTCAGTTGCTGCTCAGTTTCAGTTGCAAGTTAGTTGCAAGTCAGTTTCAAGTCAGTCAGTTTCAAGTTCAGTCAGTTTCAGTGCAGTCAATTTAATTCAACCTTTTTTTGTTGTAAAAGAGAATTTAATTCAACCTGAATTTAAGAGAATTTAATTTAAGAGAATTTAATTTAAGAGAATTTAACTTAAGAGAATTTAATTCAACCTGAATTTAAGAGAATTTAATTTAAGGGAATTTAATTTAAGAGAATTTAATTTAAGATAATTTAACTTAAGAGAATTTAACTTAAGAGAATTTAGGAGAATTTAATTTAAGCGAATTTAAGAGAATTTAATTCAACCTGAATTGGCAGGTTTGTATCTTTAATTCAACCTTGTCTTTTTGCATGCAGTAGTTGCATATATAAATATATAGGTGAAAATATATATTTTATTGTTTGTAACCAAAACAGTTTTTACAAATGTTTGTAACGATTTTGATAATTATTTTGTTGTATATGCGGGGGCGTACCTAAAGTATTTGGAACCCGGGGCGGATCCTTCCTTTGGTATCTCCCCATAAATAATTTTAAAATTTAAACACACAAAAATATATTATGTTTGCAAGTAAATTTTTAAACAGTACAGTACTGTCATAAGCAAATTGGAAATAAGAAAACTGCAGAACATTAGAAATTCAGTGAACAGGTAATACTGCATTTTATTTTATACAAAAAACACAGGAAATCCAGTCTCAACGCTCAGCCTACTCTTCAAAGGTAAATAGAGAGGACTCATAGTCTCTGCTTTCGAGCCTTAATTTCTGCAAATTGATCAATGACCTCATCAAAATTCACCTTCTTTGCATATTCATGTTCAATTGAAAGTAAAGCCAGATTTGTCAATCTTGTCTGACTCATGGTCGAGCGAAAGAAATTTTTTATCAATTTCAATTTGGAAAAACTTCTTTCACATGAAGCAATAGACACACAGACAGTCAAAAAAGAATCTCAAACACAGTGACAAGCTTGGCAAAGATTCACAAAAATCTAATTTCACAATAAACTCCAGAAACTGCAAAGCTGTCCATTTCTTTGCCTCTTCAACGCTGATTTTGGCAGCTTCCAAATGCCTCCGAAGTCGTCCAATTTCCACATTGATATCTTCATCAGAGAATTCATCGAAAATCTAAAACACTCTAAAACACTCGTGAAATCATTGGCATACTTATTGGAAAGGAAATTCACTGTTCATATGCTATTTTTATCGTACAAACCTTATACTAAAATCATTGGATATCACAATAAGCTATTTAATTGCGTGTAAGTGCTAACTATGATATTTACTCTAGATTATTTAAATTTATTTAATCGTAATAATTGTTGCTTACTATATATAATCTTGCTCATGCATTTATTCAGTTATTTTAACCAACCTCTAAGCTAACATGTTCCTTAAAGTATATATATAAATGTGTGTGTATATATATATATATATATATATCCCCACACACACACAATTCTAATTCACCAATGACCACTAATGATCTAGTTCTTCACGGGATGAACCAATTACTCTCATAATCTACATACTCATATTCTACGTATATATACGTATGCGCATTTACGTATAACTTCAACTATAAATCCCTTTACCCCATTTGGACATATCACCAACCACTTACACTCTATACCTAATACACGTAAATACACACTTGACCCCAGGTCTATACATCATCCATTACGTGATTCGATTTTTACCTACACTAGTCAATAAAATTAGTTTATTAACTGTACGATCATGGTAACTTTGGATATTCCTGAACTTTAAAATTTACATTTTTCTCTTTTACCTACTATTCATTATGTTTTTTTTCCACAGGAAAATAAATTTTTGTTAAAAATTTAACAATATCATTAGTTGTCTAAATTAATTAGTTGTGTAAAATTAGAATTGATTAATGTACATTGTACTTAACCACCCCAACTCAAGTGTTGTATATAAATTTGTATTATAAAACCCATTAGTCATCATCTACTTTGAATTAGTTAGGACTAGTGTATTAATTGTAACTGGTATCAATTAACTCGTGTGTTAATTGTAACTGGTATCAATTAACTCGTGTATTCATTGTAACTGTATCAATTAACGCGTGTACTAATTGTAATTGGTATCAGTTAACTCGTGTACTAATTGTAAGTGGTATCAATTAACTCGTGTATTAATGGTAACTAGTATCCGTACCTCATGAGGATAAGATTTTAAATTTTTGCTTAACACGTTATTATTTAATTTAAAGATTATTTTACTCACTAATTTTAAATATTTTTAAGGTGTTTGAAAAGGCTGTCGCAATAGGTTTTAAGCCATACCTATTGGATATTGGCGGAGGTTTTCCCGGAATTATAGGAAGCGTTTTCAGTAAAATGACTGAATATATCAACACAGCGATAGAGGACTATTTTCCAGAGAAGGATATTGAGGTAAATCATGGTACTGAAAACTAATGCATGGAACGTGTTAAATTGTTGAATTTAACTACAGTAAGTAAAAATTTTAAGTTTTCAGATTTGTTACAATGTTCTCGACAGAGCAAGGGTGTCTACTCAGTCATCAGATACTGCTGGATAGGAAGCAGTGCAATCCAAATTGTACTATGAACATTGTATTCCGATGAAACGACAAATTAAATTTTTAAGGGAGTGCTTGTTTATGATGATATTCGTTATTCCCTTTAATTACTTGATTCATAGTACTTTTCAAAAATTGGCTTCTAAAACATCTGATTTTCCACGACTATAAGACAGTTTATAATTGTCGTATTTTTCAACGAAAGAAACTCCAAGAGGAGTGAGAAAACCGTAAAATAGCAAGAAACTAGCGGAGCAACCCGGCGTTGCCGGGGTGGATGTTGAACGCTATATATATATATATATATATATATATATGCCCGCTTAGGTAAACTGAATGCCCGGTTAGGTTAATTGAATGCCCAGTTAGGTCAACTGAATGCCCGATTAGGTTAATTAAATGCTCAGTTAGGTAAACTGAATGCCCGATTAGATTAATTGAATGCCCGGGTACGTTAATTGAATGCCCGGTTAGGTTAATTGTACACCCTTGACGATTGGTTAGGTTAATTCATGATATTTTCGCTAAAGCCAACGAAAATATCACGACTTAACCTAACCAATCGTCAAGGGCGTACAGATGACCTAACCTGGCATTCAATGAACCTAACCGGATATTCAATAATTTTACCATAGGTTTCGTAATGATCTTGTTGACGTCATTTAATGTTTTAAAATTAATTATTTAATTGCTATTTTCTTACTTACAGCGACAGGCATAATGATATTAGGATACCTAATAGAAATTTTGTAATATTTTAAAGTGGGGAAAATAAATAATTTTCTAAAAATGATCTTCAACTATAAAAGCGCACCTAATCAGATAACTTAATTAACGTATTTCTATGACAACTAAAAAATAGAATGATAAATCAATATCCTATCAAATTGTTTGTGTACACGTAAAATTATTTGTACAAAAGCCACAGTAATAAAACGCACAAAAGTCACGGTAAATAATTTCGAGTGTGGCTCGTTTAACTTTAAACTCGTGTTTATTTAAATTTCTTCCATGCTCATTCTGACAAGACTGATCTAATTTAGAGGCTGAGCGTTACCTGTAACATTTTAGCAGTAAAATATAGTAAGAAATATCTTTGTCTTCTCCTTCGAGCCTTGCTCTCTTCAAAGAATTTAGTCTTAAATAGAGAAAAACTAGCGGAGCGACCCGGCTTTGCCGGGGTGGATGTTGAACGCTATATATATATACCATATGTCTCACAAAAAGTACACCCAACTTTAGATTGTACTAACTCCTCCAAAAATTGAGATATTTTGGATCTGTTTGTTTGATTTAATATAGCAAATTATTCTTTGTTAACGTTCAAATTTATTCATGTTTAAACGATTTAGTGTTTAAGCATCTGCTTTTAACTGAAGGGTACAGCAAAATGTGTTGCGCGGAATGATCATTTCTCCCAGCCAGATAGCTCCTCTTGCTTTAACCAATGTGCTACTTTTTACGTCGAAGGATATTGCAAATATTTTTTTTAAATAATTCCAACTTTTGTATCTAAGATACGAGTCATATATATAAATAAAGAATCTGAATTACTAAATTTATAAATAACTTTGAAACCCTTATCATGCAGTTTACACGAAGGCAGCGCGTTCTCATGGTCACAACTTGTCTGCAAACTAAAAGCTTAAAACAAGTTCAGAAACCTTCGAACTGCAATTTCCCGATAGAGCTTCTCCAACTAAACATACAATTTTGAAGAATGTTCGGAAATACAAAGAAGAAGGAACGGTCCTCATTTTGAACAAAGGACGTTCAGGCCATCCGAAGACGGCAAGAACAGACGAGAACATTCAGCATGTTCGGCATTTATTAGAGAGACATCCAAAAGTGTCCACCAGGCTAAATGGTACAGAACTCTCACGCATGTCATTTCATCGAATAGTTCGTGAGGATTTGAATTTGTACCCATACAGAATGGAAATTCGACATCAACTCATTGAAGGAGATCTACCTCGCCGCCTAAGATTTGCCCAGTGGTTTCTTGAAAAACCAGAAAGATTCACGGAACAATTAGTGGTTGGAGATGAGGCGGTCTTTTTTATGAATGGTCTAGTGAACAGACAAATCTGCCGTCAGTATGCACCAAAAAATCATCCACCTGACAATCATATCTACGAAAAGAATAACTCTAGACAAAAACTGTCTCTCTGGGTAGGACTGTGCGGTAATGGAGCGTTAATTGGCCCGGTCTTTTACGATGGTAATCTAAATGGTGAAGCTTACCTAGAAATGATAGACCGAGAAATCCTTCCACAAATACGTATTACTTATGGAAACCGATTTAATCGTATTTAGTGGGTGCAAGACGGAGCTCCTGCTCACAGGAGAGTTATTGTGAAGAACGCTTGCAGGAAGTCTTCCACCAAAGAGTAATTGCTACAGGCCATGACATTGAATGGCCTCCCAGAAGCCCTGACTTGACCCCGTGTGATTACTTTTTATGGGGTCATTTGAAAAATAGAGTATTTGCATCACAACCTATCAATTTAGATGATTTGAGGACTCGCATCACAGCTGAAATCAACTTGTTAAAAGACAATCCAGATCTTATCAAAAGAGTGATGGGAAGATGAGAGCTCGACTCCAGATTTGTATCGATAGGAATGGCGGTCATGTTGAAAGAAAACGAAACTAAGAATAACTTTTGCAATAAGGAATAAAGAAAAATCTGCTTTGTATCTTATTAAAATTATGTTAAAGTATCTATTATTATGTATTTGTCTTTTCATTACATCGATAGCACACACATTATTTTTTCATTGACCAATTTTGCGCAATCCATTTTGTTGTACCCTTCAGTTAAAAGCAGATGCTTAAACACTAAATCGTTTAAACATGAATAAATTTGAACGTTAACAAAGAATAATTTGCTATATTAAATCAAGCAAACAGATCCAAAATATCTCAATTTTTGGAGGAGTTAGTACAATCTAAAGTTGGGTGTACTTTTTTGTGGGACATATGGTATATATATATATATATATATATACACCATATATGCCCGGTTAGGTAAACTGAATACCCGGTTAGTTTAATTGAATGCCCAGTTAGGTCAACTGAATGCCCGATTAGATTAATTGAATGCCCGAGTATGTTAATTGAATGCCCGGTTAGGTTAATTGTACACCCTTGACGATTAGTTTGGTTAATTCATGATATTTTCGTTAAAGCCAACGAAAATATCACGACTTAAACTAACCAATCGTCGAGGGCGTACAGATGACCTAACCTGGCATTCAATGAATCTAACCGGGTATTCAATAATTTTACCATAGGTTTCGTAATGATCTTGTTGGCGTCATTTAATGTTTTAAAATTAATTATTTAATTGCTATTTTCTTACTTACAGCGACAGGCATAATGATATTAGGATACCTAATAGAAATTTTGTAATATTTTAAAGTGGGGAAAATAAATAATTTTCTAAAAATGATCTTCAACTATATAAGCGCATCTAATCAGATAACTTAATTAACGTATTTCTATGACAACTAAAAAATAGAATGATAAATCAATATCCTATCAAATTGTTTGTGTATAGGTAAAATTATTTGTACAAAAGCCACAGTAATAAAACGCACAAAAGTCACGGTAAATAATTTCGAGTGTGGCTCGTTTAACTTTAAACTCGTGTTTATTTAAATTGCCCGTTTTAATCATGTTATTTTTTGTATTGAATCGATAAATAAATCTTTTGTGAATCGAAAAATGTTAAAATTATAACAAATATCAAAATATTTTGTATAAAAATCATTGAATTTTAAAAATGCATGTTTGTTTTTAGTTTTTTGCAAAAAGTTCTTTATGAATTTTAAAAAATATACTTTTTTAAAATTGAATCGATAAATAAATCTTTTGTGAATCGAATGATATTAAATGTTTAGTAAATATTGACTTATTTTGTGCCAAAATTATGATTAAAAATGAAAAATTAAAAAAATGCGTGTACAGGCATGGGAAGAACTGTACCCCTAAAAGAGGGGAAGGAATTATGTTAGGGAATTTTTATTTTAGCATGGGCACTGCACAATAAAAAGACGCATCGAATGGTGAAAACCGCATTGTTCTACACCAATTGTAGCGACCTGTAAGTGTGCGCAAAAAAACTGTTACATACAGTATATATATATATATATAATATATATATATACTGTATATATATATATATATGGCTTCATTTCTGAAGTAGTATATTAGATAATTTCCCGATACGTTATAAGAAGAAATCGGAAAGTAGTATAGAAGAAAACTACCGCGATTCCCTATTACGGTATCAGCTACTCCAGAGTAACAAATCCGTTGCTGCCACCTAACCAGAACTCCCGTCAACTTCGAACCGACCAAGGCCATAGACGGAGGCGTTAACATAGATATATATATATATATATATCAGTAGAGGTGTACCGGAACCAGTTTTTTGGCTGGAAACCGGAAGCTGGAATATCCGGTCAACAAATTTTGGTTCCGGCTTGAGTGTCCAGCTGCCGGAACATTTTGCGTTAACTTAGGCCCTAACTAGTCGGTTCATAATTTTAAATGATATATGTATTATTAAATTCTAAATTGATGAACTTTAACTGTTTTCTGGCAATTTTTATTTTTGGCACATAAATGGTTCTCACACGTGGCGCCTCATTATTAAGTAAGATATTATTTCACTTGTTTTATCACTTTTATATTTTCTCTTTACAGATATAAATATTAAATATATTTCAGTTACAATTTTTACATATATATATTTTTCGTAAGCATACGGATAAGTTATAGTCTATATTCTATAATAATAAATATTTAAAAAATACCGACTTCTGGAGTTTGGAAATAACTGAAGATGCAGCAATATCAATTGTTATCCCAGCTATTGAAGCCCTAAGAATGTACCTTGAGAAACCTTGGGATAGATCTGGAGTAGAAACCATGAAGTCAGAGTTGCTCATCTCCATATCTGAGCGGTTTGGATCATTGTATGACAAAAAATGCTTTGCACTTCCTACTGTCCTTAATCCACAATACAAACTGTCACCATTCGACAACATGTATTGTGTTCCGTTGCTCTTTGGTTGGTCATCGTCGGAGCCAGGTCCTGTGTCGCCATGCTCAGCACTACTCGCGCTGTGCCTAATAACCACGGGGAGCTCTGTCGGATGCTTATATTCCTCGTACTCATGAAAAAAATTTCTGCAAAGCCTCTTGGTACAAGATCCTTTTCTTATCAGGTGACTTTTCACTGTTTAATAGGGCTTGCAACTCGCTTTCCATTCTTTTAAGCCTACTTTTATGGGGTTCTAGAACCGTGTCTGGAGTCTTTGAACTTTGCAATGAAGCATACACCTCGTGCGGAATCACAACCACCTTCTTCATTATATTAATCTTGTCAGTAAAGGACCCAAAACTGAAAATAAGATGGGTAGGAATGATCCTCCTCTTTGTACAATAATGCGCTTTTTCTTACCCACAGTTTGATTTTTATGAGCGAGCGCTCGTATTATGTTCTTGTAACGACGTAAGCGAGTCTTCTGAGAGGGTTTCCTTGGCACATTACATTTTATAACATTAAGACAGATTTCACAGATGCATTTTAAAAAGTCAGAGTCTATATTTTTAACAAACATCTGTTGCAGTGCCCGGGGCAATCGTTGATAGATTTTTATTAATTCACGGTATTTCTTCAGCCTATTTGTCATTCTGGAATATACACCGTTTCAGGCTCGCTTGGGAATATATTCGTTCTTAGAAGCACCCTAAACGGGTTTTGCGGGTGAAGGTCACAAAGCAAATATCCATAACGCTGGTTTGTGGCCTCTTTACAAACCTCCAAAAACTCCTTACGCTGATTCGGGAACATTTGATTGGCTAATACCCCAATTTGTGATACATCTCTACGTTGCGCGAATAAGACTAGATATTGTGTATTTAGCGACACATCGCATATGCATCAATTTTTTAAAAATAGATTCTGATTGATGAAGAACGCGCCCATGTTAAGATGGTGGGAGAACACTGTAAATGTCTCGGCAAACGTTTTATCCATCTCCAACATGAGATCGTCAATTATAAAGACTGTATGTTCATTTCCCTTTAACGAATTAACGTCATAGACCCCCTTGTGGAACAAAATATCATCTTGGTACTCGTTGAACACTGATTAGTATGTGAAATAGCACCATATTACTTTATGCATAAATTTTGAGAACATCTCGCCCTTTTATTTAATAATTTTAAGCATAAACACAGTTTTACCACATCCTGTAGGGCCAGATATAATGCATATGGAGGGGCTTGTGAACCTGAATTTTTCTACAGATTCCATTTCTAACACGTCACACCCCTAAGTGGTCCATTTACAAAATATAATAAATATTTAAGTGCTGCTCCTTATATTTTGTTTTCTTCATCCACAGAACGGTGAATGACGACGATGTACAGCACCCCATCATCGATATTACAGACGAACCCGTTGACCGTACAGCTACAGAACCCTCCCTGCTGACGAATCCTCACCAGCGATACCTGTAGCACGCGCAAGTTCAAAGCGGAGACATGATGAAGAGCCCACCACGTCAGGTATAAAGCGTGCCAGGATTGCTCCGGTTGTTAGACCACCAGTAATAGAGCCCCAACCCTCAACGTCTTACGAAACAACCCCCACAATAGTACCTTCCTCAACTATAACCCCTTATTCAATTCCGGGTAAATCCTCCACAGCAGCTTCCCGTTCTGTTGAGGATGGCATAACATTCGAGTTGGTGCGCACCGCTACCCCCACCCCGGCCTTGACTAGAAATCGGTATATAGTCAGGGTTGATCCTAGATCCATGTATAGCAATGGTGTCGAACACGGACTACGGCGCATAGTTGAACGTGTTGTACTGTAGAGTTTACCCTTCAGAACCGCGACGAACGTGAGGTCAGGAGGAGGCTGTCCTTCGGATTCGGGTCAGATGACGGAGATGTAGATGATTTTTGGGTAGTAATACCATTCAGACGTTTGGCAGCTGAAGATCATGCCGTATAATGCAAGCCTCTCAAAGTAGTATAGCCTTCAATATGGAGAACTTCAGGGTAAATATTGACCGTGTATTCCGTGTTGCGGGTCATAGCGCCACACCTTATACTCTTAACTTCAATTCTCAGGCTATTTATAGACGGCATATAAACGTCGATCGTGGTCGTGGCTTTATAGCAGTAGTCATAGCTTTTATGTTTACTGTACTAAATACACGGGCCCAAAAAATTTGGATGCCTACGGTAGTGGAGCGTGCCAGTAAACTAGCTGTTGACTGTAAACTTGAGTTTGACTGTGATATGCGTCCTGAAGAGTTGAGAAGAGTAGAACAGGAAATGAATGTTCGTATAGTTGTATTTGGACTGGATGATCGTCGTAGAACTGTGTATGCTTTCAAAAGCTGTGTGAGATCGTACAAAGCCTCTACTTATTTTAGGACTATCAGGGGCAACGTATCTCCCCATCCGTAATATAAGGTGCCTTTACGCGAGTTATGATAAAAGCCGAAAATATGGACGACATCATGATTTGTGTAAGGGGTGTATCGAGTTTGCGGATGATACAGTGAAACATTGTAAAGATTGCCACATGGTATGTGAGCAGTGTAAAAGCTCCAAATGTGAAAGCCGTGTAGTTGAAGCTGAGAAGAGGGATTGTGATGTGTATAAACGCACATTTTACAATAATAACTGTTTTGAACTCCATAATTCAATTGGCACGTGCAGGAAAGTGAGAATCTGTCAATGTGGTATGTTTCATGTGACGGAGAAAATATAAGGCGGTTGGAGTAAAGCATATATGTTATATGAAAGACGCAAAGCCTAAAAACAGCCCTTGTATCCTTGTATAACTGTGTACTACGATATAGAAACATACACGAACGCTGAAACCAAAGAGGTTATTCCACATTTACTTGTGAGCCAGACTATCTGTGGTGAGTGTATGGAGATCGAGTGTGATGAGTGTCACACTCGTGGTAAACGGACAAACGTTTTTAAAACGAATGCTCACGATAGCCCTGTGAAACTCTTTGTGTCCTATATTGTCAAGTTAGCGGACGAGTTAAAAAAAATGACTGTGTATATCCTTGCCCATAACGGGGCGAAATTTGACATACAATTCCTTTATAATGATTGGCTTGAGCACGAGTCATCTGAGATATTTACAGGTGATCCCTTGGAAAGAGGCAACAAACTAATGCAGATACAAATAAGAGGTAATGTACAGTTTAAAGACACTTTATTATTCACACCTTGTAAATTAGCAAAGCTACCCAAGGTAATAGGGGTAGCCGCTGAAGTTTCAAAAGGATATTTCCCTTACACATTCCTCACTAGCGAAACTTTAAATTACGTAGGACTACCTCCACCCAAACATTACTTTAACTATGAATGTATGAGCACAGATGAATGTGAAGATTTTGACCGATACTACAACAGTTTTAATGAATGTAATCCTTATAATATAGCTGATGAATGTGAGCGTTATTGAGTGAATGATGTGCGCGTGCTTAGAGTATGTTTCCAGGCCTTTAGAAGGATGTACATAGGCTGTTTCAAATGCGATCCGTTGCAAGTCGCAACCACCATCGCTTCATTATGTTTTACGGTGTTCAAGAATAACTTCATGCCTAAAGACACCTTAGCCATTATCCACAGAAACAACCCCCGCAGTTATGGGCACAAGGCTATTTACTGGCTCATACACCTACAGCATAGGGTTTCTCCTTATATGCAGCTTTCTTCATCCCATCTCTTAAATGGTTGTATATTTAAGAGAACGGTAATTTTTTATATTGTTCAGTGATAAAATACCTTTTTAGAATTGGGATAACCAATTACTTTGCCTAGATGACCACTTTTGCATTGTAATATTTGAATTGAGTTTACCAATCAATGGTAGCTATTTATTATTTATTAAACATAATATTTATCATGCTATTCATCTGCAGGGGACAAATAAAAGGCTAAAATATAATACTCCTTTAATTATAATTAAGTGCATTTGCAAATAAAAAAGAAAAAGAAAAAAACTTAATTCAAAAAAAATAATTTATACCTTTTATCGCAACATATTTTATCTTAAAATATTTAGCCAATACCAAAAATAAAAATAAAATAAACTTCATTAGAAAAAATAATTTCATCGTTTTATCTTAAAATATTTTATCTTAAAATATTTATCTTAAAATATTTAAAGAGTCAATCAACATTATTAAAATAGCTTCTTAAAAAACATAAACAATCGATACTTCTATCAATAAGACGAGTTCTCAACTTGGTGATAAATAAACCTGCTGCAGGAAAGCTCTTTCTGATTCAACAGAGGTTGGCGGAATGGTTTTCAGTGCATCAACTAAATTCATGATGTTTGAAGTTCTGATCCCTATTGTCTCGAATAACTGCAGTTCTTGCTTGAACTGCTTGCTTAAACTCTGAGCAAGATGAGTTGCCTGCGATCGCTAGATAATATACTGAGACTAGGTTCCTAGTATTATACGCAGCGCTAACGACATTCCCTCGGCCAGTTTTTGGCATACTGGCCCACTTTTAGATTGCTCTAAGTTGCTAATGCTAGTAGGTGTTCATTTAAGAAAGCAGAAAAGTAGAATAAAATGTGGTAAATATTATGCAGTTTTCTTTAATTCTACCCAAGAGCCTTCTAATAACAAAAAACAACAACAAATAAATCAATAAAAAATAAATTAAGTTATTTTAAAATTCTGGGATTTCCCGGGATTTCAAATCCAATAAAAACAACCTGGATCGCGGGAAAGAAACCCTACTACAGCAGCAGACAGGTATATACATATAGCATGCCCGGAACACGGATGAAGTACCCATTAAGGTTAATGGTCGTATTTTTTGGGTTGATGGTCTGAGTGAAAACCGTGCCACTGGTGAGAAGACTGTACTCCTTTAACGATTGCTGGTACCCCGTCCTGAGTGTGGAATCGTGGGAGATATTCACGGTAGATCTCTCTGCCGACAGTCTTGCGTGGACCCGCACTCGCGATCAACTTATAGGCTCCCAGTTCACTCACAAAGTCTTATGGGAGCATGCGTATGATGCGCGGATGGAAGCAAATGGACAGTACCGTGAAGAAATAAACACGATCAAACGTTCAATGGTGCTGGATCCTCTCAAATGCGGTGATAGCTTGTTCGGGGGGCGTACAAACCCCTTCAAGCTATACTTTCCGCCTACGGCGGTTGTGAAACTCCATTACTACGACTTCTGTTCTTTATATCCCTACGTCATGAAGAACAATCCGTACCCCGTAGGTGCACCTGAAAAAATGGTGGGTCCCGCCATACCCAACCATCGAGGAGTTTTCAACCAACTTGAATGAGCGCTACTTTGGACTCTCTTTCGTAGACTGCTCCCTCCTCGCGATTTATGGATGCCGATCTTGCCCGTCGTTATAGATCACAAGCTCATGTTTCCCCTGTGCGTGAAGTGCGCAGAAGAGAACAATGGTGATTGTGACCATACACCCCACCAGCGTAAGATCAGAGGTGTATATACAAGCCCTGAGCTGGCCCTAGCCGTTCGCCATGGGTATATAATAATGAAGATACATGAGGTGTGGAGATTTCAGAAGCTACCCAACCTTTTCACACCATACATAAACGTTTTTTTGAAGGATAAGGTTGAAGTGTCAGGATATCCGCGAGGGGTTGATACCGAAGATGAAAAAACGGATTATATTCAGCAAAGGTAACGTTTATTTGGCACAAAGTTATAGTGAAGTCTGGGATTATGCCAACGCTCACGATAAAGAGGTCATGTAGATTGTGAATGTAGATAATACTTACATAATAAAGTACAACATCACCGAATTGGCCACAGATACCTCACGGGTTACAAACATTCCTGTAGCCAGCTTCACAGCAGCCTAGCCTACCCATGCATCAAACTTTGGGACCTATTGCATTCTCTTGGGCGGCGGGTTTTGTAGGCTGACACAGATAGCGTGATATTCACAGCGAGGGAAGGTGAATACATGCCTGCTATTGGGGAGTTCCTCGAAGAGCTAACTGACGAGATTAAGGATGAGTATGGAGCCATCGCATACGCAGACTCGTTTGTGTCAACAGGGCCAAAAACCTATGGGGTACGGGTGAGGGTAGGGGATGATACGAAGGATATCGTGAAGGCTAAGGGAATCACGCTTAACCATGCGAACTGTCGAGTCGTTAACTTTGACTCGTTGAAGGAACTAATGTGCTTGGAAGATGAGGCGGACCAGCTACGCCATCTGACTGTAGGTACTCACAATTTTCGGGCACAGAAACTCGGGGGCGTGAAGGAACTTAGGTGTACAAAGGTGTGCCTTAATAACTATAGGAAACGTTACGAGGTGCCTGGTACCTATGATACCGTACCCTTAAACCTTGATTGTATTTACATATATGTGTATTGATATGTTTATTATCACGTATTTCTAAGTATATACAGGGTGTTTGAAAACTTTCTGTACAAATTGCAATGGGGGATAGGCAACACCAAGATAAACCCTTTTCGTCTATAAGTGTATGTCCGCTGACGTCACCATTCGGCGCGAGAGAGCGCCGCTGCAATTGGCTAAAAGGTGAAGTGGGCTAGACTCGCGCTTGCCGCGGGCATTCTTAAATCGGACGTAGTACGCGTAACATGTTTATTTAAAGAAGGCATGTTTATTTAAAGAAGGTGCTGAAAGTTGCGACCGGTAGCATCAATGCATGCCCGACAGCGTCGAAACATTGACCGACGTACACGTCGAAAGATTCCCGGCATTTCGGGAACAGTTCCAGCGGCGACAGCGATTCTTGCTACGAGGTCTTCTTCTGAGTAAATGGGAGTCTCGTACACGAGGTTCTTCATGTGTCCCCCACAGGAAGAAATCGAGGCGTGTTAAATCGGGCGATCTCGGTGGCCAGGCTACGGGCCCACCCCGGCCTATCCATCGGTCCCCAAAAGTGGCGTTCAGATAATCCCGCACATCGTTGCTGGAGTGTGCTGGGGCCCCGTCGTGTTGAAACCACATTCGTCTACGAATAGCCACGGGAACATCTTCCAGCAGTTCCGGCAACGTTTCTTCAAGAAATATCCGATAAATCCGCCCGTCGAGTCGGGCAGGCAGCAGGTACGGCCCAATCAACTTGCCATGGACGATACCCGCCAAACATTGACGGCGAACCGTTCTTGATGAGCATGCACCCGTGAGAATTGTGCATGTTAAACACACCCTCACGTGTGAAACAGGCCTCATCTGAGAACAGCACATAAGCCGGAAAATTAGGCTGCACCGCTGTCTGCTGCAGAAACCAGCGTGCGAATTCCACACGAAGAGGATAATCCCGAGGTTGTAATGCCTGGACTCTCTGACGATGAAACGGATGTAACTGCTGCTCATGCAACACTCTCCAGACCAGGTCGTGGTTCGCACCGAGGATACGTGCAACACCTCGCGTGCTTGCGCTTGGATTGTCCTCAAATCGCCGTAGGATTTCTTCTTCCATGTCAGGAGTGCGTACGTTTCTCTCCCGACCAGTGTCATGCATGTTTGCATGGAATGTTCCAGTTTCTCGCAGTCGCCGATGCAAATGCGCAAACGTTTGGTGGTTTGGCACACGTCTGTTTGGGAAGCGCTGTCGGTACAACCTCACAGCAGCTCTTCCGTTTCCATTGGCAGCCCCATACACCATATGCATGTCAGCCATCTCAGCAGTCATGAAGCGCTCCATGTTACGCGTACTACGTCCGATTTAAGAATGCCCGCGGCAAGCGCGAGTCTAGCCCACTTCACCTTTTAGCCAATTGCAGTGGCGCCCTCTCGCGCCGAATGGTGACGTCAGCGGACATACACTTATAGACGAAAAGGGTTTGTCTTGGTGTTGCCTATCCCCCATTACAATTTGTACAGAAAGTTTTCAAACACCCTGTATATATATATGTACCTTGAATATTTCGTTTATTAAATTAATCGTGTTTCAATTAGCGTTTCATTTTCTCCTTTGCGTGCGTGCGTGCGTGTGTACAGTAAAAAGCTAAGCCCCGCCCACTGTAAGATCGGCAACGAGAGTCCTGCCGCTACCTGAGTATGCCTCTATCCCTGCGTGCTCAGTTGACCTCTGCATACCCTTGAACTCAGACGTGTATTCTCCCGCGTAGAAGAAAAATAGTAATGGCTACCTTTAATATTGCGTGTTCAACATTTATGAAGTGGTATTCGGCAAAGAGCCAAGATGTGGTGGATACTGAAAAACTCCCTATTCCCCTCTCCTTTGCCACTTTTAAGGCTACATTGAGCCATGCGAAGGACCAAGATGTTCAAATTCTCTCCAGGTATTTTGGCGAGGGCGTTGTAGTATTTCGTAGTACAGACGATGTATTGAAGCATGTTATAGACCTAACCTTTATAAAGGCTCACATATACCGACCGTGAAGTAGAAGAAGCAACACGTTCAGAAGATAAGCAACGGTTATGGATAGTGAGTCTTGTTGAGGAGTGGAGTGACAAGCGATATTATGTCATGTTACATCATACCGACTATTCGTACCCTACGGGTGAGAATGTAAATCTTGTCATCATGGAGAATCTTAACTATTTTTCCCACTATATTAATATATATCATGATAAAGTTTGTAGTGAGGTTGTGGCTAATGGGCTGTGTGAGTTTTTAACAAACTTTAGAGACGAGTATCGCTTGTTAAACAAGGAGGATAAATATGGATATATGTTTCTCTCAAATAGTGCGCCGGATTGTGAAGATGTTTAGTTTGTGGAAATGAACGTCTGGTGAGTGATAAAACATTAATGTCGATATTGTTTCGGAAAATTCTGTTTGCCCAAGAGCATAAGTGTTCGAACAAGCCTGCCCACGCTTTAGCAGTGTGACGCGCTCCCCCAAGCGAGCCGCCCAACCGTGGACCTCACGAAACATACGAGTTCGAACAAATCCGTACACGTTTCATCAGCGTGACTCACTCCACCCGTCGAGCCGATCCGTCCACCTGTGGCTCATAGTCATCTCAGAGCTTGAACCGAGTGGACGTGCGAATAGGATGGAACTTCCTTTGAGAAGCATTCTCAACGTCTCGTACGATGTCTCCGTGACGAAGTCATTGCGCGTGTTTAGGCGTGAAACCGGTACCATTAACTATGTACTTGAAATGATTTGCAGGCAAGCAAGCAAACGTAATGTTAGTTATTTAAGTGTTGAGGAGATGAATAGAGTCTTCGTGATAGTGAGAAGTGAGGGGAGGACCGCTATAAAATACCTGCAGGTGTAGGTACAAGAAGAGAACAGATTAGTGACGCCCACTCATATGCCGTTGTTTGCATGCTGTGTATAAATAACGAACAGCCTTGCATTGATATAAGACTGATGTGGAAGAACGCGTCTGATAATAACGTTCTTGTCCCTACGCGAAACCGTTTCATTCTCGACAGAATGTTTGAAATCGTTGGATTCCGCAAGCTGAAGCTTATATTAGACGCTCGTTTTACGGATATGATTTATTTTGACACGGTTCTTGAATACGCATACACCGCTCTGCTCGACAGATTTATCGAATGTAGGGATGAACAAGGCGAGAATGATCTGGAGCTGGATGCATATTTAAAAGGTTTAGATTCTTCGAAATATCCTGAACTTTGGTACAAAGCACTTGAGCGGTACAGGGCTGAGCTCACCTACACTGTTCACCCTGAAGAGCTGTACCTCTATATAATGAATAGCTGTCGTTACGACTTGGAAGATTATTTCAATTGCCGCTATGCAGAGTGAAGATGGGTTCACGATTGAAAAGCACAAGACGGTAAGAAAAAACACTCGATTGGAAAGGCTTGTTTATAGATTTGTATTTAATAATAATGTTGTGGTTAACGATGACCTCTTTGTGCGTTCTTTTGATAGTATTCTAGCCGTGTTTAAAGATAACTTGCCAACCGGATGTAAAGTAGGCACAAAAATAGTATTGAATGATATGAAAGCCATTTATGTCGAGTATATGCCTCCGTATCAGTTAAACGGTGAAATGATGCTTGGACGGTTTTATCACGTGGTACAAAGTAATATCGATGTGGATGTAGACTCTATTACGTGTGATTTTAGCGTTTTGCACCGTAGAACATAAAGGCTGTCTATTTATTTATTTAATTGTGTATATATATATATATATATATATATATATATATATATATATATATATATTTACTGTACTAATATGCATTTCATTATACGTTTCGTATATTATTATTTTCAATATAGTTTAATAATTTAAGATAACTCTATATATTTTTCCTCTATTAATATAGTGATAATACACCGTTTTCTATATTTCTGATTATATATTTAATTATTTAATATAACTGTATATATTTTCCTATACTAATACATTGACAATACAACGTTTTGTATATTTTTTATTATATATTTCCCGTTCGTGATGTTATTATTATTTTTTTATCATATTTATGTGTATATATATATATATATATATATTCCATTGTATATTTATTATATATTCATCGTCCGTATGCTATTATTATTTTTGATCATATATATATTCCAATGTATATTTATTTCCATAATTCGCCTAAATAAACAGAATGATGTATTGGTGTTTTATTTATTTCTTTTTGTTTGTACACGGTATTTAATTATATCAATTGGGTGGCTTCTAAAGCGGATTTGTAAACCAGAATATATGCATTAATTAAATAAATATAACTATCTGGCAACTCAACCTTCTAAGCCAAATGGCGGATTATGTCAGAATATATGCTTTAATTAAATAAATAGTGCAAACTGGCAACTCAACCAGATACGCCAACTGGCGGTGAGAGAGAGAAATAAACAGATAAACATGATCGAGTGTTGCAATAACGGGATCCTGCTCCTACGAGCCGTGGAAAGATGTTTACACTCCACCTTAGAGTTTAACACGGATCATTAGGTCACCCTGGCTATCAACCGCGCCGGGTCTCGAGCCCACCTCCACCTTAGAGTTTAACGCGTGACGCACATAAAGAGTATAGATGGGTGTGTACACAGTGCCAACTGGTTAATGGTGCCTGGAGGCACTGGCTGAATAAGCCAACTGGCTGATTAGGGGTCCTATAAGACAACGGCTCCTCGGCTGGAGTCTTAATATGCGCTTGGCTCCTGCCAGGCGAACACCTTTCTCTTAGGTTAGGTTCATTGCAGCTTGGGGTATAACTCCGCCTCCAAGTTGCATAATCCCTTATTGCTCTTGCAACCCCTCCCCCATTTGGGGGTGCCTTACAACAAAGGGGGGTTGGCACTGTGGGGGCTGCAACAAAGGGGGGTTGGCACTGTGGGGGCTGCAACAAAGGGGGTGGGGGTCGCAACAAGGGGGTGCGGGTTGGCACTATGGGGTGCCTTGGCACTCTTGCAACATCTTGTAACATTTGCAATTGCATTGCACTCTACCATTTTGCGCCCATGCTACTCGTGTGGAGGGAGGTCTTTACAACACAGTGCACCAATTTGAAATGACAGCACATGGTTTATTACAATCAGTGGCAAAGATCTCAAGCTCCCAACTGCTTACATATACAGGTCTCAAGGTCACAGCTTTCCCAGTTGTCAAGTACTATAAATGAAGTATAAATGTATTGATCGGGTAATTTTATTTTGCAGGTTGGATACTATAACCGTCAGTTGGGACACTATATCAATAGTAATTTTATATGTATGAAAAACGGTCCCCTGGGTTTGGGACACTATATCCGGTGACACAAAACTGTGATCCTCTGTATATATATATATATATATATATATATATATATATACAGTATATATACACAGGGTGTTTGAAAACTTTCTGTACAAATTGTAATGGGGGATAGGCAACACCAAGACAAACCCTTTTCGTCTATAAGTGTATGTCCGCTGACGTCACCATTCGGCGCGAGAGGGCGCCGCTGCAATTGGCTAAAAGGTGAAGTGGGCTAGACTCGCGCTTGCCGCGGGCATTCTTAAATCGGACGTAGTACGCGTAACATGTTTATTTAAAGAAGGCATGTTTATTTAAAGAAGGTGCTGAAAGTTGCGACCGGTAGCATCAATGCATGCCCGACAGCGTCGAAACATTGACCGACGTACACGTCGAAAGATTCACGGCATTTCGGGAACAGTTCCAGCGGTGACAGCGATTCTTGCTACGAGGTCTTCTTCTGAGTAAATGGGAGTCTCGTACACGAGGTTCTTCATGTGTCCCCCACAGGAAGAAATCGAGGCATGTTAAATCGGGCGATCTCGGTGGCCAGGCTACGGGCCCACCCCGGCCTATCCATCGGTCCCCAAAAGTGGCGTTTAGATAATCCCGCACATCGTTGCTGGAGTGTGCTGGGGCCCCGTCGTGTTGAAACCACATTCGTCTACGAATAGCCACGGGAACATCTTCCAGCAGTTCCGGCAACGTTTCTTCAAGAAATATTCGATAAACCCGCCAGTCGAGTCGGGCAGGCAGCAGGTACGGCCCAATCAACTTGCCATGGACGATACCCGCCAAACATTGACGGCGAACCGTTCTTGATGAGCATGCACCCGTGAGAATTGTGCATGTTAAACACACCCTCACGTGTGAAACAGGCCTCATCTGAGAACAGCACATAAGCCGGAAAATTAGGCTGCACCGCTGTCTGCTGCAGAAACCAGCGTGCGAATTCCACACGAAGAGGATAATCCCGAGGTTGTAATGCCTGGACTGTCTGACGATGAAACGGATGTAACTGCTGCTCGTGCAACACTCTCCAGACCAGGTCGTGGTTCGCACCGAGGATACGTGCAACACCTCGCGTGCTTGCGCTTGGATTGTCCTCAAATCGCCGTAGGATTTCTTCTTCCATGTCAGGAGTGCGCACGTTTCTCTCCCGACCAGTGTCATGCATGTTTGCATGGAATGTTCCAGTTTCTCGCAGTCGCCGATGCAAATGCGCAAACGTTTGGTGGTTTGGCACACGTCTGTTTGGGAAGCGCTGTCGGTACAACCTCACAGCAGCTCTTCCGTTTCCATTGGCAGCCCCATACACCATATGCATGTCAGCCATCTCAGCAGTCATGAAGCGCTCCATGTTACGCATACTACGTCCGATTTAAGAATGCCCGCGGCAAGCGCGAGTCTAGCCCACTTCACCTTTTAGCCAATTGCAGTGGCGCCCTCTCGCGCCGAATGGTGACGTCAGCGGACATACACTTATAGACGAAAAGGGTTTGTCTTGGTGTTGCCTATCCCCCATTACACTTTGTACAGAAAGTTTTCAAACACCCGGTATATATATTATATATATATATATATATATATACTGTGTGTATAGGTGTGTGTGTGTATGTGTGTGTGTGTGTGTGTGTGTGTTACGAGGAATCTGTGTAACTGGGGATTTCATGAAATCCCTGGTTATACAGGGATTGAACACCAATGGTGTGGCGCACACATTTTCGCCGTCATTTGAAATATAATAAAGTATTTGCATTTTGGAAAAGGACCCTTTATTCTTTGTGTACATAAAATCTGGAGAAATACCATATACATATTATTACATTTACAGTAGGTACACGTAATATTTTAGTATCGACACTTTATGAAAAGGTATAAAAAAATCATTTCAAAGTCACACACATATTATAGTGGTATTGCGCATGCGTAGGTCACATTAATTAAAAATATATGATAATGAAAGTAATATACAGAAAGTATTATAGAGATATTATATTATACAAATATGAAGTTCATCAGTGATGGCCAACAATGGGTTGTTGGCCCCTGTGCAAGACAGATTTTGGGGGCCCACTTCCCGACACAAATCTAGTTTGATTATATACCAATACCAGTTTGATTATATATACCTACTAATCGGGGCTAAAAATTGATTCAAACCGAGGTTTATAGATAATGAAGGCACGTAACAGCATTTAGTAAGCAAACACGCATCATACAAACGAAACACACATCGAAATAGCTAACAATAAGACAGAGGTAAATATTTTCAAATGTATATACAGTAAATACTAAATACATCTCTTCCTAATTTGTAATTAAATACAAACTTACAACTAAAAATAATGTAATGAAAATCTAAATACATTATTTGAAAACGCATTTCAAATTTAAATACATCATGATAGATCATCTTAACTCGCATGACACGTTGACACTACAAGCTTACAACTTCAATTAATATATAAAAAACTTCAGTTACAACTATGATACAACTAAAATTTAAAACTACTTCTTCCTTATTTTAAGAAGAGAAAACTCCTCAATAATTTTCGTGCTTGTTTTTTCTCTATTGCTAGAACAGCTAATCCTGAAAGTCTGTTTTGCATCATGGTATTTCTAAGGTATGTCTTTCTCAAATCAAGATGGATGATATCTAAGAGGTCCGCATCAGCTACTTGTATTTCTCTCTTAGCTCTTCTGACCTGTTAAGCTTTCCAGGTTAGAGGAGCTAATAAAACAAAAATAATAGAGAAATACAAGCGGCTGATGCGGACTACAAAGGATAGGACTGATAAATTAATTTTTTCAGTAATTTTCCCAAGAATAGCAGGATCCGACAACTTTTTCAAGCAGAGCTTCCTCATAAATAATATTCTTAAGTAATTTTGCCGACAGGAAAATGTTCAGTTCGTCGATTTGTGGAGTCATTTTTCGAATAAAAAAGATTAATTTTTGCCTGATGATCTTCACCTGAATGGCGTGGAAGCAGCTCGTCTCGAGATTACCTGAAGCCATTCTGCGATGGCTTTTCAGGTAAAAAACGGCGCAGCTCCTATGAAAGCGACCAGCCTAACAAATTTTCCTTACATTGAACGATTACCTCCACGAAGAACCCCGAGATTCCACTGCTGTACTCAAGATTTTATAATTGTATTTTATGCTCGTATTAATGCTCGAAGTTTAAGATTTAAATTTTATGAACTGTTAAGTATTGTCCTTGACGAAAAAGTTGAGGTTGTAGCAATTACTGAATCCTAGTTAAATACAGAGAGTAGAGATTTTCTCCGAGAATATCATATCCCTGTTTATGAGATGTTTAAAAATGATAGTTTAACCAGAGAGAGATTCCCGGCACAAGTAAATAATATAATTTAATGTAGTGATGGGTTTACCTATATATTTCTAATCTTTAATTTTATGTAAACTCTTGTACACTTTACTGCGCTTGTTGAACCTGAAAGTTTTATTTTTCGTTTGCTTGTTCATGGATGGCGACACATTTAAGCTTAAAAATACAATTCCATACTAAATGTTTTACGATATTATACATGGAGCTTTCATACTGGCACATAAAGGGCCAGGCAAACAAATGTAAACCTGGTCATTACTGAGGTGGTTGAGACCAGAGTATCTGAGGGCACATCTTCTCCCTTTTTATGGCTGTGTTACTTTTTCCAGGGAATTTTTTTTTTTTTAAAATACTTTCTAAAAACAACCTGTAAATAAAAATAAAAATATTTAGACTCTCAATAAGGAATTATATTGAACAAATATATTTCGAGATGATCATATACGCAACTGAAAGATATTTTCTGCACGTCAAAACACTCACCCAGTGTGCAATGGAATGACAACATGTACGACAGGAGGTTCGAACCCATTGAATGAACTTCCGCAGGCGAAGGTATACGCTCCCATGTTTTTCCACTCGACCCAGTCTCCAACGTTCATCTCGGACACAAATGTGTTGGAAATTATTTTGTCCGTACTGTCACACGTCTGTCCCCAAAATGTGCTACAAAATAAGGGGGGTGCATCCCCACAATTGTTTGCAGCCTTTTAGAAAGATAATAAAATTGATGAAAAACTATTTAAAAAATTACTGCATTTCTACACCTGTTTTTGTTTCTTTTATTTTATTATTCAATTTTGATCAACAGTCTCTTTGACCTTCGTTTCGGAACACATTTTTTTTTAACTAAATTAATCACCTACTTACCAATAGAAATAGAAATGCATACAAACGATAAAATAAATCATTATCATCATTAACCCCTTATTTTGAGGAAAAATATTTTTGAGAAATGACATCCAACTCTCTTGTCTCTCACAATCTCTTTCAGCTCTGATCCACGTGACATACTCATGACTATTAACTGTAGTCGACTAATTTACCATGCCTTTAGTCTACAGTGCTGCCCTCTACAGTGATTTATATTTGGAACATTCAGATACTGGCAGAGAGAAGGCTGTCCAAATATTTTCAGTAGTATATATGAAAAGATGGCATCATTATGATTGAGCTCTTCTAGTAGCCATGCTGATTTTGTTTCTTTTTTTTTACAAATAAGTGTAAGAAAACACCAGCTAATTCGCTTATGTGGGACTGTTGGTAACCGAAGGTAGCCACGCAACTCGGGCAATTGACCCAAAAATGAATATCTGCCTTAAATGCTAATTTGCTCTATCTTAATTGTAAATTTAATCTCACACTGAGAGGTTTTGGTGCAAGTTCCTCATGAACAAAACAAGTGAAAAAGAAAGATCCATATATTCCGTCATTAACGTAGTACATGAAAGATGGCTCTTTCCTCGCTTCTTTGGCATCCACTCGGCGCTTTGAGACAATGTTGGTAGCAAGAGTGAACGCAGTTTGAACTACATAGCAACCAGGCTCAGCAATTATCTACAAGGAACATAAAAACAAGTTAAGGATATAAAAGAGACGGAAATAGTTTGGTTTTATCTTTAATTACAGTACCAGTGGGTTGAATCAAATAAGATATTAAGAAGCACAGAATCTCACGGTTCCAAATCATTTGTTCTGCGTACGGGCATTTAAATGTAATACCTCACCTGAACACTGCTGCATCTCCCAAAACCGTCTTAATAATAATAATAATAATAATACTAAAAAAAATTAGATTCTTATCAAACTAAATCGTTATATATATATATATATATATATATATACATATATATATATATATATATATATATATATATATATATTATATATATATATATATATATATATATATATATATATATATATATATATATATATATATATATATATATATATATATATATTATATATATATATATATATATATGGGAATGAACTCAGAATGGTCCCCTGAGTTTTTTATGATACACACAGACAGTGCATGGAACAAGGAACTCTTCTGGGATAATTAAATCCACTATAGTCCGAATAAGTAATGGTAAATGACAAATACCATAGTTTTTCTTTTTCATGATGCTAGCCCGACGTGGGCAACGGGTCACTCGCAAAGAGGTCCCATAAATATAGCTTCCCTCACCAGCTATCTGCAAAGCAGACAGGATCCAGCTTTGGGACATGGACCCTAGATCCATGTCCCAAAGCTGGATCCTGTCTGCTTTGCAGATAGCTGGTGAGGGAAGCTATATTTATGGGACCTCTTTGCGAGTGACCCGTTGCCCACGTCGGGCTAGCATCATGAAAAAGAAAAACTATGGTATTTGTCATTTACCATTACTTATTCGGACTATAGTGGATTTAATTATCCCAGAAGAGTTCCTTGTTCCATGCACTGTCTGTGTGTATCATAAAAAACTCAGGGGACCATTCTCAGTTCATTCCCATCTTGAAACGGACATGTTATGTGCCTTGAAAAGTGGACGCTCAATTCTGCCAGTTGAGGTTTAAGTTTTGGTTTTTGGCTAAAAATATAATAGTTACCCCTTTTTCTTTTTCTTTGATGCATTCAATCTGACGTGAAGGCAGCGAGTCTTTTGCTTATATTGAGGTTCTAAATGCAGCATGGCTAGGTGCTTTAAACCCTAGATCCATGTCCCAAAGCTGGATCCTGTCTGCTTTGCAGATAGCTGGTGAGGGAAGCTATATTTATGGGACCTCTTTGCGAGTGACCCGTTGCCCACGTCGGGCTAGCATCATGAAAAAGAAAAACTATGGTATTTGTCATTTACCATTACTTATTCGGACTATAGTGGATTTAATTATCCCAGAAGAGTTCCTTGTTCCATGCACTGTCTGTGTGTATCATATATATTATATATATATATATATATATATATATATATATATATATATCCAAGCCGAGTCGTTTTGACAAAATATCTGGTCCAGAATTGTGAGTTCCAATTACCTAACTAATTACCCAAGGTTTTGAGTAAATTTTATAAGGAATTAAATTTAATAAACGGCAAATAATGCACCAAGGTGGTGTAGTGGTTAGCGTTGCTGACTATGAATCCATCGACGGCAGGCGGCGCACAGCAAAACGCAGCTCTTCATCCTTCCACACAATAAAAAAATTGGTTGGAAGATAAATGGGTACCCTGGGTAACCTAGTGGTTAAGACACTGGGTTGCTAGACGGGCTGGTTCGGATTCCACGTCAAGCTGTAGGTCTAAGGTGGAGTTACAAACTTGACTTTCGTCAGAATGAATGATTTGGGTGGAAGCAAACACCAAAGTTATATCATTTTTTAAGATTTTGTAGAAATAATGAGGAGTTGAAACAAGAATATCAGGCAATTAACTTGGCCACCCCCGCCAAAAACAATCCAGTATTTCCGATAACTCGCTCATTTTACATTTTTCGCTTAAAGTTTATTCCCTTTTTTTAAACACTTCTAAATTTAGAGCAAAGAAATTGGACTATTTAGTTTTATGCAAGGTTATACATGCAAAGGTTATTTGTTTGGAATTTGCATTTTACAACAATATAGTAACTTAGTTATATGTCATCTTAAAAAAAATTATAAAAACTCTCAAAATTTCCTGATATTTTTTATGAAATAGTACTAGCAAACAGCAGATTGTTTTCCTAACCTACCAAGCAACTAAATAACTACCTTGTCAGAACTCTATTTAGTTATAAGTTACTATATTTAGTAGAATCCCTTTAGAGACCTTAGAATATTCTTCTGTCATAACTTTACATCATTTATTAGTTTTCCCATTCCAATGGACGCTCTTCAGTAATCGTTCCAGAGAAATATTTAAGTTATATTAGTCCTTATCTATTTGTACCATGCATAAAATAGTATGAAAAGGTTATCGTTTGTTTAGAAAAATTTAACAAGTAAAAAATTTAGTTCAATGCCAACATAGTATAATCTAAAACGGGTAGGGTATGATCCATCACCGCCAACTCATCGCCGCCAACTCAACTCACCAACTCATCGCGCCAACTCAACTCCAAATGCAAATGCACCGTTGCCAAATAATGTTTGTATATTTATTAATCTTTCTTTTAGTGCGATGATAGGTACTGAAGGAAATTAAAAACAACTAGGAAGAACCATTGAAAATAACTAATATATTTATATAATATTTTATTATATAATATAACCTAACCTAACCTAACCTAACCTAACATTCACCAATTAACATTATAGATGCCTTATACAAAATACAGAAGAGTCGAGATAGTATTTCGAACAAACTTGTAGGAGGTCATGCTCCACCTTCAAAGTTAAAAAATATCGTGATGCTGATGACCGTATATTAAAACTAGTTTTAAGCTTTGAGCACACGATCGCCATTAGAATATTTTAAGTGGGATTGCTACAATTACCACTACCACTAATAAAATCTAACCTTTTAATCTTTTTTTAACGTAGTAGAATAAGAGTTTCCAACAATTTTTACAGTTTTAAAGCTCTAACCTTCAAAATAAATTTAATTAATTTTTTCAAAAAATGGAGTTGAGTCGGCGGAGTTGAGTCGGCGGCGATGAGTTGGCTGGAGTTGAGTTTGGCTGGAGTTGAGTCGGCGGAGTTGAGTTGGCGGTGATGAGTTGGCGGTGATGAATCGTCCCATCCCGATCTAAAACATCAAAGAATTTGAGGAATGTAAAAAAGTTTAAAATGCAAAAGCTTTCTTTCATTTACTGACAAAAGGTTGAGTACTCGCGATGAAAAAAATAATTGGATTTAGGAACAAGAAAAATATGCTGCACTGATATGATCAAAGAATGAGTAGTGTTAGAATAGTGGAAAGAATAGGAGAATAGTTGCATTGGTATGGAAAATAAAGCCCATAAAAATGAAAACTTGTGTTTAGTGAGTGTAAGTAAGCATGAAATTTATACAAGTTTAGTGACTGATTAACTGTTTACCTGCAGCTTCAACGTGCAATGTCATATCGTAAAGATATCCGCGAGTCATTTGAAATTACTTAAATCAGGAAGAGAACTTGCATTTGAATATTAGGTAAATATTTGTTTTAGGACATGACCTGGACTTTGGCATGAAAATTGTTTTCTCTGGTGTATTTCACTGTGTTTTGTGGCGAATCTGACCTTCATTTCTTAAACAAATGAACGGTTGTGGAGATTATGACTCCTCCCAAATCCTACGATTTTGAAGTCCCTGGAAGTGGCCAGGGCTTTGAAAGTAGAGGGAAATTTGGGGTAAAAGAGGGCGTGCTCCTAGCCGTAGTGGCACTACCAATACTAACACTAAAGGTACCAAACCTAAAACACCTAACCTAACGTAACCATCTAACCGAACCTAACCTAGGCCTAACGCCGTTCTCCTAGCCGTGGGCTTGGACCCCTGGATCCGCCTGTTGGGATATGTGAAGGTCAGAAATGCACAAATAACAGTGAAATACACCAGAAAAACAAATTTTCATGCCAAAAAACATGTTACCCAGACCTAATTAATAAAATAACCGGTACACACAACGGCTGTGATGATTGATGAACTTGAATTTGGAGCTCAACTTCGTTTTCGACCCGGAAAATGCACCTACGCATGCGCAAGGAAACTCTCACAATCCTCCCACATGTCATGGTTGAAAAACCATACGATTTCAATCGATTTTAATCGATCCAAAAATTGCTTATATCTCCGTTAATATCAATTTGCAAAAGAAATACCATAGAAGAAAATATATTCAGATTTAAATTCTACATAAGAAAAACCTATCGTCGTCCCAAAGTCAAGGTCATGTGCTAAAACGAATATTAACCCAATATTATTATTTAGCTTTTTCAGAGAGAATTTCTTAATTTGTAAGTAGCCACTGTTCAAAAGTAAACTTTGTAATATCGGCCTTGAGACTCTTCAGTATCTAAAACATTCATTTAAAATATCAAACGCAGTTAAAGGCATAAATCATGAAAGAACAAGGATAGCACTTTTTGAGTGAGACAACATAAAAATTGTCGGTGAGAGCTTAGAAGATATGTGGGAATAGTAGATAGTAAAGAACACAAGCGTCAACATACACTTTCAACGGAAAGGTATGTAAACTCCCGATACAGAGTCAGAGGGAAGTGTGGATAACTGTAGAGCATCCTGAGGGAGGTCAGAGAGGCAGATGGGAAACCTCACTACTATTCGTCAGCAGTAGCAAGATATCGGCATTGTTGGAATCAGGGATGGGGTAATTGTAATTTGTAATTTTTCATGTAATTGGTAATTGTAATTGACTACCGAAAATGTAATAGTAATTGTAATTAATTACATTGGGAAACCAAGGTAACTGATACAATTACATTCAATTACTTTCAACTACAATGTTTTTCGGTCTCTCAAGCAGAGTGAGTCATACTTATAGTTTAAATATTTGCAAATCATGTCTCAGGGAGCTTTCTTTTGAAATAAAATCTTATTCTTTTTATTTGAAATAAAATGTTCCATTTATTTAAAATGTTCCTAACAAAAGTGTCAGGTTTTTGCCCTTATTATTTTCATAAAATAAGTGCCAGTTCTTTTGATTTATATTAGTATTTTTTAAGCGCCTTATCTTTGGTTTCATTAGACCATATCACATAAATATGTCCAATGTCCAATTGTCCATAGCAAGAACTACTTGATAAATCAAAGAGTGTGTATTTATGAAAAAATGCAATTCTTTGTAAATTGTAATTAATTACTTGGATCACCTGAACATCAGGGCCCCCAGCCTTCTTTAGTTAGCCTTATAAGACTAACTAACGAAAATATCACGACCTAACCTAATCAATCGTCAAGGGCGTACAGTTGACCTAACGATTGGTTAGGTTAAGTCGTGATATTTTCGTTAGTTAGCCTTATAAGGCTAATTAAAGAAGGCTGGGGCCCCGATCTTCAGGAGATCCAATTACTTTACTAAGTAATTATAATTAAGTAGTTCACCATCTACAATGAGTGTAATTGAGAATATTTCAAGTAATTGAAATTAATTATCATACATCGACCAAGTAATTGCCCCCATGCATGGTTGGGATTGTAAAGTAGGGTTTTATTAATGAATATTAAATAACAGAATTCATAACGTATAAAGGTAAAATAAGTTAGGTTTAACAGATGAATTATAAAGTTAGGAAAAGGCCTTAGATGAATTTGGACAAACGTACATGACTTTTTGCACGAAGCCGGTACAACAGGTTTTGTTGTGTTCATACTTGTAATTGCGGATAGCCAATCAGGCACAGGTTTGGCTGTCACGTGATACCCACCTCCTGTTCTGTCCAATCAGGTCATTAAAGGCAAATTAGTTTTCAGATAATACTAGATCAATATAATTAAGTAATTTAATATCGTAAATTAGGCCAATAAAGTTAGTTAAATAATATAAAATAATTAGGAAATTATAAAAACTAATGAAATCATTTATTACTTATTGCTTCTCAAGTTTTAGGTGCATTAATAAATAAAGAACAGACTTGTATAGCGCGAATAGAACAATGAAATCATCTCGATGGAAAGACAGCGCATTGCTAAGAAAGAAGTTAATCAAGAAGGATTCGCAGCAGAAGATCATTAAGAAGTTGTACTAAAATGATTTTTAGCTCCCTTGTTTATTTTTATTTCAATTTCTCTATTTGATCCCGTCGGAATTAGGGCCTATCTTTAAGATGAATTTATAAAAGAAAAGTGTATTAACTTTCCACTAGAGCCAACAAAATAGATCCTTCTATCCGCGGCTCTAGGCTTTTATTTATGTCACGTGTGAAGCTACATGTTTCTTGAAGGCCTACTCGATTTTCGGTCAAGGCATAACCTTGTCCATTGAATTATATAACGTAAGTGCAAAGTTAATCTAATTTGTGAACATAAGATTAAAAGTATAAAGATTTTGGGGATCATGTCAAGAATAGCGAACCCAACACCTGCAGGGTTCGCTATTCTTGACAAGGGAATTTTTGGGTTCGCTATTCTTGACATGGTAAAATTGGGTTCGCTATTCTTGACATGGGAAGTCCTCAAGGACGTTTTCATAATTTCAGACGGTAGGTTTATGTTTCCCAATTTTAAGTAATTAGTTAAGGACGTATTAAATGCTTTCATATTAGTCTTTTTTTATTTAACCAAACTAGCACGACTTAACCTAACCAATCGTCAATGCCGTACAGTATAAAGAATCCTCTTCTCTTGATATATAAAAATAAATAAATAAAAAAATTATTGTTTTTTATTTATTTTTTTAGGTTAATTGTACGCCCTTGACGATTGGTTAGGTTAAGTCGTGATAGTTTGGTTAATTTTTGCTACCCGCGACCCGCGCGAAGGGCATAAGGCAAAAATTAACAACATGCGAGGATGCAAACGCAAATTTCTTCCAGGTTATTTACAACAGTTCATGTGGATGGAAAGAAATAAAGTAAACAGGTTAATTAATTTCTGTAACGCAATTGCCACTCAATTTCCTTTTTAATAAATTAGTATACGGTTCATTTTCATTTCAGTAAATTGTTTTATTTATTCTTTCATCAATAAAGTGAAGATTACATATGTTTAACTTTTTCCTTTACATGATATTTATATTGGGCTTGCTATTCTTGACATGGGAACTTTTGGGTTCGCTATTCTTGACAAGGGAATTTTTGGGTTCGCTATTCTTGACATGGTAAAATTGGGTTCGCTATTCTTGACATGATCCGATTTTGGTGTTTCAGAAAATAATTTATATTAATGGTCTAAAGTTAAATTCTGAAGTGATTATAACGATAAACAATATTAGTTTACTTAGTTGTGGTGTAGTGGAAAAACTAAAATTAATCCGAATAAAACTATCAATAGTTAAGTTACCAAATTTAGTGTTATGTATGTGAATTTAGTGTCATTAGTTAAATAACCCACGAACGGGTCAATGGACGAGTTACATTAACACCCGGGAAACCCCGAACCCTACAGCATTGTGTAATCAGATAAGAGTTCGTCTGCTAGCACATTGGGAAGTGTAGGAAGATGCAGAAAAGGTAAAACTGCCGCGGAAATGGACCTTTTCCAGTTTGTGGACCGTTTTTCATATAATTTATTTTTGAGAATATTTTTGTTAAAACTGACTAAAATATCACGACTTAACCTAACCAATTATCGAGAGCGTACAGTTGATCTATTAGTAAATAGTAAATACTATTCCAGAAACAAACAATGTTATAATTAATAATAGATCAACTGTACGCCTTGATAATTGGTTAGGTTAAGTCGTGATATTTTCGTTAGTTTTAACAAAAATATTCTCAAAAATAAATTATATGAAAAACGGTACACAAACTGGAAAAGGTCCGCGGAAATTTTACGTGGAAGTCTTTCAAGTGGGAGAACAGCGACAAACGTCAAAAATGACATCCAAGTATCAGTTCTTTGGAAAAATGTAGCCGTGCTCATCGAAATTACAAAGTTGGAAATAGATACACCCCTCTCAATGTATCGAATCTTATGGCTGCCTTATCAGGGATGAATCTAACTCGATGCCATTAACCCACTAATCTACAAATGACAGAAGGCTATATAGGAGTAGTTCATAGAGATGCATAGTGAATAACAAAGTCACCATCATATAAAGAAGAATGCATAGTCTTCAGGGAACAGCTTGGAAACGAGTTAATTTTAAGTAAGTAAAATACAAATCAAAACAATGACTTTGTGAAACACTTCGTGCTGAGGTCTCAAAATAAGACGAATCTGGAAATTACGATCAACATGGAAGTACTGGAGAAAGCGACAGAACGGCTACGTAGTCCAGCTCAAAAGAAAAAATTGTATCTAAATGAAGCATTTGTAAGGTGGTTTCCCTGATAGTAGTTTCTAGCTTCATTAACTTGTCACTACTATTTCGACATCTTCGAAAACCAGGCTGAGCAGGGTGGAAATAAACGATTTCTTAAAAAAACTAAGTCTTCTTTGCGTGCACTTTCCCCTCCATAAATATACATACATCACATGTATAACAAAAGGGACGGCAGGGTAGGAACAAAAAAGAGCTTCAATTGGCTTCGGGAACGTTAGGATTTTGCCAGAGTTTAGAGAAGATACCTACGTAAGCTCAGTATAAGAATGTAATTGTAAAGGTACTGTTCAGCTGAGAAAGGAAGATGCCTCAACATTGGTAAAGAATAACACTGGCTGAAAGGGTGGGGTCACCTAGACGACGAAGGGACATTTTCAAATCCTTATAAACAGACTTATTATCGCAGTCAACTTCCAGAGGACGGCAAAAAATTATGGTGGCAAGTGTTTCCTTGAAATTGTGTCTCAGTACTCCTCCTATCGTATTCTATTTTTAGGAAACTAGGTAGATGTTTGGGGATCAACCGCGTTGCAGCAAAGGAGACATTCATTAAAATACAGAAGAGGAGCATTAACTGAAGATGAAAACGAAAGGGGAAGTCAGCAGGACAGTAAATATTGTTTGTTTTGTTCAGTTAAGATCCCATCTGGGTAGAGAGAACTACCGAAAAATGACTACAGTTATGTAAATTCTGGTTTGACAGACCAAATAAAGTCCAGAACTGCATTCAGTGTAAAATCCATTTGAGGATTTTTTTTGAGAAACCGTTTACAGTGTCCTGCAAGGGTCCAGAGCCTTTCCTCTTTGATGGTTGCAAGGGCGGATCTAGGCATTTCAATAAGGGGGGTACAAATAAAAAGGGCACAGTACTAAAATTTTTCCTTAAAACAGACCAACAATGAGCGAGTGTAAAACCAGTTGTATTGTTTTATTAGATCAGTCTCATTCAAATATGATACAAAATAAAAATCTAATTTGTGTATAACAGTTATCACAGAAATTTTTTCAAATAATTACAAATGTCCTGCCAATTAAAAGAACTATTGAGTCCCGTAGCCAGGAATTCCCAAGGGGAGTGGGGGGTCGAAAGTGTAGAAAGGCGGACCTTTTGGTGCAACAACTTAGTCAATGCCGAGGGAGTTTAGAGTAGTTTGTGAAGTTTAAAAAAAAATGCAAAAACAATGCAAGTGTTTATTTACTGAATGATGTTATATATTATAATATCACATCATGAGTTATAACTATGGTTACAAAAGTGGATTTTCCTTTCAAAAGGGGTGTCGTTCGACCCCCCTCCGACCCCCCATGGCTACGGGCCTGCTATCAGAATAAAATGAAGATAAAAACAGTGATATGGCTGCACCAGTACTAAGAGCACCTACAAAAACCACTGCAACTACAAATTTCGAAGTACAATATATACGGATAAAGATTCAAGACAGAATTTGAATAAAATAAAATAACCATGAAAAATAACCATGAAAATGGGGCATTTGCAAGAAATTGAGGGGATTCGGACATCACCGACATCCCCTTCCCCCTAAATCCGCCCTCGGGTTGTAACTAGAAGGATCTTCCCTCTCAAATCAGGTGAGCATATTCTTTAAGTAACCATGAAGGTTCCCAAAGGGAGGAGCAACATGATTTCGACTTACTATACTCCAATGAAACCACTGTTGCATAGGTAGAACACGAGCTCGCATCGAGCTTCTCTAAAGCTTATTTACGGATAACACGAAATACTCAGACCTCCTGCATACGAAATTACGAATATAAACTGAATATTTCCAAAAAAGAAGCTCTATGCGAGCCCAGTCATTTCACATAGTACGGGGATCTTTCGCACCACATCACCTCGTGTTTCCGAAACCCAGTGATTCTTTTGCGTGACATGCAATGCAAATATGTCAAACATTTTTGACATTGAAAAAAACGCTTTGGAGGAAGAATATGTTGCCAGGATAATAAAGTTAATTTCACCTTCTCCGGCAAAGTCGGTCAGTTGAAAGTTAAGATAAGAAGCGGGAAGGACTAAAAATGTCCCTCTTCTGATCTGAACAGTCATAAACATCTACCACACCTTGTCCTGACAGCCTTTCTATAGGGGAGCTTACCGATTTCTGAGCAAAGACCATAGCATAAATTTTATACTTGGAAAAGTTCAGAGTCGAATGGAGTTCCGGAAACTGCAATACCACCGACAGTCTGTATTTGACCTACAGCATTTGTATGTGCAAAGATTATGCGCCTCTCTTAAGAGCTAACCATCCGATTGAGGTTTATTCATTTAACTTCAGGATTTTGGTGTAGAAATCTTAAAATGAATAGGAAATAAGGAAACATCAGACAACTTATTTCCTACAATTTGGGGTAGGCCCTTAAAGAGGCTGGTGGAAGACGAAGACAGATAGTAGTTGGAGGGTCACCACACTAGAAAAGGATCCTGTGATCTTTAGGCAAGAGAAGGGATCACTTGATGACGATCTCCCTCCTGGGATTGGGTACTGTCGGTTCTTGGCCTTTCGAGAACCAGAAGATTAGAAGGATAAGGATTCAACCGTACAGAAAAGCAAAAGAGCACGACTCGTTTCCCTACAATTACTGTGGCATGGTATACTCTAGCAGAGGGCATGCTACCAACTAGGATAGCTTGGAAGTTCCTTGAAGCTCAAAAGCCCTACCAACAAAGCAAGGCGATTCCCTCGGGCTGAAATTGATATATGACAAAAGTCTTGAGAGAAACAGAGTGAAGTAGTTGTAAGAGGTGAATAAACAAAAACCTTAGTATCACTTTAAGTATCACCAGAGATATTGTTGCAATATTTTCATAAAGAGTAGCAGCAGAACTTTAAAATTAGGGCGGTATCAACCAATTCAATCCATTGCAGATGTTGGAGATGTCTATAACTGGACTATGGTAGATGTGTCTTGTACTAACCCCAAGAAGAATGGAATTTTCTCAGAGCTCAGTAACTATGTTTTTAGGTTTACACATGATACTTTATTATATGAACGATTAAAATTAATGTCCATATATTCTAAATTCTTATAATACTTTTCATAATACATATCTCACACTTAAATATTTCTTGCTATTTTATGGTTTTCTAACTCCTCTTGGAGTTTCTTTCGTTGAAAAATACGACAATTATAAACTGTCTTATAGTCGTGGAAAATCATATGTTTTAGAAGCCAATTTTTGAAAAGTACCATGAATCAAGTAATTAAAGGGAATAACGAATATCATCATAAACAAGCACTCCCTTAAACATTTAATTTGTCGTTTCATCGGAATACAATGTTCATAGTACAATTTGGATTGCACTGCTTCCTATCTAGCAGTATCTGGTGACTGAGTAGACACCCTTGCTCTGTCGAGAAAATTGTAAAAAATCTGAAAACTTAAAATTTTTACTTACTGTAGTTAAATTCAACAATTTAACACGTTCCATGCATTAGTTTTCAGTACCATGATTTACCTCAATATCCTTCTCTGGAAAATAGTCCTCTATCGCTGTGTTGATATACTCAGTCATTTTAATGAAAACGCTTCCTATAGTTCCGGGAAAACCTCCGCCAATATCCAAGGTATGGCTTAAAACCTATTGCGACAGCCTTTTCAAACACCTTAAAAATATTTAAAATTAGTGAGTAAAATAATCTTTAAATTAATAATAACGTGTTAAGCAAAATTTAAAATCTTATCCTCATGAGGTATGGATACTAGTTACCATTAATACACGAGGTAATTGATGCCAGTTACAATTAATACATGAGTTAACTGATACCACTTACAATTAGTACACGAGTTAACTGATATCAATTACAATTAGTACACGCGTTAATTGATTCAGTTACAATTAACACACGAGTTAATTGATACCAGTTACAATTAATACACTAGTTAACTGATACCAGTTACAGTTAATACACGAGTTAATTGATACCAGTTACAATTAGTACACGAGTTAATTGATACTAGTTACAATTAATACACTGCAATTTGTTCAACGTGCATATTTAGACTGTAGACAATGGTTTTCATAATTATTTTTATTTTATACTGCCAACCATCTGATGTTTTGTGGTACTGAGAACTAAACTACAAATTTATTTCCACATCGTGATGACACCAGTAACAGTTAAGATACATTTTCTATGAATTAAATCATAACCACCAATTTTTTAATGATTGTAATGTTTAAGATAATTAGCATAAAAATTGAAACGAAATACCTTATTCACCAAAGAGGAAAATACACTTATTTTATAACTTTGACGCCAAAAAAGAAAGGACAACCAGTGAATATTATATTCAGTATTTCTATTCGCTCTTAAATGCTCAGGATGAAATAAAAGTTGGTTGCCAAACTTCTTACGCGTCTGGCTGCTTTAATCGCCCCGTAAAACACTTTGGGCTCTTGACATCCGCTGCCCACATGAAAAGAAACCCCAACAACATTCAGTCCTTGGGTTTTAGCAGCAGAAAGTAAAGGTCCGACATCGTCTGAATTGACTCCGAATTTCTCACCCAGTGGTATCCATGCCTTTTTTCATCATATTGGATTCGAATAACTAATCTGAGAAAAGTTAAATACTTAGGAAATTCAGTTGATGATATGTCAAGTACTTTACTTTTTTCTCATTGTATAGCGAACATATTACTGTTCTCGGATATACTTAACAAGAGGAAAGCTACGAATAGATAATTGTTAGCAACTTGCCAAAGGTTTATGAAAAGACAGTAACAACAACTAGGCAGTTTGTACAGAAACTCTTACTTGGCATTTGGTGCATGAGCTTTAATCTTGTAGATTTCCGTTTCGTTATCGAAGGTCATCAAATTGATGTCAAGGGCAGTTGCCAAACGAATGTGGGAAGGCTGTTTGCAAGGATTGGCGTAAATAATTTGGGCGGGATCGACGCCAATTTCTTTCAGTTTCGTGAGTTCACCCTGAAAAATTACTTTCACGACATTACTCTTTCATTTTTCCTTATTTTATAATTTTTTTTTCACTGATCTTGAAGTTATTTAGAATAATTAATTAAAATGATAAAATGCGTCCTATGAGTATTAAAACAGTCACAAAGGTTAGTTCCATAATGAAATCAAACTTATAAAACAATGCAGTCTAACGTAGAAGACATCAGTATCTATGCACGCATGTATAATAAATGCAGTGATAATAATGAATTGCGTAATCTGTCAGAAGTTTATGGGCAAATAACCTTAAACATAATTACCCAAGAAGCGCAGTCGAATCCTGTTCCAAGAAGGGATAAAATTTTCAGCAGGCTCTTGTTTGGGTTACATTTTACTGCTAACGAAAATTATAAAGTTAATTTAAAGAGAATGAGTTTAATTTTTGCAAAGTTCACTTCTTTCCAAAGGTATAATTATCTTAATGTGTCTTTTTTTCAGTCTTACTGAGTAGCTTACCATAGAAAAGCTTAACACGGGGTAATTTAAATCTCCATGTTGTTATCTTCTGAACGATATCACTAACGTTTAACACAGCAAATGCGTCCACTTGATCCTTAGGAAAAAAAAGCGTGAAAACGGTAATCTAAAGCACATGAGGTAGTTTTGCTAAAATAACTGGACATGCATTTAGATTAAAAAGACATAAATAAATGGTGCAGTAATAAAAACTGCTGCATCAAAGTCGTAATTCAACTAAACATTTTAGAGAGTACTGTAGATTCGGGTGAGTTCATAAAAAATCACAATATTTTCTACAGACAGAAAACTTTTTGTATGCTTTTTTATTTCTTTTAAAGTTGAGTTGAAATGCTTTGAGGGGCTTTCTGTTTGTAGAAAATATTGCGATTTTGTATCAACTCACCTCGCCATATCAACTCACTCACGAGTCAATCAAATCATATTGATGTAGCAGGTCGGCCTGCAACACTCTTTTGGTGTAGAAGAGTGCAGAACCGCTTAGCTTTAACTGGATAAGAATACAAGAATAAGAAGTGTGGTTTCTACTCCCATTCTAAATTTAGTTTTGCTTTCAGTTTGATGTCGAAGGTGGCTTATCGTTGTTTCATAAAATTTAACGAGCCAGCGTAGTTCAAAATAATTCGATGGAATCCTTTAAAAAGAAACTAGAGGCTTATCTTGCCTTAAACCCCCCAATTGGAAGCATATTTTAGCGCGAAGAACTGTAAAATTTTCGCTTGGATTCCCTCATCTGTACTTGAAAATTTTCTCTTCATCTTTAAATTCTTTCCTTCCTCTCAACCTCTTTTTCTGTTTTGCTTTGAAACTTTCATTTGTCTTTAAATTTTCTTCCTTCTTTTAACTCTCCTTCTTAAACAGACAGCCTCGGAGGGACCAGCCGATCTGTTGCTGTTTGGTGTCCTTCGTATTCCTTTGCATTCCTTTGTATGATCGTCACATTTTGAAGATTTCGGAAGCTTTTATTATTTTGAAATCACTGTCTTCGACATTAAAAAAGTGGATATGTTACTTCCGGATAGCGGAATAAAGTCCATCTGCACAATGTCGACGTACATAATGTCATTACTAAAAATTTAGTTCAAATTGGGTTAGTTTAGTTTAAATTGAGTCAGGTTAGGTTACGCTAGGTTAGGTTACGTCTAGTTAGGTCAGGTTAGGTGAGGTTGGGTCTGGTTAGGTTAATAATTTTCATTGAAAATCTGAAATAGAATTCGAAATCTGAAATCCATATACTTGCATAAGGTCGAACGTCGACATTATGAAATTCTATTTTGTTCATGTAATGCGTTACTTCAGACCCAAATCCTTCCCTCCACGGGACTACCCGGACAAGAATACTTTCGGACAGTAGATATTTCTAAGTGTGCGTCCTGTGCAGGGCCTATCAAGAGGCCATTTGGTCTGGGCCTCAAGCTTAAGGAGGGGCCTCAAATTTAGAAATTTTCAGGTTTGAATATAATGTTTTGCAGTGAAAGTAATAATTGGGTTTAGCTATGGGCCTCAAAAGCTGGAAGTGGCCCGGGCCTTTCTTGACCTCTGAGAGGGCCTGGTCCTGTGTATTGCTTTGTGTTTGTTGCCTCTTTCAGGTAGAAAATTCTAAAGGATTAAGGAAATTATTTAATATATTAATATAATATGTTTTGTAGAAGTATATATTTGCGAGATTTGGTGGAGGAGGGGTTAATATTTGCTCTGTTACCACCTTTAAGTAAAGGGGCAATGTTTGCGTTCTTTAATGGGAGTGGAATTTGTCCTCTGTTGAGTTATTTTCCCCCTAGTAAGTACAACTGCTTGGCAATACTTTCTTTATATTTCTTTAGAAACGTGGCACTCCATGTGTCTGGCCCTGGTGCCGAATTTTCTCGCATCTGATGAGCTGTGATAGAACCTTAATTACAACTCCTTCCGAGAATTCTAAGTCTCATAGGTTCGTGCCGGAACTTGTTCTTGACTAATTTGTATCAATGTCGAAAAATTCACCTGGATTTTATACTTTCTTCTCGGACATAAAGAGACACATCTGCTGCGGTTTTTTGCTTGTTGGTTTGTTTGTTTATCAGAATTTACTTTAACTTTTCAGCTTAGGACAAGCGCCATCTATTGATCACTAACTAGCATCTCCTCTTTTGTTCACTTCCACATCTACAGATTTGTAGATTTTCAGCTAATAAAGACCTTAAGATTTTTTCAAGGTTAGCTCAAGAAAGAAATTAGAAAAAAAGACAAGCAAATGAAAATACAGATTCCTGAGAACTTTCATTCCAGGCTTTCAGGAATAAAAGTAGTAGTAAAGTTTAAAATAGACAGGACTGCTGCCAGAAAAGAATGGTGAAAGAAAATTTATAGAAAAGCAGGGAAAAGTATAATGAAAAGAAAGGCCTCAGAGTTCATTTATATCATGACTTGCCATATGATCTCGTAAATAGTAGCTCCTTAGTTAGTTTTAAGAAAAAATTGGATGCTTTCGTGAATGGAAGAGGCAGTTTATAAATTGTGTAAATTGTGTATATTTTCGCCAAAGTTATGTCGGCTACTTCGGTAGCTCTCTAAATAGTTTTACAGTATGTTAATTAGTTGACTTGAAATTGACATTTTGCAAATTTTGATTGTAAAATATAGTTTAGGACTTAGATAACCTCGACAGGCCCAAGTGGCTTCATGTTTTCCAAATGTTATGTAATTGTAATGTAATGCATACGCTTATCTCGGGTATTCAGTTTCGCAGTATTGGGCAGTAGAAAATAAAGGATAGCATGAAACGTTAGACTACTTAAGCTAACCTACACTATGATTTTTTTTTACAGATTTATTTATTTACATACAATTAGTCATCATTTCATTACCACATCATTTCTTGGACAGAATATCAAGGGTCACCGTACTGAGAGACTGAATATTTAAATTTATTTATGTTGTCATCTTTCGCACTGGAATTACTTAGATAAGGAAATACTGATCCAGAGGCACCTACAGCTGGTCAGCATACCCAATTTAATTATTTTCCCGAAAGTGTACAGCGAATACCAGTATGTGATTTTTCTTCTTTTACCTATTTACTCTCCTTTTATTGGAAGTTTATACTACTAAACTATCTCTCTTACCTGTTCTTAAACATATTTACCGAAGTGTGCATGACGACCCCCTGTGGGAAGGTTATTCCGCTTTTCATTATCTTGTTTGAGCAAAACTTTTTCACGATATTAGTTTCAAATCTTTTACCCTTAATTTTAAAGCTCTTGTTTTTCGTAATGTTCCTACTGTCCACAAGGATTTTATCTTAAAATCACTATCTTCCTCGACACAATAAAAAAATGGGCGGCTAAAACTTGGCTAGGAACTCAATCTCGTAAGCTTAAAGTTTTGACACCCACAGGCAGGATAAAACGTTTCAAGGGGGAGGAAGGGGTCTCGTAAGTCCAAGAATAAAAGAAAACTGTAACCGGTCACAAGTTTATTAGATTTTAAGAGCTGAATGCCAATAACGAAAGAGAGAGACTTCCAACTTTAATTAAATACAACCAGAAAGACTACAGTTTAGTCACCCCAAATCCGTATGGGTTGTAGCGAGATGATACTGCAGATCTGAGGCTGCGTTATATGAACATCTAAAGTCATATGACAGAGGGGACTTAGAGTGTTACGTGGGATCCGAACCACGGGTCACTACATTATCTGGATGCAGGGGACGATCTCCTACCCAACTACGACGAGTATCAGACCCAATGTCGCTTAACTTCGCTGATCGACGGGAAGCGGTGTTACGACAATGGCTACTACGTAGCCCGTAGAGATAGATATGGAACTAACAATAATTATACCATAATATAAAATAAAATAATGTATAGGGTATAATGTTATAAATAATAATTAATGGAATTAAAGGAAACAGTTCCACTGAAACTAGTGTTACAAAAAGTCTCTTCGACACTTACAGGATCGTTGGCGATATTTCTTATGGCATCAACAACAGTTCCGTTTTTGAGGATTCTGACAGGATCGTCGAGGAAGGTAGTTTCAAGTTCCATATCAAGAAAGGGTTAGAACGAAGCCCAGTGATAGTAGCTGTTCTAGCAAATGTTACGATACTATTGAAAAAAGAGTAATAGCTAAAATTTAAAACGAAATCACTTGTTTGTGTTTTGGCTGGAAAAAAAAGACATCTAAATAAAATGTTCATTAAAGCACTGTTTGTAATAATGTCAATTATGCTTAAGAAATTGTTGCGTGCCTCCTACACACATACAGGATCACGTAATTACAAGCTAACAAAGACCTGAAGATAACCTACTCGAGGTTAGCTCAGGAAAAACGTAGAAATGAGCGAAAATTAAAATTTCGAAATGAGATTCAACATTTATTAGTATTTACAGTAAGGTCAAGTAAAAAGTAAAGACTAAGTAACACCTTTCCCTCTTCTGACAGAAAAAGTGCTAAAATAAAAACTATAGGAAAGTAATAAAAGAATAACGAACGGAAATTGCTCAAAATATATTTACATTTCATAATAATTTTACGATTTTACATTAATGAATATGCATCATCTTCATTTATTCATTGTACAACATTTTTTTTTCTCAGATGATAATAATTGTTTCCTTCGCATTTTTCATCTGTTTATTACGAAAATGATAACGAAATTTTGCTCTCACGTCAGGTTTTTGAAAAATTTGGGGCTCAATTCTTTACCAACTTTGTATATAGATGTGTCAGCTAATGTAGGATGATGTAATTTCTGCTCCTGACACGTTCAAACCTGTCGTAACATGTCAATTTTCCTTCTGTAATCTGTCACAGAGGGCTATTTGCAGTTGTGTTATTCAGTCTGCCGCATTTTGAGAAAACCAACTATACTGCTATATTTCTTCCTTACAAATATTGCGCTAAGGCTTGGGCATCGGGCAGTGGTGGCGAACCTTTTTCGCTGGCGGTTTATTTTTGTTACTTTTGATTTTAAAAAAACGAAATTAGGTCACAATAATTTATTTACATACAGTTTTTAGTGAGAAACTAACTTCTTGTTGGATTTTAGCTGCTCATGGTTTGTTCCGAGGTTTATATTTAGTTGTCTTTAGTCTCACACATGCAACACTCATATCTGTGCCAAGGCGATTCCTAGTGGTGGATTTGACGAAATTCATGGAGGAAAACAACTGTTCACATGAATAAGAGGAACCAAACATTGTTAGCAGAGCTAATTCTAGGTTTTTCATTGATGCAAAAGAATTTGGTAAAGAGTTCCATTCTGCAAGAATAAGATTCTCCACTCTTTCTACTGATTGTTGTTCTCTGGTTACACCCAAATTTGACGACTCCAATTCCTTTTCTTGTAACTTCAGATTAAGATCAATAAATTTAGTCTTCCATACTGCACTTTCTTGGAAGTCAACTAATTCCATTTCTAAATTGCTAATGTCAAGCCAATGAAAAGCTGATAACTGAAGATCTTCAAATTGAATACTATGGGGGAATTGAATGAATTGGAAGTTGTCACACACACACATACACACATTTTTTAACGTATACTATACGTTTATAAACGTTTCAATGTGTATCAGCTGTTTATTTCGGTGGGAGACTAAAATAATTTTAAAACTGTAAGGCAGAAAATATTAAAAATTAAAGTAATATTTTATTTAAATACAAGCTCGTGGGTCACTAAAAATTACCTCGTGCGTCAGTACTTGACTCGCGGGTCAGTGGTTTGCCATCACTGGACCCTAGGGCCTTCCTGTTCTAGCCTTGAATCATTCCTGGCCTTGTATAGTTGTTGTTGTTGTGTGTTGTTGTTGTTTAGCCGATCAGCCCACCCTGATCGAGCAAGCCGGCGGCACGCAGGTAACCGATCGCCCTCTCCGGAGTGGACCAGAGGTTCATTGCACTAGTGATGTGTTGTGTTCGTTGTTGTGCTAGAGCGGTACAGTCTGTTATAATGTGTTCAATTGTTTGTGGTGTGTCCTGGCATAGGTGGCAGGTGTCGTCTGTGGAGTTGTCTAGTCTGTGTTTATATGTCTGTAAGTTGGGGGTGATGTCCACATCGGAATCGTGCTAAGTTAACTCGATCCGATCTGCTCAGGCTGGTCTCTCACCTGTTAATGGGTGGCGGCTTCGCACCGAGGACCGCATTCGGACCGAGTCGTGTCATTGCTTTGTGGGTTTGGTGTGTGTGTGTGTGTTTGTGTGTGTGTGTGTGTTTTCTGTACTGTATGATGTCTGTGGGGCGTGGTATGGAATGGAGTATTTGGTTATAATGTCTCTCTGGCGTTACCTTAATAGTGCGAGGTGTCGGTGCATGATTGTACATGTAGTGGCAAGGGTGTTGTGGGTTAGTTGTCGCTGCTGCCATGAATTGTGTTCCCCTCATGTCTAAATGTTCCCTAACTTCAGTACTTTTGTTTCTGTGTGCAGGTGTTCTATTGGTGTTGTTTGAGTGCATCCTGTAATGATTTGTTTCGGTGTGCAGGTGTTCTATTGGTGTTGTTTGAGTGCATCCTGTAATGATACGAACTGCGTTTTTTTTATTGTCTGTTAGGTGTTTAGAGTATGTGTGTGTTTGAGATAATGGGTGCCCAGCATGGGCTAGTATAGTCCATAACTGAGCGAATATATTGTTTGTATATGAGTGATGTTGTTTCCTGCTGGTGTTCAAAGTTTGTGCCTGTTAGTACCCTAAGCGTGTTAAGTCTTGACGTAGATTTGTTTTTAATGTCCTGAATGTGGTTTGCAAAAAATAATGATGTGTTGTATGTGACCCCAAGTATTTTGGTCCTGTGAGTGTGTGGAATGTTGGTGTTGTTTAGTGTAAGCTGTGGAGTTATCTGGTGTTCTTTTGTACTGCTTGTAAGCAAGGTGATGGTTGATTTTGTGGGCGCTACTTTGAGTCTAGTGTGTGTGAGCCAGTCTTGTATACTGTTTATGTATGTATGTAGGTTATTTGTAGCGGTGTCGATGTTGTGGGTGGATGTTAGAGTGATGTCATCTGCATATGATGATAAGGTAAGCTTGTTATCTATGGGTGTTGGAATGTCATGCATGTATAAGTTGAACAGTGTTGGTGAGAGAACAAAGCCTTGAGGGACCCCGTTCGGAAAAAGCTTGTTTTTGGATGACTTGCCATTAAATGTGACATGCGAGTATCTTCCTGAAAGATAGTTGCTCAGCCATCTTTTAGTGTTATTGTGCATGTTTGTGTTGAGTATTTTGTTTATAAGAGGGAAGCGTGGGATAGCATCAAATGCTTTACTAATGTCTATTGTTGCTAATAGTGTACGTTGAGCTGGTCGTCTGGAGTTGATGCCATCCATGATGTGCTGCGTGAGGTTAGTGAGTAATGTCGTGGTTGAGTGGTGAGGTCTGAATCCATGTTGAGTAGGCGATAGTTGTATGTGTGGGTTGGTGATTTGTAAGATTAGTCTTTCTGTTACTTTGGAAGGTGTGCATAGTAAAGTGATGGGTCTATAGGAAGCTGGTTCTGTTAGATTTTTGTTTGGTTTCAGTAGTGTAATAATTTTACCTTGTTTCCATATGTCAGGAATAATACAGTGTTGGTATGAATATGTGCTGATATTTGTGAGAGCTAGTATTCCCTGTGGGCCCAAGTGTTTAAGGTGTATGTTAGATATGTTGTCTGGTCCAGTAGCCTTCGAATTCTTAACGTTTTTGATGATCTACAGATCTACATAAGCTAAGGCTAACAAAGACCCTAAGATCCACTCTAAGGTTAGCCCGAGAGAAAGGAAAGAGTAGGGGGTTAAGAGAAGAGAATAAGGGGTTAAGTAAGTAGCAACACCTATCACTCGTGGGTTAACATTCATTCAGAAAAAGAGAAAAAAGACTCATCATCATCCGCTGGCCACTGCCGACAAGTCAGAAAAATAGTCGGAGAGAATAGGAAAGATTGCAGAACGGTCCTCTACTCCATAAGGAGGTAGAGCCCACTCTGCCGGAAAAAGATGAAAATAAGTAAAATAAGAACGCTTACAAACCATGCAATACATTCCTAACTCAAGAACAACACATTCTTAACTCAAAGCAACACATTCTTCCAACTGTTGCAGACCGATCCTACACCACCTAGGGAGGTAAAGGATGCAGCCCACTAGGCTGGGAAGGCGTGAAAGATGAAAAGAAGTAAAATAAGAACGCATTACAACACATTCTTAACTCAAACACTATCATACCATGCAAACATGCAATCTACAGACATGCAATAGAGAGAGAAGGAAAAAAGTATAAAGAATAACAAAAAGTGGGTTAATTTACTATACAAGCTACAACTAAGTTCGTGTTAGTAAAAAAAAAATTTCCTGGCATATCACACGCTGGCATGTCACAAGCTGGCATTAGACGTCAACAGACTCATCCCCGATTACAACTCCCAGAGCTCCTGTTGCCAATTTTTTTTTTATTTTAAACAACGTTAATATTTTTAAAATGTCTATCTAGACGGTTTTTAAACATATTAACGCTGGTAGAGTTCACGACGGGCGCGGGAAGATTATTCCATTTATCAATTACTTTAAACGTAAATAAGTTTTTAGCGATATTAGTAATGAAACATCTGCCACGCAACTTAAATCCGTTATTACAAGTATTGCTATTATCGAAAGTGAAGAGTTTGTCAAAATTTACGTTATCGATGTTATTAACGAATTTGAAAACTTCAGTAAGCTCCCCCCTTAATCTCCTAGTTTCGAGTGAATGCAAGTCTAACTCTTTAATCCTATCTTCATAAGGCTTGTTGCGCAATGACAGAATTAGTTTCGTGGCACGACGCTGAACCCTTTCTAACCTATCAATATCCTGACGCAAATATGGGCACCAAAACTGAACGGCATATTCTAAATGAGGCCTGACTAGGGACTTGTAAAGGGGCAATATAATATCCTTCGATTTAAATTCGAAATTACGCGATATGAAGCCTAACATCCTGTTAGCTTTTGCACAAGTCTCCATGCACTGGTTCCTAACTTTTAAATCCTTAGATACGCGTACGCCTAAATCTACTTCCTCGTCAACGCTCGCTAACTCTCTATCATCCATCGTGTAGCCTACGTGTAATTATTGTTACGAGAACCTATATGCAAAACTTTACATTTGTTTACGTTAAATTGCATCTGCCACTTATCCACCCACTCCATAATCCTATTTACATCGTCTTGGAGCACATATCTATCGTCTTCGTTAACAACCTTACCGCCTATTTTAGTATCGTCCGCGAATTTTGACACGTTACTAGTCAATCCCACATCTATGTCGTTAATGTAAATTATGAAGAGCAATGGACCTAACACTGAACCCTGTGGAACACCGCTATCTACATCCAACCACCCCGATTCACTACCATTAACAACGACCCTCTGTCTCCTAGCATGAAGCCATTCCTCTAACCACTTAGCTACCTGACCGCGTATACCGTGCGCTTTAACCTTTGCAATTAATCTTCTATGCGGAACTGTATCGAACGCCTTTTTAAAATCTAAATAAATAACGTCAGCCGCTCTATGCCTATCGTATTCGCGCACTATTTCGTTATAAAATTTTAACAAATTAGTTAAACAAGATCTATGGCGTCGAAACCCATGCTGACTACTATTAATCAAATCTCTACTTTCTAAGTGATCGATGATACGATCCCTAACGACGAATTCCAATAGTTTACCGACAATTGACGTTAAGCTAATGGGCCTATAATTGCTAGCTACTGTGCGGTCGCCTTTTTTAAAAATGGGCGTGACGTTTGCTAATTTGAAGTCTTCAGGAATAATCCCCGTTTAGAGTGACTGATTAAAAATCTTCGTTAAGGGGCCTACAATAACGTCTTTCAAATCTTTCAAATGTTTGGGATAAAAAGCGTCAGGGCATGGAGCCTTGCTAACTTTTAGCCATCGATATAATGCACAATCTCACCCTCGTAAACAGTTATTTCATCCAAAATAGTCTCGCTACTAAATGGAACGATATTGTCCACGTCGGGGACATTATTTTTCTATGGTAAAACTGTCGCAAAAAAGTTATTGAAAATACCCGCCATCGCCTGAGCGTCAGAAGCCAAAGCGCCGTTAACATCCACTAGAGGGCCTATGTTATCTTTTATCGGCTTACGATTATTGACGTATTCAAAAAACTTTTTTGGATTATGTTTACTATCCGCAGCTATAAGTATCTCTAACTTACGCTTAGCATTCCTAACTGATCTTTTAACCTGACGTCTAAGCTCGATATATCTGTTAAAGTTAGCAGCCGTACAATTGCGCTTATTAAGTCTTTACGCTCTGTTACGCTCGTTTATGAACTCGCCTATTTCCCTAGTCCACCACTTGGGCCTACCATGATTTCTAGCGCGATTGGGTCTACGAGGAATAAACTCCCTTTCAATATTCATAAAACTTTCTTTAAACTCCTCCCAATGCAAATTTGTGTCATCACGCATAAATCATAAATAAGTTATCCTAGTCCACTACTCTCATCCTATCCGCAAAATTATCAAAATTAGCCCTACGAAAATCAGCGACTTCTATTATGTTACTATTCTTAGTGTTTTCTTTCAATAACTTAAACCTAAGAATTTGGTGATCACTACATCCTAAACTCTCGCCTACTTCTAAACCTTCGACTATATTTTCGCCGTTCGTCATCACCAAATCTAAAATATTGTCACCGCGCGTTGGTTCGGTAACCATCTGTCGTAAAAAATTATCTTCCATGAACTCAATCAATCTCAAACCCTCCTCATTACCAGTAAACGTCTCGTAATTAACATTAGGGCAGTTAAAGTCTCCGACAATTATACTATTCCGATTGTCAATAAAGTTATCAAGAAGTGAGTAAAATCTAGTATCGGTATCGAGGGGTTGAACTGGAGGTCTATAAACAACAACAAAATTAAAACTAATACTACGCGCCCTAACTTCAACGCATATCGCATTAATTGCAGCCGGAAAATCTATCTTAACCTCGATAGCCCTAAGGGAATTACGAATGAACAGCAAAACGCCGCCACCAATCCTATGTAACTTATCATTAGTAAAGAGTTTAAAACCTGGTATATCAAGTTCCCCCAACAAGTCCCGAGTCACGGTATTTAACCACGTTTCAGTGATAGCAACTATATCGTAGTTGCCGGAATAAATTATCGCCTTAAATTCATTTAATTTATTTCTAATACTAAGCGCGTTACAATAAAAGACGTTTAAGTTATTTTTTACCATGGGCCGGCGTTTTAAACTATTTTTCACGTCGGGCCCGCGTTCCCCGGACCCACAACGTTTAAAGAAGGCTTCGACCTTTACAGCTTTCGTACGTTTCGGTCAATTAACCTACCTAACCTAGCATTACCTATTTCATTAAAATGCACCCTATCTTTTATAAAAAGGCTAGGATCACTGAATTCTGACCACAACTTTATGAAGGGTACATTTTCCTTAACACAAATCTCTTCTAATTTAGTATTCAAAAATATCGTTTTAGACGTAATTCTGAAACCCAAACCGTGCCTAGGGGTAATACCTAGAACTAAAGACCTATCTGACCTCACCTTTAGGGACCTAATTAACCCCATATATCTCTCCAAAAGGCCAGGAACTCTCGTGTCGGGCCTATAGGAGTCGTTGCCCACTACCATCGTCACCAACATCGAGTGACGGGAGGCAACGTCAATCCTATCCACTTCGACTCTAACTCTGTCAACCATGGCCCCTGGGAGACAAACCCTCCTCCTCTTGGTTGGATGCCGTTCAACGAACTCTGTGTCCATATGGCGCACTAAAGAGTCCCCAATTAAAATAGTTTCCCCCTCATTCACGTCCCTTTCCAAATGGGCAAAAGGGTTCGAAACCTCGATAGGGGGGGGGGGGAATTCCTATCACCTAACATATGCTGCCTAGCTCCACCCTTAACTTCTCTAAATCGCTCCCCATCTACTAATCTTGGACCAACCGTAACCCCTTCCTCAACTCTATCTAACCTTCCCGATAAACTACCTAAACTAGAAACTAGGTTACGCACCTCACCCTTCAAATTACTAACGTCTTCAACGTTAGTATTGGTCCGGCTTTGGTCAACCGTAGCCCTACCCCTGCCCTCATCAAGCGTTGCAAGTATTTCCATTACCTCACGTACACTGCGTTTTATGTTAACTATTTCCTCCCTTAACTCGCAAAAGAAACAAACTGATCTCTCGGTAATCGCCATAGGACCGCTGTTATAATCTTTATATTCCGAATACCACCGGTTTACCCCACACCTAACACACAACGCTTTCTGTGACGGCATCGCGCAGTTAAAATTAGTTTATAACTATCACAAGTTTAAGTTAAATTAAGCCGGCACGCTATGAAAACTTCTAAATCGCTAAAAACCACTAATATTCAATTACTTAACTATAACAATGTGAATATAAACACAAGTATATAAAATTCAAAACTTTCCTAAAGTAAAATTATTAGCAATATGCAAAAGTAGAAGCAATATCAGAGACCTCAGAAAATGCGTCCGTTCAGTACAGAGTCTGGCTGATCTTGGTGGTCTGGTCTGTATTGAAGGGTGTAATGGTCGTGTCGAGTCTATAGGTTTTCTTGTGCCTGGCTGTTTGTCTGTCTGCATGTTTCTGGTTGTTGTCTCTGTTTAAGTGACTTATCTTTGCGTAGTGATTAACTAGATGTTAGCTTGTTGTGTATATGTTGGGATATTATTTTGGCTGCGACAGAGAGCCACGTGTGAGGTGTGAATGCCGCTGTTAGAGTGGGTGATGCTGTTTATAGTCTTGTATAGCCTGTATGTATCTGTGGAGTGGTTTAGTGTTGTTATGAATTCCCTAAATGTTTCTGTTTGTTTTTCTTTGAGTTTGTTGTTTATTTCTGTGTTGAGCTGTTGTATCTGCTGTTTTTTGGTTTCTGTGTGTGGTGTTTGTGTGTTATGTTTGAGGTTGTTACGTTGCCTTATGAGGTGGGCTATTTCTCTAGTGTAATTTGTGTTGTATTTCCTAATGTTGCCCTTGGATATATATTTGTTTGCATTATTGATAATCTGATTAAATGTCTTGAGTGTTGTATTGATGTTTATAATGGGTGTGCTGTTTAATGTGGTGAATTGTTCCTCAGTCTGTATTTTGAATTGTTCCCAATCAGCTTTCTTGTAATTTCTGTAAGTGTGCCTAAGGCTGTTGGGGCAGAGTGTAGAACGTGTTGTAATGATGATGGGCAGGTGGTCTGATGACAGTTGTTTTTCTGTTCTCCAGTGTGTATCTGTTGCTAGTGAGGAGGAACAGAACGCTCTGGTGTTGCTTTGGTTGTGCAGGTACCAACTAGTGCCTTTAGCGTTGAAGTCTCCTCGTAAGATGACATTGGTGAGAGAGGCCAGATTGTGTAACTATGGATTGTAACTGGCTGGCACCTGAGGTGAACTATCTGGTGGGATGTACATGTTGATTAGTGTGGTGTTGTGTTTTGCGTGTGTTTTAATGTTAACTGCCTGTATTTCTATCGTGTTATCTGCTTGGATTGTGTTTGTAATGTTTTGGGTGGCATCAGTGTAGCTAATATTTTTACGTATGTAAGTGATGAGTCAATCCCCGTTACCCCAGTACGATCTTGACGGATCGCCGTGAAGTCAGGGATGGTGGGTGTTTTGTGTGTGCGTTTTAGTTTTGTTTCTTGTATAAGTGCTATGTGAATGTTTTGTTTGTGTACGAATTCCCTAAGCTGCATGATTTTGTTTGTGAGGCCATCTACGTTGTACTGTAATATGTCAATATTATACTTCTGTATATGTCTCTTGGTGCTATTGTGTCTATGTCTTTGTGTATGGTGACATGTGTAAGTTGTAGTGGGGCCTGGATTAGTCTTAATGTCGCCAGAGAGTAAGAGTAGTCCGGGGAGCACGCAATTGCTCACCGTAAATGAAAAAACAGCACGCTGAGAATAGGTCCGGCCCCGGGAGCCGATCGGCACTCTGACCGTACCACGCAACAGGCCGTCGACTGCCAGTCTGGCCAACCGTAGACAGCCCGCTGCACGGAGATTTGAGGAAGTTTGGCCACCAGCACGTTGATGTTTCAGTTTGACGTCGCCTCTTCTTCGCGTTGACGTGTCCCGCGCTGGAGATACAGCCACTGTTAAAAGCTTCCTCGTCAGCTGCTAACTGTTCAGAGGTTTTTATAAACAAATCTCAGTTTTCTGCTCAAAACGGCTCTTTCTAATTTTAAAATTGATTATTCAAGGAAGAAAGATGTTGACTATTATTTTGTGGCAGCAGTTGATGATATTTATGTTACTTTATTGATTAATGAAAATGATTAGACTCTTCAAGTTATAAAAGATTTCTTTTAATAATTGATAAATATGAAACACAAAACGTACATGCAAACAGGATGATGATGCTTAAACAACTCAAGTTGATGAAGTTTTGTCTTTCTCATATATTGTATTGACGTAATACTGTAAATATATTTCAAGTGTCTGCATAAATAAACTTGTGTTTCACAGAAAAAAAAAACTTCCATCAATCTTTTATCACATCCAAACAGTCCCTGTATAGTTGCTTTGAAAGGTATCGCGAACACTGCAGTTGTATCATTTGAAATTATTTATGATTCACAAAGTATTTGCATGTATGAAATCCTAAGAGACTTTTCTCCAACTGTTAAAAAAAGTTGATATGTGTAGAAATAACCACATATACAGTATTTCCAAATAAAATATAAACAAAACAAATATTTACCACAAAATAAATTTAGAATGAAAAAATAATAACCCTTGTGTCTAACTAACCAACTAGTGAAGTAGGGTTTCCATAATTAACCAAAAAAAAGAAAGAAAAACTTGACAAAAAATTTTTTTGGACTGCTGAATCAAGTGGGCGAGTTTTTTTTTATAAAGAAATTCTTGTGGTTCCCCAACTCACCAGGCAACTTAAAGTCAACCTTTAAATCTCAATATTAATTACTGCAATTGAAGTAAGAACCCGGCTTAACTAAATAGTGGCTTACCAGAACTAGGTGTAAGTAACTTAATCAAAAGACTTAACTAAGGTAAGAGATTGAAACTAGGTACCTAGAAGAAACTCGAACCGGGCTAGAACAGCCCTAACTAAATAATAAAATGGCCGGAATAACCCCTATTATAGCTTAAGGGCAATATAGCCCTAACTTAACGTAAGTAAAACCTTCAAAACATTAATCCTTTAAAAACAAAAACTTAAGGGCAATACAGCCCAAGCCTAACTTAAACTGCAAAACCTAGGTCTGAGAAATAGCCCATATGAATAAATAAATAGCTTAGCAGTGTGCCGAGCAATGACTTAACAAATAAAATTTAAAATCTGGAAACTAAATGAAACTTATAGACTAATTGGTAACAGAAGGGGTAACATTCAACTGGCAACTTCATTTATGGTAAGTCTAAATTGATTTTGATGAATTTAGCTTGAACATAGGTAGTAATCTGACTGCCGACCAAATTTTAACTTTAAAACCACTGCAGCTTACAGTGAAAAAGTCAGTAGTTATGTTGACAGTGTCTAAATAGGCCATTATTATTTCTATAATTACTGTGCCTATTTAAAGTAAACGTAGCCTTAATATTGCACCTAAATAAAAATAATCTCACTAATTTTTCAAGAATTTTCAATATGGCACCCCCAGGTGGGCAGTCGAGAAGTTGGCTACCCTTTTTTGTTTTTTTTCTGGTACAATAGTTTTAAATCCAGTGAATTAAATTTTTTACATAGTCTGAAAATTTAATTATAGATATCATTGATAACATTATTTATAATATTAAACCTAAGAAATGGGTAATGAAACTGAAGCCACTCCAGAAAAAAGTATGGAGACTGTATCATCATGGTTGGAAAGTGATGTGGAAGCTCTTGAAACTAGTAAATTGGTAAAAAAGGGGGGAGCAATCAGAGCCTCAGCTACTAAACTTTTAGCTACAATAAAAAAAGAATTGGATGATTGGACTGAGGAGCAAAAAAATTCATATGCTCGGCTTTTGTCCTCACAACTGGACAAGTTACAAAATTTAGATGAGGAAATCCTTAATGTGTTTGTTTGTTCCGAGGGCTTCTCAGAGGCTAAACAAGAGAAACTAGATGAAAAAACATTTATTACCAAATTGAAATACATCAGATGGTACAAGCATTAACAACTAAAAAAGAAAACAATGCCGAAGCCAAACCTAGACCAAGAATAGCTACTAAAATTCCTGAGCTTCAAATATTACCATTTGATGGAAATCCCTCTAAATTTCAAAACTTTAAGACCTCATTCAGAAACATTTATGACAACATAGGTCTTTCTGAACAAAAGAAATTTGCCTACCTTAAACAACATTTGAGTGGAAACCTTGCCATTCAAATAAACTGCACGCGAGAGAGTAAAACATCTTATGAAGAAGCATGGCAGCACTTGGAGAGCTGTTATGCAAACCAGGCCAAATTAAATTCTCCATAATAAAATCACTTTTAACCAAATCCAAAATAACCAAAGATTTTAAATCACTTCATGACTTTCAAGCAGATATGCACTCTACCATAAATTTAATGCAAACTCAAAAATTAGAATAAGAAGTCCTACTCTTGTATGTATATTATAATAAGATAAGTCAAGAAACTCAGGAATTTTTAAGAACTTGTGGTTTAAAACTTTATGACCACTGATAAATTTAAAGAGGCCATTGCCGAAGTTACTAAAACCTTAGCCAATGTTAGTTTTGATCTCGAACAAAGTGAATTAACCACCTTAATCCCTAAACAAAAAGAAACTTCTCTCCAGAACTAACCAGAAAACCATGGCATTCTGGCCAAACTACAGCTACTCTGGCATTTTCCACCCACAGACAATCCTCAAGAAGAGCTCAACATTCTGACCAGAGAGAACTTTACTGCAAATTGTGTAAGAAAAACACACACAGAATCTCAAAATGTGATCCTTTCCCTGAAAGTTGGGATGAACTGAAAAAACTTGCTAAATTAAATTATTGTACTAAATGCACCTCATCTAAACACCAAGCCAAAGAATGCCCCATTTATCGCCTACCTTGTTTATTTTGTAGGTTTTCTAACCATTTATCCTTCCTTCGCACTAAACAAAAAGGAAAACCAGAGGAAGATAAGAGACCCAAATCCAGTACTGAAGTAGCTATCAGAAAAGAAAACTCAAAACAAGAAAAACAAGTTACTAACCTATTAAGTTTAAAAAACACTGATCAAGAAGTGGCATTACTTCCTTCCATGCAGATGAAAATAAGAAACTCAGAAAAATCAATTAAATGCAGGGCACTTTTGGATAATTGTAGTCAAGCCAACTACATTACCAATGAACTTGTGAAAAAATTGAATCTTTCAACTAAACACTACGATGAATCCATAACCATAACAGGATTTATAGCCAACAAGAAACAACCCAATTATAACGTAGCTATAATTAAATTAGAGGATTCAAGAAACCTTGGAAACTACCAAGAAATAGAAGCCGTCATAAGTGATGATATTAATGTTAAATATGAAGTTGAGGGAATACTGGAACTTCAAACTTATTTAAAATCTTTAAATTACCAGCTTGTAGATCACTTTGAAGCTGCAACCCACAAACTTTTTGTTCTTAGCACTCATCAGATTCATACTGCCTCCTGTTATAAATCTCCCTATGGAATACTTTTATTGGGTTCCCATCAGATTACTACCCTGAAAAAGAAAAAGAACCAATAAGAGATGAGATCAGCTTCTGCATTACCAACCCTTTACATACTTGCACAACTTCTAATGAAGTTCTAGAAAAAATTGAACACCAGATTACACAATTTACCAAAATAGAAAACTTGGGTATTTCTGGGAATGAACCATTTTCAAACAAAGAAAAAGATCTGATTGCAAACTTTGAAAATGAAGTTAAAATAGAAGATGAAAGATTGTCTGTTAAGGTACCATGGAATGACCAAAAAGATAAAATTTCACCAAACTTTAACAATGCTATTAGCAAGTTAAAGCCCACTTGCAAAAAATTAAAAAAGATAACTTCATGCAACCTTATTCAGACATTCTTGAACAACAATTCCAGGAAGGAATAATAGAAGAAGTAGCACTAACAGAAAGCTTAAAACAAGAAGGAAATTTTTTACCTCATTTTCCAGTAGTTCGCCTTGGAGTACAAACAACTAAAGTTAGGATTGTAGGAGATCCCTCGGGTAAAAGCAAACCAGAAGAAATAACAGTAAATGATGCTACTGAGGACTGCCCTTCACGCCTGCCTCATTTAGCAAAATTGTGCATCAAATTAAGGCATGGTAAATACTTGATGATTGGAGACTATGGAAAAAATAGGTCCTGCTCCAACCAGATTAGCCTAAACACAACCTAGGCTACGTTGGAGTTGGAAGACCTAGGCCAAAGATGAACTAGCCTAACTATGTGTCCATAAACAGGACTTCCATACACTTTTGTTAAACAATTACAGCTGAAATGTCAGCTTATTTAACCTAAATTTAATAACCGAAGGGAAATTTATGAACTTCTTACCTTGAAACTGTTATAAATTTTATCTCGACACCACTAAAACATTTTTATTCCGGCTTTTTCCGTCGCTGTCTTATGCTTAATCAGCTTATGCTTATTCAGCTTCTCGCCCTGTTATTCTGCTTATCCCGATCTTTTTCTTCTTCTTCTTAAAACCGTGTTGCTATTTCTAGCCATGGGATCTTTTTCTTTTCATCCCATATTTGTTTTTCGTTGGTGTTTTTTAATTTTTCTCAGCAAGAGTTCATGTTCTCCTTCTGAGTTATTTTTTATTATTATTATTTATTTTAATGTCAATATGGCTTATCCAAGATTAGGTGGGTCTTCCATTTCGGTACTCCCAAATTTTCCATACATTGGGGCCAGCCAGAAAGGAAAAATTGCATGTGAAACCCAATTTTTTCTTTAATATTTATTAACCCATCTTAGATTACCTATATTTTATGTTTTATTTGTTATTCCATTTTTGTTTTTCCTCACTTTTTAATATAAAAAGTGTAGCATTTTATAAAGTCCTCACCCTTTTCAAAATGAAAGGGTGTTGCATTTTAGTTTATTTTCCATAGGAAATATTACAATACTCCAGCCCTTATCTTTTGTTGTAACATCTGCCTAGCTCGTAGAGCAGTTGAACGTTGTGGTCTACTATTTGTGGTATAGGTTATTGTAGTAGTAGGACTAGTTACATCATTTATTGAACAGGTTAGGTTTGGTATAGTTTGGGTCAAATTTTGATCATCATCAGAATCTATTATAGATTCATCATCTTGATCATTTTTGTTAACAGTAGTTGGTCCTACTTCTAGGGGGTATAAGAGTGATACATCTCTTATAGTTTCACCTGAAGCAGTTTTAAGTTTTACAACCCTGGTTAATCCATCTTCCCCAGTTTTTAGTTCTAAAACTCTACCTAATGGCCAACACTGTCTTGGTGTATTTTGTCTAATTAGAACTACATCTCCTACCCTAATTTTATTAACCCAGTCTTTGTTTTGTATATATTTGTCTCTCTCTCTCTCAACCCAACAAGGTATTCATCACTCCATTGCTTTTTAAATTTTGTTTTTATATTTGTTATTTGTGATAATCTATTTTGCAAATCATGATTATTATCACTCCAAGGTGGATCATCCAAGGAGATATTGTAATCAGGTAGAAGGTTAATGACTTCTCCCTTAATCAAATGATTTGGGGTGAGAGGCTCTACATCATTAATATTATCCCCTACATAAGTAAGAGGTCTGTTATTGACAACATTCTCAATTTCACTAATGAGAGTGAGAAGTTCAAAGAATTCAATTTGTTTTTTACCTATTGATTTCTTTAGGCAATTCTTTATTGTTTGGATATTCCTTTCCCAGATTGCTCCATACCATGGTGATGCAACAGGGATGTATTTCCATTTTATTTTGTTATTTTGTAGATATGTTATGGTATGTGAATTTTGTAATATGTCATTTATTTGGTTTTCACCAGCCTTGAAATAGGTTGCATTATCTGTCCAAACAATTTTGGGTACAGAATGCTTAGCACAAAATCTTCTAAAGCTATAGACAAATGATTCTGCGGAGAGATCACTCACTACGTCTAAGCTGACTGCTCTAGAAGATGAACATGTGTAAAGTATGATGTACATTTTTTGTTCTGTTGTTCCCAGACCAACAGTCAAACTTCCTGTATAGTCTATGCCAACTGTTTCAAAAGGCCTATTAAAGGTGACTCTCTCTGTTGGCAAATCAGGAGGATTGGTCTTCCTGAAAGATCTGGAATGAATCCTTTTGCAGGTGACACAGTTATTCAAAACTGTCTTTACAGTCATTCTGCCTTTGGGTATCCAATACAACTTTCTAATGGCATTTAATGTTTGTGGAACGCCCATGTGATAAAGTTCATTGTGTTTCTCTCTAATAATTAGGGTTGTAATGTGATGGAACCTAGGAAGAAGAAGGGGTTGTTTACTGTTATATGTGATTTGTGATTTGTTTAATCTACCCTTACATCTTAATAAGCCATCTTTGTCAATGTAAAGATTCAAGTTTATTACCACAGAGGGTACTTTGTTCCTTTGTTTACCAATTGTTAAAAAATCTATTTCATTTTTGTATTCTGTTTGTTGTATGTGGTTAATCCAATATTTGGTAGCTAGACTTGTATACATTTCATTATCATTATTTCTTTGTTTATTTATTTCTTTAAACAGTTGTGAATGAATCTGAGACAGTAAGATGTTACCCTTACAAGTTTGCCAAAGTCAGAATAACTGTTATAATCTAATAGTGGCTCAACTTTATTTGTGGTTATCATGTTAAGTTTTACATTAATTTGTTCTGCTGGCCACATTGTTTCATCCTGAATGAATTCAGGTCCATGAAACCAATTTTTGTTGGATTTTAGTAATTTACAGGATAATCCTCTTGTGAGAAAGTCTGCAGGATTTTGTTTTGTTGGAATGTATCTGAAGGTTATGTCCAAATTTTGTCTAGCTTCTTTAATGTCTCTTAATCTGTTACGGACAAAGATGTTTTTTGAGTTTAACTCATCAGAGTTGATCCATGCCAAGCAGATTTGACTGTCAAGCCAAATATATGTAGTTGTGATGTTTACATCATAATAGACTTCATGGAGAAATACTGTTATTTTTACAGCTAGATAACCCGCAAGTAGTTCAAGCTGAGGAATAGTTTTCTTTTGTTTTAAGGGTGTTACTTTCCCCTTGGCATAGATCAAATGGCTGCCATCCTCACCTACAAGGTAAGCGCAACAGCCATACACCTTTTCACTGGCATCACCAAATACATGCAAGGTTTGAGGTGTATCTCTGTGTCCACAAACTCTGGGAATATTTATGTTTTGTAATTTATTGAGATCTTTAGCTAACCTTTTCCAGCTATCTTGTTGTTTATTGGTTATAGGATCATCCCAGTCTAGTTTCTGTTTCCAAAATTCTTGTAAAAGAACCCTGGATCTGATAGTAGAAGGAAGGAGTAAACCCATAGGATCAAATATTTTTGAACTTTCGGATAAGATCTTTCTTTTTGTGTTAGCTGTTGTATCTAAGGTGTAGCCTTTTGTGCAGAGTGAATCATGAACTTTAGAATCTGAGTTCAAATCCCAGATCATGCCTAATGTTTTCACCCTGTTTTTGGTTCTGTTAATCCTTTGTCTTCTGATTTTATTTTTTGATTTAGTCTCTCATTATTTGTGATCCACTCTCTTAATTCAAAATTACCTTCTTTCATTATTTTATCTGCTTTTATGTAAACTTCATTTAATTCGACTCTGTTTTGGTTGATCCTACAAGGTTATCTACATAGAAGTGATCTTTCAAGAACTGAACAGTTAAATCATTTTCATCATACAAATTTAAGTGATGTTTGATGGTTAAAGCCAGTAAACTAGGACTTGCATTTGCTCCAAACAAAACCACATTAAATTTAAATGTTTTAAACCCTTTATTTAAGTCATATGGATCATTAAACCACAAGAATCTTAGTTGATCTTTGTCATAGTTATTTTTCAGATGAATTCTCAAAAAAGCTTTGCTTATATCACTTTGAACTGCATAGTCATCTAATCTAAATCTTAGAAGGATTTTTACAAGGTCTGAAATAAGATTAGGCCCCTCTATGAGACAGTCATTCAAGCTATGCTTATTGCCATCTTTAAGACTACAGTTATACACAACTCTAAGTTTTGTTGTGGGTGCATCCTTTCTATAGACTCCTGTGTGAGTAAGATAATGGCAGTTGTCTTTTTTAAAGGGGTGATCTTTAACTTCTTCAATGAAGCCTTTTTCTAACTGGTCCTTGAAAACATCATCATACATTTTAATTCTCTTGTCATTTTTTAATCTTCTCATCAAATTATAGAGATGACCTTTAGCTACCTTTAGATTATCATTTAATTTTGGACTATTGATCTTCCAAGGTAGTTCAATTGAATAATGGCCATTTTCATACATGATGGTGTTTTCAAAATTTTCAGCCATTAATTGATTTTCATCTGTATGATCACCATCTTGCACCCCCACTGACTCTAATAGCCAGAGCTGTTGTACACCTTTATCTAATTCTTCAGTTGTTAATGATTTATTTAATATTTCAGTATTTATGTCATTATTTGAGTTGTGTAAGACCTTGTCATAATAGGGCAAGTTTGTTAGTCATATATTTTTATTTTTCATTGTTATTTTATATTATCTATGTGTCCCAGTGGAGCTATACCCCAGTGAGTATCTAGAGCAATCCCATCTCCTATTCTGACTATGCCCTTCTGAATTAAGTGAATATAATCAGCTCCAATTAACATTTGAACATTATCTATTATATCATCATTTAAATTTCTATCTGCAATTTTATATTGCTTTTTAAGTTGTTGTATTACTTCTTTTAAATTTGGTATTTTAAATTTTTGTTGACCAACTTGTTCAATGACTACTGCTTCTATGTTTGTTGTTTTATTCTCTGTGGGTATATCCAGATCTAAATTGACTGTATTATATTTTTCTTTCTGTTCATTTTCTTTGACAAATGATGTTATACACAATTCTTGTTCATTTTTATGAGTTTGTAGGCCTAATTGATTAACTAATGATTGATCTACAAATGTTTGTTGGGAACAAGAATCTATTAGACATCTTATAGGAGTTGTCCCACCTTCTTTATTTTTTAAATCTAAGGTTATTGTAGGTAGGAGTACACTAGAATTTTTATTGACATTATTTATTGATATATGTCCATTAAATGTTTTTTCATTTTTCTTTAGGTTTTGTTTATTTGAATTTTTAAATGAATCACAAAGACAAGAGACATGATTTATACTTCCACAATTAACACATTTGAATCTTATTTTTGTTTTGCAGTCTTTGTTAGTATGTCCTGCTCCTGTGCATTTAGTACAAAGGTTTAACTGAGAACACCTATTTATCCGGGATTCTAAGTCTACATATTTAGTACATCGTGTGCTATAGTGATCATCGGCTGAACAAAATTTACACTTACGTACAAATTCTGTCGTAACATTAAAATTTCGTAGTGTAGGAGTTAGACCTATCACTTTTTGTTCTGATTTGTCTTTTTGTTGTGGTTGTGGTTTTGTTTGTATTCTCTTTGTTTGTGAATCAATCTTTATTTGTGAATCTATCTTTATTTGTGAATCTATCTTTGAAGATTTGTACATTGACAAAACATTTGGAAATTCATTCCTTATTTCATCAAGGGTAGGGTATGTATTTCCCGTTATTCTTTGGAAAATATCCCTAATTTGGGTAGGTAAACAATCAAATATTATGGCTTGGATAAACCATGCTGATTTCTCTAGATCTATATCATTATTTTGTAGATGACCTAACATGCATTCAATTTCACAATAGAAATTGTACAGATCCTGATGGTTATCCTTGGCTGGTTTTATATTTTTAAATTTTATTGCCAAATCATTTACTATTTCCTTTTTATTTAGGAAATTTCTTTCTAGTAATTTGAGAGCTATTTTATATGAACTGCCAATTGCCGGTAAGGCATCAACCAGTTTTAGGGCTGGGCCCTTTAAATAATTAAGGAGATAACTGAATTTGTCAACATCAGATATATAATCTTTGTTACCAATTAAACTATCAAATTTTTCTAGAAAAGACTGAAATTTTGTTCGATCACCCTCAAATATTGGTACTTGTAATGTTGGTAATTTGGCTTTTAGTTGTTTATTGTCATCATTAGAAATGGATACATTTCTGAAGGCCTCAATCAAACTTTGATTTGTAGCCTCTAAATTATTTGGTAGATTATCTAAAGCAGCATATAATTCATTTATGTGAGAATCTATTTCAAAAATATTCTGTTCTTGTTCACACAAAAGTGTTGTATATCTCTCTTCACCAACATTTAACGCATCAGTTTCTGTAACAATTTCCTCATCTATAATTATTATTTCCTGTTTAATTCTATTTAAACCACCCAAAATAGTATCATAATCCCTTTTATTTGGATTTTCTTTGCTATTAAAGGTAGTTAAAAGCCTGGTAATTACTCCCTTCCTTGCTGATCTCTTCCTTTTTAATGATTTAATCGTTGCCTCAATTGCTTCACATTCAGCCATACTTTATTTATTTTATTTTTCCAAAATTAAGTCCCCAAAATCCTAAAACCCTTTCAACTCTATAAATAAGCTTTATTTTGGTTAAATAGGCTAGGCTTCTGATTACCCTTATTCTAGAATTTTACCACATTTATGACCAAATGATAAGTTCTGAAGCATTTGAATTATTTCTTATTTTTTTTTTTAGTTAGGACTTCGTAATTTATTATTATTTATATGTAGTATTTGAAAAAGCCAAACATGGAATAAATTCTGTTCAGATGTCAAAATGTTTTATAAGGCGTAATTTTATTATTTTTTTATTTTAATTTATTTTATTTTATTTTATTCAAGGTTAAGGTTTTCACAGCAAATAACCCTTCCCTGACACGGGCCACCATTTATATATGGAAAAAATAGGTCCTGCTCCAACCAGATTAGCCTAAACACAACCTAGGCTACGTTGAGTTGGAAGACCTAGGCCAAAGATGAACTAGCCTAACTATGTGTCCATAAACAGGACTTCCATACACTTTTGTTAAACAATTACAGCTGAAATGTCAGCTTATTTAACCTAAATTTAATAACCGAAGGGAAATTTATGAACTTCTTACCTTGAAACTGTTATATTTTTATCTCTTAACACCAGTAAAACATTTTTATTCCGGCTTTTTCCGTCGCTGTCGATATGCTTAATCAGCTTATGCTTATTCAGCTTCTCGCCCTGTTATTCTGCTTATCCCGATCTTTTTCTTCTTCTTCTTAAAACCGTGTTGCTATTTCTAGCCATGGGATCTTTTTCTTTTCATCCCATATTTGTTTTTTCGTTGGTGTTTATTTAATTTTTCTCAGCAAGAGTTCATGTTCTCCTTCTGAGTTATTTTTTATTATTATTATTTATTTTAATGTCAATATGGCTTATCCAAGATTAGGTGGGTCTTCCATTTCGGTACTCCCAAATTTTCCATAGAGACATTCAAAAAGCATATTTACAACTTAAATATCAAACAGAATTTGACTACAATACCCACAAAATTCTGTGGTTAAAAGATACCAAATTGGCTCCAAATGACAACAACCTGATCTGCTATAAATATAAAAGAGTTACCTTTGGTAAAAAAAGCAGTCCATTTTTACTGCAACAATCTCTCCAACACATTTTTAACGACAACAAAACCAAGTAGCGGACTACCTAGCTAACCGCTTTTACATGGACAATGCTCTAATTAATGCCAACAATCTCTCAGAACTCATACCTTTACAACTATAGTGTAAACACCTTAATAAATTATAATTTGAAGCTATATGAATGGGCCTCCAATCACTCAGAACTTCAAGGACTATTTAAAAAACATGACATAGTCTCCTCAGAAGATAAAGGAAACATAAAACTATTAGGATATGGTTGGAACCGTGGCCGGTCGATTCGCCGACGGACGTTTTGCCGACAGACATTTTGCCGACGGACGTTTCGCCGAACGGACGATTCGCCGAACGGACGATTCGCCGAATGGACTGTCATTAATATTTCTATGACAAAATACACACGTTGCCTATCTTAACCTGGACACTCAATTCAAAAGACAAGAGTGTACGCCCTTGACGATTGGTTAGGTTAGGTCATGATATTTTCGTTAGTTAGCCTTATAAAGCTAACTAAAGAAGGCTGGGGTCCCTATTCTTCAATAGCTCCGAATAAAGAGTTATGGAATTTAGATTTGGAGTTCAACTGAATAACCTTGAATAAATTTGACAGACCCCTTCACCCAAGTGAAATATTTTGGAATAGGACATCTAGACTCTAGAGTAAGATATTCCTCGAAACCTATCATGTAAAAAAATGATTAACAGTTAGCATGCTGAAAAAAGTTTAAAAATACTCACAAAACTGATAAGGGAGAGAAGTATTAGCCAAACTTCTGCTGTAGAGTTCGCATGAAGAATGAAATTTTCGGCCAGGTTTATGGGTTTATATAACAATTCCTGACTCCATACAGCAGTGCACAATTAGCTTCCAGATTTCACTATAATTTCAACTCGAAGTGTACAATTCCTTGCACTGCGTATTTTATCAATGACTAGCAGCAGATTTCATAGTTTGTTAATGATTTTTATATTTGTATCTAGGTATTTCCGATATTTAGGTCTCTTTCCTCAATATTCAAATAAACATATCCATAACTTATATTCGTTGCGTTTTGAAACGTATTATAACGTCATGGAAATTTTTCAATCTTTTTCCCATTTGCATAATTACAGCAAGCTGTTGAAAATGTGAATAGTAAACTAAGGAAAGAAATTGGTTAATATTCGTCTTTTCACCCTCTCACGCGCCGTTAAAACAGTATAATATATTGAATTGCCATTGAAAACTGACTAAGAAAATATATATCTTATGTTGTGCAAATTTGTTCAAGTGTACTTTTTAAATAAAATATAATTGAGGGGTCCGCGTCTTAAGGTATCTAAGGGCCAAAATTAAAATTCGCCAGAAATCGCCTCCAAAGTTCAGCAATATTCTGGCAATAGTATCTGTTATTAATTGAGCTAGAACGTTCATTTTTGGCTAAATTAGAGTTCTAAGTATGCTAATGAAGATGTTGATGAGTTTTTGGAATAGATTTTCATATTTTATATTTTATATATTTTTATTTTTTTTATTTTTTTATTTTCTTATTATGCCGAAGTTTGGGTGCGATTTCTGGCACAGAATGATTCCATTGATTTTTCATCACTATCACTAGCACGGTGAGACATTGCTGCACACGTTGATAATAGTTAGAAGCCAAGTGAATAGAATAATCCACGCAATATTCAGCAATATGAGCATGAACACAGGACGCCTGCTAACAGCAACGCGAGTCTTAAGGTACTTGCGGGATGTTTGTGTCGTGTCCCTCTCGGCGCGTGGAGCGTGGCCAATCAGAAAGCAGAGCGGCGTGGCTGCCATGTTTTCATTGGCTCGCGCTCCTCCTGCTGTTCCCGCCACCCAGAGACCGAGCGTCCCACCCCCACCCCCATCACCAGTTGAACGGGATATTGGAGCCCAGCTGGCGATGGAGGTGAAAAAAGTAGTTCGCTTCATAAGATTTTCAACCATACTTCTAGTGTCGTAAGGTCATTATAACCCAAACCACGCGATAGAGGAAGGGTGAAAATAGTGATATCCATCAAAAACACGGTTTCGCCTGTGGTGGCGCTTAGGTACCTTAAGACGCGCGACCCCTCATTATTTCCTGTTTTGGCTATAATGTACTTTTTTCATAAATATTTTTCATGATTGGGCTATTTTTTCGTTCTGCTGCGATTAACTAGTTTTGTTGGGTTTTTTTTGGCTATTTTTTTTCTAATTTTTTTCTAGTAGATTCAGTTTGGTGGTGTTTGTGATAGAATTATGACGTGCCGTTCGTGATTTCGACTTTGAGAACTTGATTCGTATTATGCCCTAGATGAAGACAAAGGATTGGACGTTTTTATCAATTACGGCGTTATTCTCTCATCCTTAACTTGCCGAAATGTGACAGTGAGTGCCTAATACGAAAAGATCAGAAGATATTAAGGTGAAATAACCAATATTAACCTGTTAGAATGTTAGGTTAATTGAATGCCCGGTTAGGTTAATTGAATGCCCGTTAGGTTAATTGAATACCAGTTAGGTCAATTGAATGCCCGGTTAGGTCGAATGAGTGCCAGGTTAGGTCAGCTGAATGCCTGGTTAGATCAACTGAATGCCCGGTTAGGTCATCTGTATGCCCTTGATGATTGGTTAGGTTAAGTCGTGATATTTTCGTTAGTTTAAGCGAAAATGACGAGAGCAAACTTTTCTGGTTAATTTTGAGGTGTTTTGTACAAAACTGCCATCCGTTTCCTGTGCAAATGCATAGTTTCAAGATGACAATATCTCGAAAACTACGCATTTGCACAGGAAACGGATGCAGATTCGTGCAAAACACCTCAAAATTGACCAGAAAGTTTGTTCTTATCATAAAAACAGACTCGCTGTAAAAACGAATAATTACCGAGAAATTATATTAATCAACGATGATAATGTTCATTGCTTACAAGTAATGTTTTAAATTTATTGAATGAATGTAAACAATGCTAAATTGAATCTGATGGATGTATAATCATTAACCAAATATCGTATCGTGCATATTTCTCCATTTTAAAATAAACACATGTTTATAGAGATTATAGTCTTCATTTTGCTTCGTTGGGGATATTATATTTCGTGTTTTATGGTCTACATCACGGGTCACCAACCTGGGCCGTAGCGCCCACTAGTGTGCTCACATTAAAGGTAATTAAACTTTTATTTCATTATTTATTTTATCGATTATGTTGATTTATTCTTTTTGATCTAAGGTGGGCGATAAGCTTTTTTAATTTTCAAAAAATCGAAAAAGTTGGGCGGTGAACAAAAAAAAAAGGTTGGTGACCCCTGGTATACATATTCTGCATTATAAAACTGCTTCTGTTTTAAATTCACCGCATAATTGAAATCGTGTTGCAAGTGGCGAATTGAAAAGAATATTAAATTATTCGTCAAAAATAATAAATTAACTGAAGTAGAAACAATTTATCGCTTTTCTTTCTAAATTTCTGAGTAAAATTATTTATTTAAAATACATTCTTCAATGTTACATGAACATGAAAAAGTGTTTTGAAATTACATTTTTACATTTGATGCACTATAAATGGTTGCGTGATTACAGCTGCTATCTCTGAATATGTTCAATATGAATACATAATAATAGCTAGTAGATAATTTATGGTCAATAATTAATTATGGTAACAATAGTAATAATAATTATTTCTCGTTACAGATAAAGCACTAGAGAAACTCACATATGTTTAAAAAAAATTTATTAGTTAGTTTGGAAAATAATATCGGGGGTACAGGGTACATTTTATATGGCAAGATTGGGGATCGAGTTGCCAAATTTGTTTATCGTATTTAATGTGCGTAGAAGAATTATACAATTACTTTGAATAATAATGAGTAAACCTGTCAAATATATAAAATAATAATAATAATAATGTTTAGGCAGGTAATGGAAGGTAAAAATCAGGTATGATGGTTAAACGCTTATATGTCAGTATATCTGCATAATAGTGTAGAATAAATTAATTTTATTTAGGAAAGACGAAAGTTATCCCTATAATAAAAATAAATTGTAATTTATTTTAATTTTATTTAATATTTTTTATTTAATTTCATATAATACAAATATTAATTCAGAATTTGAATAGTAAATAGACTGTTATTAGCCTGATTTTTGCTTCTCGTAACTACTGTATTTACGCTAGAAAAGGGGTAAGTGATATCCTTTCTCCTGTTGCGTGAGAAAAGCTGCTCCACTGTACATTCATTGAATGCAGCTAGAAGTGACGTGAATTATGATAAAACTAACGGGACCGCGAAACCGGACACGGCGGAACGCGCCGGAACGCTGCGTAAAAAAGAGCCATGAAACTATTTTCTTACTCAAATCAACCTTAGATTAGACTAACCTATCCCTGGCCTCAGGAATGTTTGTTTGTTTTTTGCCGTTTTTTTATTGTTTTAAACCTACAAATATCTTTCATAAAGATCGTGAAGTCTCCTGAAGGAAGGAGAGGAACGCGAGGAGAATATTCTCAAATTGACCCATTTCTGTCGGACCAAATGCCATCATACTACTAAAGTATATACAGAGCGAGGGGTAGCGTACGATTCAGCGCCGCCACTTCAGCGCCGACGTTTCAGCGCCGCCATTTCAGCGCCAGGCCACTTCAGCGCCAGACTATTCAGCGACGGGCCCTTTCAGCGCCCGCCACAATAGTTTCAAGACAACTCAACTCAATAAAATGTGCAGGCTAAGGATCGATATATCTAATGAAAATAATTAATTCAATTTTTTTATTTTATGTGCAGGTACTCTACTTCATTTCTGTTCCCATATTCAGAAACAATTCTGGTACTTTTGCATTATCCTCCCCACACTAATTTTTTTTTATAATGGAAGGAAAATAAAGGGTTCACAAATTCTGAAATAAAAAAAGGAAAAATGATATGTGTTGGGAGCAAAATATTCTGAAATTACATCATTAGTTATATGAATAAATATTCTTAACCTAACCTAACCTAACCTAACTTGAAGCCGGCTAACTACGGCTAACGCCTGCGGCGGGCTGTTTTTAACCTAACCTAACCAAACCTAACCTAACCTAATCCCAACACTAAATTTTTTTATAATGGAAGGAAAATAAAGTACCATAACCAAAACCAAACAAACATTATGCAAAGTTAATAACAGCAAGTAATGTTAATAAAACAAGTAAAGTCAAAACAAGTATAGTCAATAAAAACAACAGAGAAAATGACCGGCGCTGAAAGGGCCCGTCGCTGAATAGTCTGGCGCTGAAGTGGCCTGGCGCTGAAATGGCGGCGATGAAGTGGCGGCGCTGAAGTGGCCCATCCCCCAGAGCGAGGCATTGAAGGAGGGAAATGACTTTACAGCTTCTCACGATAACCGCTGATGGTCAGGAATTTACAGGGGGAGAGATTCGACCTCTTGCAACAACAGCTCAGGTAGGAATTGAAAGGAAGAAGGTTTGACCTCTTCGGTCAAGAGCTAAGGCAGGAATTATACGAGGTCTTAATCAAATGAAGGTACAGGCGGGAATTTAGAGGGAGGAAGTTTGATCTCCTTGGGCAAGGGCTAAGGCAGGAATGAAATAATTTTATAATAGGAAAAATAAATGAGCTAAATTTTTGGGAAATGCAATTCTGAAGGATAAGTCTCCCTTTAGCTGGAGATCCAACGAACTTTGATGCTAAGCACAATTTAAACATGGAACGAAATTTTGAAAGATAAAAAATTAACAAAAAAATTATCAAAAGGTACTAATTTTGCAAAGTATACATTTTTGGATGGCAACACAATGTCGGGGTTGTACATCGAGTACCTTCCGCGCACATCGTTAAGTACATTGCAATTCTGATACACTATAATTACGATTACAATTAATTAATTATCAACCAATTCATACACAGTTATTACAGTTAATTGTAATTTTATAGTGTTTTATATTCAGAGATAATTATGGAAGCTATTATTCTAGGATTTAATTAGGTAGTCAGGGACGTATTCAGAAAGATGGATTAGGAGTGGAGTATAACACAAAGTACATGGGCACATATATATAACATACACATATAATAATGTTTTGAATTACGAGCAACCAAAAGAGAAGGTTTGGACTCAGAAGCTCGCTTTGGCGACGTCATCGGAATTCGAACACTTGTATCAGCATTAATGAGTATTTTGCGAGAAGTTAAATAATTAAAAGAAAAAGTTAAATTTTTAAATGAGTGACTGTATACAGGTGGGCGTATTTACATGTAAGGTAGCTCCGTACGTAATCATGATCAGCGGACATGTCCAAATACATAAATACACACCCCGGTACGTCACACAATAGGTTGTGTGCGTAATATAGACGGACACGAGTAAACATAGACTGATATGTTGTTAGGGCATAGGTAGACAATAGGTAGATGAATGAATAATTAATAAAATTAATAAAAGATAGCGGGCAAGAAAGGACATGGACGGATGAATGAATATGGTCGACAATGTTTTATACTGTATCACATTAAATAAGACAACGTATACATAACTTGTATAGTATACATTCTGGGGAAGTTACGTGGTCCACGCATTATACAATGTACATTAATTCATAATTAATTCGCCATAGTTATTTAGGAGCATTTGAAGAATAGGGACCCCAGCCTTCTTTAGTTAGCTTTATAAGGCTAACTAGCAAAATATCATGACCTAACCTAACCAATCGTCAAGGGCGTACAGTTAACCTAACGATTGGTTAGGTTAGGTCGTGATATTTTCGTTAGTTAGCCTTATAAGCCTAACAAAAGAAGGCTGAGGTCCCTATTCTTCAATAGCTCCGTTATTTAATTCGTACGTACAGTAAAAGTCATTATTGGGAAAAATGAGAGGAAACGAATTAGTAGAGAGACACAGTAATGAAGGGTTTATATATATACACTTATACGAGTATACAGTAAATATTAAGAAATTGGGTGCATTTGAGGAAGATTTAAATAAATGAATAAAGAAGTACAAACAACGGTTCAAATCATGCCACATTCAATGTTCATGCATAATTTGATAAAAATTTAGGGATGGAGTGTGAGATAATAATAATTAATTATAATAAATTCTATAACAAATGGGAAATGGAGATATGGGAAATATTCTGATGGAAATGTTAAACGATCTAAACTGTCGATTGTCTTGTTTGTACTTAAAGGGAATGAAATTAAGGGACATTCGCTTCTCAGAGCGCACTTCTAATGACACAAACATGGATACCGCTCAACCATAGAAATGGTAGGTCGCATGATTGTGACACTACTGCCTCATGTGAAAAAGGATGTGATGGTGGGGTAAAAGTTTATTTAAAATATACTGAAAAATTAAAAAGTGACAATTTCGGGCTGGACTAATCAAGGCAATTTAGTTGGAAGAATGATAATTATATTAATAAAAAAATGAGGGGAAATTTTTTTTTTAAAGTTACAACAGGTGAATTAAAAGGTTGAGGTCTGATTACTAGGATTGTATTGGAAATACTATACCAACAAGGTACGATAAAGTTGGAAGTTGTCACCATTATAAAATTGTAAGTATAATTAGTTGTGGCAATCATACTAAAACACAATCTTATAAACTAATGAACCGTTTAAGTTATTACTGGCATTTCGACCTTCTTATTTCAGTTAAAGTTCTAATTACAGGATTGAATCTAATTTAAGTTAAATTTTAAGTTTGCCTGAAGTTATAGTGATAAGATTACCTAATGGACCGTGATAAATTCGGAAGGACGGCCTGAATTAAGATGATTTTATGCGGGAAAATACATACATGATGAATAGTAGGTAAAAGGGAAATTTAAATTTTCAGGTCCGGAATTTCCAATTCATATAACTATTTGAATTGGAGTTTAATCCGTCAAAACTGACAGAAATAAAAATTTCCAAAGTTTCCATGTTATTAAACTAATCTTATTGACTCTCGTAGCCTTGTAGGTAAAAATCGAATGAAATTTTATTGGTGGATGGAATCTTCAGCGGTGGTAGACCGTTCTCAGAAACGTGAACGTATTGCAAGTATGAATAAGTTGGTATAATATTAGAATTCATTTAAAGAAAAGTTAAATTAATTTAGTGAAAACATTAAAATTTATTTAGTTACAGTTTAAATACTTAGATGTTGTTAAGCATTAATAATATACAGGGAAGGAAGATAGAATTACGTAATGGATGATGTATAGACCTGGGCCAAGTGTGTATAGTATTTATGTGTATTAGGTACAGAATGTAAGTGGTTGGTGGTATGCTCAAAAGGTAAAAAGGGATTTATAGTTGAATTTATGCGTAAGTGCGTATACGTATGTATAAATATGGGTAATAAGCGTGAATAGATGAGCGGGTATGTACAGTAGTATGTAGAATATGAAAGTAATCGGTTCATCCTGTGAAGAACTAAATCTTTAGTGGTCAGTGGTGAATTATGAAATTTTGAGGAACAAATTAGCTTAGAGGTTGATTAAAATTACTGAATAAATGCACGAGCAAGATTATATACAGTAAGTAACAATTACTAAGATTAAATAAATTCAAATAATCTAGAGTAAATATCATAGTTAGCACTTACACGCAATTAAATAGAGTTTATCGTGATATCCAATGATTGTAAAATAAGGTTTGTATGATAAAAATAGCATATGAATAGTGAATTTCCTTTCCAATAAGTATGCCAACGATTATACGGTTGTTTCAGAATGTGGGTGATTGTAATTGGGTAAAAGTGTAATCAGTATCCATAGATTTTTGTAGTATTTATGTATGTAATATTTGTGGAAAAATGTACAAATTTGAACAAGTATATATAGCGTGCATACATGCGTATGTATGGTAGGAATTTGGAAAGTTTTCGAATTAACAAAGTTTAAAAATAATGTACAGGGTGTCCGAGAATTATCTGTACAATATTTGACTGTTATTAAAAGACAACCATGAAGTGTAGAAATTCCAGTGTTGTCCCATTTTACAGAGAATCTCATTACTCATTAAGTTTTTTCTGATACCACGTTTTGACAAGTTTTTTAGAAATGTATGCGGGTGACAGACATTGATCATTTAAAAGCAAGAATCACAGCTGCTATTGAGCGAATTGATGTGGATATGCTGCAGCGTACATGGCAACATTTGGAGTATCGATTGGATGTTTTGCGAATCACTAATGGTGCACATATCGAATGTTTGTAACAACGTTACTTTAATAAAAGAAACTTTTGAAAATACAGATTCTAAATAATCTTGTTTAAGAATTTTACGTGTGTTATCAAGAATTTTATTAAAAGATGAAATTGCACAGATAATGTTCGGACACACTGGAATTTCTAAAAAACTTGTCAAAACTTGGTATCAGAAAAAACTTAATGAGATTCTCTGTAAAATGGGACAAAACTGGAATTTCTACACTTCATGGTTGACTTTTAATAACAGCCAAACATTGTACAGATAATTCTCGGACAACCTGTATAATAATTTAAAAATGGGAGTAGGGTTATAAAATCCTTTAAATTTAAAGTCATTTATTATTAAATTCTAATACAGGTAGTATTAATGATGTTGTGAATTCACATATTACCATTACATAATATTAACCAGAAGTATCAGCACGATAATTGTATTTCATTTGAAAGGGCATAGGCGGTAACAGGTTTTAGTGGAATTCGTGGTGAGGGTACAGTTATGTAATTAGTCATATTAGAATGGAGTAACAGAATTATTAGAAGGAGAAAAATGGCGTTCTGGTATAGTGTCAAAATTGGCTGTAATTTTGTTCGCTACTTTAACAAATGGTATAATAACAATTTAACGACAATTACTCAAGATTAATTGAATAAAAAAGTTAAGAATAAAAATTGAAAATAGAAATCAATTATAAACTAAATGAAGTGAACATGGGTTATAGGTTCCGTATAACAATGAATAATTCCTATATAATTCTTATATTTATATAAGAATCCACATGTCTACCTAATCCTTGTATTTATATCATCTTTATATTCAAATATTTATTTTTACATAAGGACCAATCTCGCATAATGCAAGTTTGGATGACTTTAGTATTCAAGGTATGGTAAATTCTTTAACCTATTATTATTTATATGTTGTTCATTCAAACGTCCATTTCCTTTCTTGACCTTTATCTTTTGTTAATTTTATTAATTATTCATTCAGCTACCTATTGTCTACCTATTGTCAACCTATTGTGTGGTGACTACCATTATGTGTACAAAACTTTATGCATTCGTACATATTCGCAAATGATCATGATCACGTACGTAGTTACCTTACATGTAAGTACGTTCATATGTATTCTTTATTTTTTTTTTCATTATTTAATGTCTCGGAATAGACTCGTAAATGCTTATGCACGTCTTCGAATTTCGATGACGACGGCAAAAGCGAGAGTTTCGTCATTAGACGAAAGCGCTTGAGCACCATTTTGTGTTTCCTTTCCTTCGTGGTTTTATTCATCATATATATATATATATATATATATATGTGTGTGTGTGTGTATACCGTATGTGCCCATGTATCATACTTTGTGTTATACTCCTAACATCCTAAATCTCTATAAATATGAAACACTGTAAAAAACTATAGTTAACTGTTTAATTGTAATTAACTGTAATATAATGTAATTAATGTACTTTAATGAAATAGTAATTGACGATAATAAGCGAATGTGAATTAATTGGTAATTATAATCATAGTTGTAATAAACAAACATTACAATGTACCCAGTGACGTACTTGGGATTGGACTCAATGTACGACCCGACATTATGTCGCCATTTAGGAATGTACAGTCGGCGATATTATTATTATTTTTTTATTATTATTTTTTCGTTGGGATAAATTCTTGGTTTACTTCCTATTTTGCCAAATGAAAATGAAAAGGTTTATTGACAGACTATAGTCCATATGACAAATATTATTAATACACTGACAGTTCATATACTAAGGATAGAAATATATACAATTGATTAGAAATAATACTGTAATGTCGAAGTTAAGTGGAGCTACAGACAGATGTTTTCGTACCAAGAAGTCCATAGCTTAGAGGATAAATGGCAGGACTCATGGATAGCTTGGATGATCGGGTTGGTTGATTTTTTAATTCTTGGCATTAGACTGTGTTGAGGACGTCTTGTTACCTCTGGGAAGATCGGGACATTGCAAGTAGCAAACATTTGCGAAGCTGAGCATCTCGGGGGTAATTTATGTAAGTCTAAAAGACCTGTTGTACAGCAAATTTAGGGTTCTGCCAGAACCTTTTTTATAATTCACCCAGAGTTGCTGTCCGTATATATTACTCCTGAAAGTACGAGAGTGTCTTTAGCTTCACTTGTACAGAATCGAAAGTTCCTTATGGTCATATTCGCTTTAGCACACAGGCTTCGAGATTGTTTTCTTATATCCGAGTCATCACTCAAGGAGCTGGTAATAGTTTGACCCAAATACTTAAACTCTTGAACTTCCTCAATTACCTCACCATTCATTTTAAACCTTATATCAGCTGGCTGATTACAGCTTTTAGGATGAAATTGTATAACCTTAGTTTTTGTAACATTAAAAAGAATATCATGTTTCTGCGAATACTATTCGCAAACTTTTAATAGCCGATCCAGACCTTTAACAGAAGGACTTATTAACACCATATCATCGGCATCAACTAATTTATTTATCCTTGTGTTATCTATACAACATCCCACTGTTGCCTCGTTAAGTGAAGCAATTAATCCGTCAATATACACATTAAAGAGAATAGGGGAAAGCAAGGAGCCTTGTCTCACCCCACAAGATGAGCCAAAGCACTCGGATAGTACATTGCCTCACCTAACAGTGAAAGATTGGTGGGAATACCAAAATTTCAATAAATTTAATATGTACAGTGCTTACAAGAAGTCTCACGCTTCTGTCTCGTCCCAAGCTAGTCTGTTAGGTATAGAACGGGCGGTCCTTATGGCAGCGGAGGTGTGTTCGGATTGGTGCACATAACTGCTCTAACACAATCAATGACGTCCATTGTTACGTCACTTCTGCTACATTTTAGTGTTTAAAATACAAATGATTAAGAAGCAGAATGGAGCAAGTTTCGGGATGTTGGGATGGTTATGGAGCAATCCTAGTCATCATAATATTAGCTGGGCATTACATTATACCATCTCAATATATACTGTAGAGTGTAGACTATATTGAACGACTAATTCGGCAAATATTCCAAATCATGGCATGATACCTAAGTTATTTTGACGCAGGTCTAAATTATTTGCTCAAATGCAATTATTGATATTAAGTAATTGTTGGGAATTGTTGTCAATATTGTTGTTTGTGATATATATCCTACGTGAAGAATCTAATGACCAAACTCCTCAGTGAACCTCTCACGCGCTCGCATTTCGAGGAAGTCACGGTCGTCTCACTAATAGATAGTTTATCCATTGTTTTAAGTGGTAACCTATTAAACGTACTATGTTAAACCTATTCCATCTTATGAAAGTCATTAGTCTAAAGCAGTGTATTCAAACTTTTTCCTTGGCGTACCCCTTTAGTTTTTTTTTTATTATGGCGTACCTCCTCCCCCTCAGTTTCCAAAATAAAAATGTTATTATACAATTTACACAGAATATGAAGCTATCAAACGATCTTTATTTACGACCACCTAATTATTAGATGATATATATATATATATATATATATATATATATATACTGTATATTAGCATTTTAATTTACATTTTACACAACTCAAGCAATTTACACAAATTTTAACTCAGGCAAATATTAGAATCTAATACAGTTAATTAGAAATCGTCTGAGCTTCTAAAATATATATTTTAAATACTTACAAGTAATTAATGCGATGGGTGGGACTGTTTGTCACTAGCAAGTTGTTCTATTCGCGGACGAACATTTGTGAGTGCCATTATGAGACAAGCTTCTGGATGTAGGCGGTTTCTTTCTTTCGACTTGATAGCTGTCAGTGCCGAAAATCCCTTTTCACATAAATAGGTGGACGGGAATGGAAGTAGTTTGTTGATAGCAAATTCACTTAATTCTTTGTATTCAATATGGGCCAATTTCCAAAACTCGGAGACAGAAAAGGCATTGAATTTATGTTTAAGTGAGCTGTCAGCTGCCAATTCAATCAATTGTTCTTTTAAACGAGCGGGAAGCTCCGCATTAGACACAGCAAGGTTTGAAAACGGATTCGTTATCCATTCACTTTGTGGGGAATCTCTATTAATACATGGAAAGTAATGCAAAAATGATTCACGAAGGCTCACTAAATGCTGCTTTATAATATTTATAACTGAGTCACTGACAAGAAACTCGTTTTCGTGACCGAATTCGCTGAATATTTGGAAAGGTGTGGTATTATTGTCTTCTATCCACTTTATCCAGTATAAAACTTTCCCAAAAAATCCCTTGACTTTTTCTTGTGCCTGCAATATATTTTTGTCATACCCCTGAAGTTGAAGATTAAGTTCGTTTAATTTGGTGAATATATCTGCCAAATAACTCAGTTTACAAAGCCACTCCTCATTTTCTATAAATTTTAATAAGTCTGAATTTCGGCTGTTAAGTAAACTTCTCACTTCATTCCTAAGTTCAAAAAGTCGTGTTAATACCTTTCCTCGTGAGAGCCGGCGCACTTCAGTGTGCAAAAGCAACTGAGTATGATTTTTGCCCATCTCCTCACAAAGAATTTTAAAGAGGCGTGAATTCACTGCTCGAGACTTGATATAATTTACTATTTTTACAGCATCGTACGATTCGTACCAATTTGTACCAATATCGGGTAATTTAATAATAATTTAAATAAAATATTAAAATATAAAAATATAAAATAATTAATATTAAATAATTTAATAATAACTTGTACCAATGTTGAGTTAAATTTATAATTAAATATTAATATTATAAATAAATGATTATAATATATATTTTCAAAAAAAATTAAATGATAGATGATAATTATAATTGTATAAATTCATTTTATAATTGATTAATCAATGGCTTGTTTTTGCAGCAGAGCTTTCGTACCCTCAGGAAACCCCTCGCGTACCCCGGTTTGACTACCACTGGTCTAAAGCAAGACTGGTGGGCCGTGAATCAGAGAAATTTGCATTTGATTTGTTCATCGTAATTATTACATAATACAGTATACTGTATATAGTAGTATATAAGAGTTTATTGGTAGCATATCATATGACAATTCCCATAAACATGTGATGACCTCGATGTTGCCAGTTTTTATTTTTTTCCTGAAACTATTACCTTCTCATAGTTTGTTTCAACAATGCATATATTATCATCTCCACGAGCGTAGACATTGCAAGAAAAGATTCTAACTAAGGATAAGTAAAGTTCTTTCATGGTCACAATATATACTTTTATAGATGTCAAACATAAAAATATAATAAAATTCTATATTAACATAAATATATATTCGATACACATTTACGTCATGGCTTTAACATCAGTATTTCGTATAGCTTCCTCCAGCATCAATAATTTCTTGCAATCGTTGCAGCATAGAAGAGGCCAGATTGTAGGGAATGTTTGGTGTTCGGCGTAAGCTCTCCCAACTATTCCTCGTGTGAGCTAAAAGTGCTTCAAATGTTCTTTCATTGCGTTGCTCCCATTCGTTAATCATTATTGCCCAAAGGTTTTCAATCGGATTCAAATCAGGAGAACGTGGTGGCAGAATTAGATTAATAATCTCTGGGTGATCTTCGTACCACGCTCTCACAACGTTACTCCTATGAATGGGACTGTTATCTTCCATTAAGTAAAATGGTTCCGGTGCTGGAACCAGATACGGACGAACACTGGGTAGCAGCACCTTTTCCAGTATCTGGCAATATTGCTGTCCAGTAAAGCGTCCATCTACTTGAGTCAATTCTCCGACACCATAGCCAGACATCCAGCCCCACACACCGAGATTGATGTGACCACTACTTTTGCTCTGGAAAACATTTCCTTCATAGCGTTTTCCGCGCTGCCTCCAACAATGCAGGGAACCATGACTATCTGTTGAAAATGTTTTTTCGTCACAGTACACAACTTTTCTCCAGAATTCTTCCTCCTGCGGCAAGTATTGCAAGGCAAATCCCATCCGCGCCTCTTTATGCTCAATCGTCAATGCAGGTTTTATAGCTGGACGGCGAGAAAAATACCCTGCCTCGTGAAGTCTGTTGTTCACTGTATTTGTGCTACAACGAAGGTTCAGGTGTCTGTAAATATGCGTCGCTGGAACAAACGGATGCTCTCTGGCATGATTAACAATCGCAGCATCTTCCTCTTGAGATGTTGAACGCGGAGGACCAGACCTCGGCAAAGTAGCGATTGAGTTTTCTGCTTCATACCGATGAATCCACCGTTCCACAGTGCTTCGATGAACGTCTAGTCTTCTTGATATTTCTCTTATTGGCACACCATATTCATGCAATGTCACCATTGCTCCCCGCATTGCCTGGGTCGTCTCGTGGTGCACAGACGGCCTTTCCATCTTTGTGTAAATGGCTTATGTGAAGCGTGCTGGGACGATAAAGGAAATGAGGATACCATGCACCCCTTCTGAAATTGATTTCGGTTGTGAAGGGTACCTGGGCAACAAAAAAAATTTTTTTTCGTGTCCCAAGAATGAAAATACCTTATTCTTATAGTATTTTCTGTGCTGAATCCAAATAAGTTCGTAAAATTTCTCTATCAGGTCTGGTTTTTGTGTGACAAGCAATTTAATTTTTAAAAACCCATATAGTTACATACTTATTAAAATATGATCGAAAAGACATACCTGTAGTTTAAAAAATAGCTTGTTTTGATTTGCTGCTGTGCTTTGCCTCAGGCATGTCTCTCTTAAGAGTCCAGCAATAGTCAGCCAGCATACTGGGGCTCCATTTGCCTTGGTAACGGTTTTCCATGGCAGAAATATCCTGATGAAAACGCTCAACATGTTCGTCGCTTACCGCACCCAGGTTTTCCGGAAAAAAGTCGAAGTGAGAGTCCAAGAAATGAACCTTTAATGACATATTGCACCCCATTGCTTGGTAAGACTTAAGAAGATCTCCTACTATTTCAAGATATTTTTCGGCCTTGTGATTTCCCAAAAAATTTGTGCAGACACTTTTGAAACTCTGCCACGCAGCTTTCTCAACTTCATTCAACTCTCCTTCAAATCTCTCATCTCTTAACAATTCTCTGATCTGAGGGCCTACAAAAATGCCTTCTTTAATCTTGGCATCAGTGATCCGGGGAAACTTATTTCTCAAGTATGTGAATCCTGTTTGCGCTTTATCCATCGCTTTAACAAAGTTTTTCATAAGTCCAAGCTTGATATGCAAAGGAGGAAGGTACACTTTCTCAGGATCAACAAGTGAACTATTCACAACATTTTTCTTGCCTGGAACAAGTGAGGTGCGTTTTGGCCAATCCTTCTTAACGTAGTGGTTTTGCTTGTCCCTACTGTCCCACTCACATAAAAAACAACAGTACTTGGTGTAACCTAGCTGCAACCCTAGCAAAAGTGCAATGACCTTCAGATCTCCACAGATATTCCACTTATATTTCTGATACTGAAACTTTTCTAAAAGCAACTTCATGTTGTCGTATGACTCTTTCATGTTTGCAACATGTGCAATAGGTACAGAAGGAAATTTATTTCCGTTGTGAAGAAGGACTGCTTTCAAGCTGACTTTTGAGGAGTCAATGAACAATCGCCACTCATCCACGTTATGTTCATGACCAAGAGCCCCCATGACTGAATTAATATCTTTACAAAACACAAGTCCATCTTCATGGGAGAACCATTCTTTGAATTCATCATGGCGGCTGCGGAAAAAACAAACTTTAGTGTCACGTTGCAGTAGATTCCAACCCTTTAATCTTGAACCTAAAAGTTCAGCCTGCTTTCTTAGATAATTTCAAATCACGAACTAGGTCATTTAGATCTCCTTGTGACAGTAAATGTGGTTCATTGGAGGAACAGGTAGCCTGGAATGTTGGATCAGAAATGTCTTCATCTTTTTCCTCGTGATATGCTACAGCTACGTTTGATTCCTCATCACTTAAACTTACATGTTCAGGAGGATTTGGTACTGGAAGTTGAGCACTGTGGGGAACTGGTCTCATTGCAGACGGTAGATTAGGGTATTTCATAAGGCTCTTTGTTTTTGAAGTGATCCCCTTTGTATTTACCAGGCAGAAATAGCAGTCTGTTGTGTGATCTTTGGGTTCCCTCCAAATCATTGGAATAGAAAATGGCATGTGACGTGAACCGTTTAGCCATCCTGTAAGTAGTCTTACACATGTCACACAACAAATGTGAGGGGCCCAACTCTTGTCCTGATCGCCTACTTTACATCCGAAATAAAGTTCATAGCATTTTTTTACTAATGGTGTAAAGTTACGTTTCTGGGATTTTAAAGTTAGATCACCACATACATAACAAAAGGAATTATGATGATTCAGACAGTTCCGCGGCATTACAAAACATCTATATGAATACAACACTGGTGTAAAATTAACAAGAAGCAACAGATACTAGCTGTTAACACTGACATTTACAAGCAGACTGACTTGGAGCTGCTCTACACACAGAAACTAGGCTCATGTCTGAACAGGTACAAACATGTTTCAACCTGCACAGTCTGCTGCTCCGACCAAATTTATCCTGCCAGCATTATCAGAACTTTCTCCCCAAAGGAATAAATTGTACTAATTTTACAGAAAAATTAATACGACATATATATTAATATTAATATATTTTATTATAGTTATATTAATTAATATATTATTATATTTATTATTTTTATAATGTTTTATATTATAATATTGTTATATACTTAATTATATATAATATGTTATTATTTTTTTATCCGGTGATCATGCTAAATGAGGAAAAAATGAACATAGCGTCACAAGTAAACTAAGCCTGATAGAAAAAATCTGATTTCATATTTAGATTCAGCATGAAAAAGTACACTTAGAACACCCATCAAAACCCTTGTGACAAAATTGTTGTTGACCAGTGTAATCAGCCAATTTCCTATTTTGTTGAACATATGCATAAAAAATTCGCCTTAAAAGCCAAGGATCCAAAGATTGTCAGCAATAGTTTATATCCCAACTGAATATAGTCAGCCATCAACAGTATAATCATATTTTATTTCCATAACTACTCATGACTACTCTGTCATAGTAAATAACCTTATTATGACTTAGGTAGTAGTGGTAATTCTGAGTGGCGGCCTCTAGCCACATACGTTAAACCTATCAGTGCGTCTAAGACCAGACTCTTCTGTTTCTGTCAATTCATTGTTAATTTAAGGTATTTTGCTCTTTGTCTTTCTAGGTCTAGGGCATTAAAATAAATATTTGAGTTTGTGTTTAGCATTTCCTCCTCCCTTCGTAATTCCTCACCCAACCTCGTTTCCTTCGACATAGCAAAGCTTACCTCCATCCTCATTCCACTTCCTTCATTAAACCTATTATCGCTTTTACTGTCCCTTCCTTCCATCCTTCAATGCTAGCGTTCTTAAACCTAGCACATAAATTATATAATATGGAATCTAACATCTTAGATCTCTACGCATTCATGTTACTTGAAGACGCCTGTGTCTTAGGGGAATCTAAGTGTTGAGAGTGGGCTTGAGGGGTAGTCTATAGATTATTACAGATGACCTTGAACGCTCCAACTATTTAAAAATGATTATTTATTACGCACATCATATGGCATAATACACACATGAATTTAAGTATCTCTTACACCGTTAGAGCAATTATGTGCACCAATCCGAACACACCTCCGCTGCCATAAGGACCACCCATTTTATATCTAACAGACTAGCTTGGGACGAGACAGAGGCGCGATACTTCTTGTAAGCACTGTACTTATCCAGAGGGACAACCGCCCCAGAGAATAATAAACTTCACTTGATAGCAGTTCGAGTGAAGTAAATTTCAGTTGCAAGTCAGTTTCAGTTGCAAGTTAGTTGCAAGTCAGTTTCAAGTCAGTTTCAGTTTCAAGTCAGATTCAGTTTCAAGTCAGTCAGTTTCAAGTCAGTCAGTTTCAAGTTCAAGTCAGTTTCAAGTTCAGTCAGTTTCAGTGCAGTCAATTTAATTCAACCTTTTTTTGTTGTAAAAAAGAATTTCATTCAACCTCAATTTAAGAGAATTTAATTTAAGAGAATTTAATTTAAGAGAATTTAATTCAAGAGAATTTAATTCAAGAGAATTTAATTCAAGAGAATTTAATTCAAGAGAATTTAATTCAAGAGAATTTAATTCAAGAGAATTTAATTTAAGAGAATTTAATTTAAGAGAATTTAATTTAAGAGAATTTAATTTAAGAGAATTTAACTTAAGAGAATTTAACTTAAGAGAATTTAACTTAAGAGAATTTAACTTAAGCGAATTTAATAGAATTTAATTTAAGCGATTTTAAGAGAATTTAATTCAACCTGAATTGGCAGGTTTGTGTCTTTAATTCAACCTTCTGTCTTTTTGCATGCAGTAGTTGCGTATATAAATATATAGGTGAAAATATATATTTTATTGTTTGTAACCAAAACAGTTTTTACAAATGTTTGTAACGATTTTGATAATTATTGTGATGTATATGCGGGGGGGTACCTAATATATTTGGCACCCGGGGCGGATCCTTCTTTTGGCACCCCCCATAAATAATTTTAAAATTTAAACACACAGAAAAATATATTATGTTTGCAAGTAAATTTTTAAATAGTACAGTACTGTCATAACGAAATTGGAAATAAGAAAAATGCAGGACATTAAAAATTCAGTGAACAGGTAATACTGCATTTTATTTTATACAAAAAACACAGGAAATCCAGTCTCAACGCTCAGTCTATTCTTCAAAGGTAAATAGAGAGGATTCACAGTCTCTGCTTTCGAGCCTTAATTTCTGCAAATTGATCAATGACCTCATCAAAATTCACCTTCTTTGCATATTCATGTTCAATTGAAAGTAAAGCCAGATTTGTCAATCTTGTCTGACTCATGGTCGGCCGAAAGAAATTTTTTATCAATTTCAATTTGGAAAAACTTCTTTCACATGAAGGTTTAGACACACAGACAGTCAAAAAGAATCTCAAACACAGTGACAAGCTTGGCAAAGATTCACAAAAATCCCATTTCACAATAAACTCCAGAAACTGCAATGCTGTCCATTTCTTTGCCTCTTCAACGCTGATTTTGGCAGCTTCCAAATGCCTCCGAAGTCGTCCAATTTCCACACTGATATCTTCATCAGAGAATTCATCGAAAATCTGAGTCACATTTGGAATATACTTCCGAAGTTCTTCTATTGCAACAACCAAAGTGTTTGGCTGAATAACAGCGAAGATTAACAGAATTTGATCCATTGCCTTAGAATGAATCTCCAATTCTTGATGAAAGCGATCAAGACATTCAAACATAGCCCTTTTTACTTCCTTTGGCAATGTGAGACCAGCATCCTTTGCCATCTCTCCTGGCATCCTTTTTCGAAGCTTTACTCTCCCTCTTCTCTCCATAGAAATGTCCATTTCCTCATACTTTGTAGTTGCATAATGAATGGCCCTCTCCACAATTTCATTGCGCTGATCTTCAAGAAACAGTTTTAGAGCTTGGAGCTTCACAATGCACTTTTCAAGGCTGATTCAACTGTTTGCAATTACTTTTGTGTGAGATTAATTTCTTCCAGGAATTCACACCAAAAAGAAAGGTAACTCAAAAAGAGAAATCACATACACCAGACAGCAAAATCTGAGCTGATCCTCTTGTGTCCACATGATATTGTTATAAATATCAGCACTTTATGTTTTATCATAATTATTTAATGAAACATACCTCATGTATGTGGAGTCACAGTGTCAAGTGAACAAGACTTGGAATGTCAGTTGCAGCCAGCTGATTATGCTCAACAAACTGGTGACTAAAACGTCAACAAACGTTCGCCTTTCGATGTAATTTTTATCAAATATTTAATTGTTCATTTGTAAATTTTGTATTGCCAATAAAAATAAAAATTTATTTTATTGTGGAAATTAACATTAAGCTGTTGTAGTAGGTCGAACATTTTTACATTTTTTTCTTACTTTGGCGAATTTTTCATTTGGTTTGAAAACTTGTACTGGTATTTCAACTCTCCCGATGGCACCGCCCCTCCTGGCTGTCACCCGGGGCGGACCGCCCCCACCGCACCCCGCTTAGTACGCCACTGTGTATATGATGACAGTAATAGTGTAGTAACTAATCGATCATGTCCCAATGACTTTTTAAATTACTATGGGGAGGAACATGCCGTCCCTCCGTTTCGTTTGAGCTCCTTTAATTTGTGTTCTGAGCAGTGTGACGAGCATTCTTTTTCCAAAGACTAAAGTGCTCACGAAAAGACATATTGTCAATTTCAGACATCATGTCTTCCCGAATGCAGTATTCCAAATTTTATTTTTTTCCCAATACCCCAACCCCAGTTGAACCCAGTGTCAACCAGGGAAATGGTTCAACCATGGTTGACTCTTCTTTGGCTCCAGTCAAACTACAGTTTAACCATCTGTTTTCTTTCACCCAGATTGGTCCAGAAGCCAACCAGGAGCCTCTTTTGGTACTGCGGAACATTCCTCAGGATCATAACGTGATCGTTACAACGATCATTCTCGTCTTTCTTCCCTCCTACCTTGCTGATTTTTCCCTTTGGCTTTTCCTGGACCCCCTTCTGAAACCAGTGAAAGTTATTATTCTTAATCCCGATAAGCCACCTCCTTTTTGAGTGAGCAAGGCTCGCATGGTCAATCCACTGTTTTCCGGGCATGTTGCGAATCCCCTGTAACCGTATGACCCGCATGCCCTATCGTATGACCACCTAACCATGCACCTAATTTATCCTGCTCTGTCCGGTCGTGAAATTTACTCGTATGACCGCACATACCCTAAATTTAGGTTAAGTTGTGTTTTTTATTTTTAAGAGTATTATATGGAACCAATAAACCCATGTTCAGTTCATTATAGTTCATACTCGATTTCTATTTTCAATTTTTATTTATTTTCCTTATTCAATTAATCATGAGTAATTGTCGTTAAATTGTTATTATACCATCTGTTAAAGTATCAAACGAAATTATAGCTAATTTTCACACTATACCAGAACGCCATTTTTCCCCTTCTAATAGTTCTGTTACACCATTCTAATATCACTGTCCCGTCAAATGAAAATTTAATTATCGTACTGATACTTCTGGTTAATATTAATGGTGATATACTGTTACTCTATGGCTATGAATGTTATTGGCCGAATACATTGCCATTAATGCTACCTGTATTAGAATTTAATAATAATTCACTTTAAACTTAAAGGATTTTATAACTCTACTCCCAGTTTAAATTATTATACATTAATTTAAACTTTGTTAATTCGAAAACTTTCCAAATCCCTACACATATGCCCGATATATATAGTATTCAAATGTGTACATTTCTCCACAAACAGAAAGGAAATTCACTATTCATATCCTATTTTTATCATACAAACCTTATACTAAAATCATTGGATATCACAATAAACTATTTAATTGCGTGTAAGTGCTAACTATGATATTTACTCTAGATTATTTAAATTTATTTAATCGTAATAATTGTTGCTTATTATATATAATCTTGCTCATGCATTTATTCAGTTATTTTAACCAACCTCTAAGCTAACCTGTTCCTTAAAGTATATGTATATATATATATATAAATGTGTGTGTGTGTATATATATATACACACACAATTCTAATCCACCAATGACCACTAATGATCTAGTTCTTCACGGGATGAACCAATTACTCTCATAATCTATATACTCATATTCTACGTATATTTATATATACGTATGCGCATTTACGAAAAACTTCAACTATAAATCCCTTTTCCCCATTTGGACATATCACCAACCACTTACACTCGATACCTAATACACGTAAATACACACTTGACCCCAGGTCTATACATCATCCATTACGTAATTCGATTTTTACCTACACTAGTCAATAAAATTAGTTTATTAACTGTACGATCATGGTAACTTTGGATAGTCCTGAACTTTAAAATTTATATTTTTCCCTTTTACTTACTATTCATTATGTATGTTTTTTTTTTCAGGAAAATAATTTTTTTCTTTAAATTTAACAATATCATTAGTTGTCTAAATTAATTAGTTGTCTAAAATTACATTTGATTAATATACATTGTACTTAACCACCCCACTCACGTGTTGTATATAAATTTGTATTATAAAACCCATTAGTCATTATCTACTTTGAATTAGTTAGGATATATTATTGTATTAATATGATTCTAGAGGGAGAGCCTGTAAAATGAACAATGAATAATTCCTATATAATTCTTATATTTATATAAGAATCCACATGTCTACCTAATCCTTGTATTTATATCATCTTTGTATTCATTTTTACACAAGGACCAAACTCGCACAATGCACGTTTGGATGACTTTAGTATTCAATGTATGGTAAATTCTTTAACCTATTATTATTTATCAGGTCATCCATAAGTAATGTCGATTTTTACGATAAATTAAGTTTAAACTAGTCCTACTCGGTTTAAGCATAAATTTTCCGAAGGTTATATCTAAGAGGAGATTTATCGTGTTTCGCTACATACTTTACAGACCTTGACTAGTGAAGACGTATGTTTTGCTTTATGTGAACCCCTCATAAACATAGCGGTATCACAGAACATATCAGGCATATAATGCTTTACGAGTTCAAAAAAGGGAATAGTGCTACTGAAGCAACGCGAACATTCAGGTCGTTTATGGCAACGATATCCTGCATGTGAGGAAATGTCAAAGATGGTTTCAAAAGTTTAGGAATGGTGACTGCTGTTTGACAGATGCAGCACGCTCTGGATGCCCTGCTGAGTTTGATGATGACCTGCTGTTAGCCGCACTTGAAGAAGACTGTTCAACAACTGTCGAAGAATTGGCCCAGAAATTCAATTCATCCCCGTCCACCATCCATCGACATTTGCAACAACTCGGGAAAGTGACTAAGTTAGGAAAATGGGTGCCACATGAATTGTCAGTCGACAATCTGAGGGTGCGGGTAAACATTAGCACAGCTCTTCATTCCCGTGAACTCCAAGATCCGTTTTTGCACCGTTTAGTGACCGGTGATGAAAAGTGGATACTGTACCAGAATGTTAAGCGCCGTCGACAGTGGGTTTGTGCCGAAGAACCAGCGACACTACAACCAAAAGCCAATCTTCACCCTCGGAAGGTGTTGCTTAGTGTTTGGTGGGATAAAGGTTGTGTAATACACTTTCAAACCTTAACACACAACCAAACAATCACCGCTCAAGTCTACTGTAGTTACCTTACATGTAAGTACGTTCACATGTATACTTTTTAATTTTTATTAAAATTATTTATTGTCTCGGAATAGACTCGTAAATGCTTATGCAAGTGTTCGAATTTCGATGACGACGGCAAATGCGAGAGCTTCTGAGATGAAAACATTATTGTGTGTTATGTTATATATTATATATATACATATATACACACATATATGTGTGTGTGTGTGTGCGTGTACAGTATGTGCCCATGTATCATACTTTGTGTTATACTCCTAACATCCTAAATGTCTATAAATATGAAACACTGTAAAAAACTATAGTTAACTGTTTAATTGTAATTAACTGTAATATAATGTAATTAATGTACTTTAATGAAACTGTAATTAATGATAATAAGCGAATATGAATTAATTGGTATATGTCGCCATTTAGGAATTATTATTATTATTTTTTTATTATTATTTTTTCGTTGAGATAAATTCTTGATTTGCTTCCTATTTTGCCAAATAATTGGTGACGTGTTCTTTTCAAAATTTCTTAATCATTTTTTTAGATTTAGCTTGATAATGAATCCTGATTGGATTTTTCAATGTTCGTGTTTTGTATTCATTCTCTCTTCGTTGTGGAGGGTGAAGTCGTGTCTTGCCTTGCTCAGTTTAATTGTAAATCTTAAAGCTTTAATTTTTGCTCATATGCATATTTTGTGTAAAGATGCATAGTTCAATTTCCACTTCTAATTAACTCGGCAGATCCGGAAAACATCAGATCTGAAAATACGCGGTTTAGGATAAAAATATGGCTTCCTCTTCCAATATCCTGTTTATCTGTTTAAACATTGCCACAGAAAAAATTTGCTTAATTTTGAAATATTGTGCAAAAATAATGCAGCCTATAGAGAATAAAAAACGACACAAGTCAACATTTAATAATAATGATGTTAGCAAATTATGGGTATATAACCCCACAAAATTTCTTCCATGCTCATTCTGACAAGACTGATCTAACTTAGAGGCTGAGCGTTACCTGTAACATTTTAGCAGTAAAATATAGTAAGAAATATCTTTGTCTTCTCCTTCGAGCCTTGCTCTCTTCAAAGAATTTAGTCTTAAATAGAGAGAAATAATTTCCCGATTCGTTATAAGAAGAATCGAGGAACTTAGAGAACTTGGTCTTAAATAGAGAAAAATAATTTCCCGATACGTTATAAGAAGAAATCGGAGAGAAGTATAGAAAAAAACTACCGCGATTCCCTATTATGGTATCAGCTACTCCAGAGTAAAAATCCGTTGCTGCCACCGAACCAGAACCCCCGTCAACTTCGAACCGACCAAGGCCATAAAAGGAGGGGTTAACATATATATATATATATATATCAGTAGAGGTGTACCGGAACCAGTTTTTTGGCTGGAAACCGGAAGCCGGAATATCCTGCCAACAAATTTTGGTTCCGGCTGGAGTATCCAGCTGCCGGAACGTTTTGCGTTAACTTAGGCCCTAACTAGTACGTTTATAATTTTAAATATTATATGTATTATTAAATTCTAAATTGATGAACTTTAACTGTTTTCTGGCAATTTTTATATTTGGCACTTAAATGGTTCTCACACGTGGCGCCTCATTATTAACTAAGATATTATTTCACTTGTTTTATCACTTTTATGTTTTCTCTTTACAGATATAAATATTAAATATTTTCATTTACAATTTTTACATATATATTTTTTTCGTAAGCATAAGGCTAAGTTATAGTCTATATTCTATAATAATAAATATTTAAAAAATGCTGACTTCTGGAGTTTGGAAATAACTCTGAAGATGCAGCAATATCAATTGTTATCCCATCTATTAAGGCCCTAAGAATGTACTTTGAAAAACCTTGAGATAGATCTGGAGTAGAAACCATGAATACAGAGTTGCTCAACTCTATATCTGAGCGGTTTGGATCATTGTATGACAAAAAATTCTTTGCACTTGCTACTGTCCTTAATCCACAATACAAACTGTCACCATTCAGCAACACTTGATAAGTTAAGGATTTGGCTGAAAGAAGAAGTATTTCTTGTAAACAAAATAGAAGAAGAAAGTAAAAATGAAACAACCTCAAGTGATAATTCTGAGATTGACAAATTTGGCAAAAATTCACCAGACATTAAATCATTTTAGGATTGCTTTGAAAAAGTGATACACAATCAGAAAGAAAAGCGCAAACAAATTGAGGAAGAGCCTGAAGAGAAAAAGGCTGAAGAACCTGAATCCAAAATGACTTAAAGAAAGAAAAAAAAAGTCGCCACAGATCATTCTATCAATAACAGAATTCATAATGAAATTGAGTTATACCTTGACTCACCTCAAATTGACAGGAACTCTAATCCTCTCACCTGGTGGAATGAAAATGAAGGAATGTTTCCTACTATAAATCTTGCCAAAGTAGCAAGAAAGTATTTATCAACTCCACCTTCAAGCGTATTCAGTGAGCAGATGTTCAGCCAAGCAGGTAACATTTACACAGAACGACGGAATTGCCTATTGCCAGAAATGGCTGGTAAACTTTTCTTCATGCTAACTTATTGAGGTATAATTTCAACTGTTGAAGCGCAAGTTTTGTCCTTGTAAACAGTAGTTACTCTTTTTGATTTTTCTCTTCCACTCTTTTCTATGCTCTGTTTATAATTCAGTATAAATCTAGTGTTTCTTTTATTGAGGAAAACATTAAGCAAGGAACTTTTTTATATAATTTTGCTAATGTAGAAAAATTATGAAAAATGGCAATTTCAAAACAAAAGTAGTTTTATAATTTTTGTTTTATTATCATAAAAAATATTAAAAAAAACTACCTAGCAAGGAAAATTTTTAACATTTTATCATATATTTCATTTATTATTTGATGCATGCAAGTAGTCAAAGGAATGGCTAAGGACTTTGCATAAATATATCAAAATCTGTTTATAAATAATTCTATTTTCCTTCTGGTTTTTTTCATTTAATATCATTAAAAACTGAATGATTCCAGATTGGCCGGATATCAGACAGAGTTCCGGCCGGAATTCCGACCAGCAGGAACCGGAACCGGAATTCCGGTACACCTCTATATAATATCAGTATTATGACTGATCGCATTCATTTCCAACAACAAAGTCTTTTTAAAATGATATTAATTAATAACCTAATCTAAAATGCAGATAATTTTATAAAACAAGTTTAAAATTCAAGTTTATAATTTCGGGAAAAATCAATACGTGAATCAATGGCTGAACGTCTAATTAATACTCTATTACACTATCCAACAGTTAATTAAAATTACTCTGATTAATTAAAAAAAACGATGACTAAGAAAATGATTAAGTGTTTAAAGTCACTCCACTGGTTCACACTTAAAAGGAAAAAAATAAAAGTTAAAAGTAGTAGTTAATAACTAAAACTCAACGTCAGAGAACGTTTGGTGAGTTGACTGGGGAGAGAAAACGAAGGCAGTAAGCGAAGCACACAGATGATTGCCTCATCTCGATTTTGAAGGTCAGTCGTAGTTGCAGTCAGGTGTGCAGAGAGAGGAAAGCGGTGAAGTCATCTACAACCGTGACGTCATCCAAGAGAAAGATAAAGCACACAAACGTTGAAGGAAGATGTTGGACGGAAGACAGTCGATGAGGTTGATTGAAGAAAATACAAACAATGATTCAAAAGTTGGTCGAAGATCGAAGATTACAAATCGAAGAGAAGTTCTTCAAGGGAAAATTTTTGCAGTAAATTTATAGGGTTGATTGAAGAGAGATTTACAATGAAGAAATGTCACAGGAGGCGAAAGTTGATTGAAGGTCAAATGATAAATTAACTCAAAGTGAGGTTGCAGACAGGGGAGTTCAAGTTGAAGTTGCTTGAAGTGGTGAAAATCTACGACAGAGGAGTGACTAAATCAATTCCATGAAGTGTTTCAAAAATTTTTCAAAGGAGGGACATCCACTGATGAACTACGGGTCTTGCAATGGGAAACTAAAATGTCTCGGTCTCCGTGGGACCTCCAAATGTCGTGCGTGTACGGGAACTTCTCCCTTGCGACGATCCAATGAAGGTGGTCCTTAGTCGTAGCCGTAGAGCATCCGAGTAACAACAATGTTAAACAGTTTCTACCAAGTTTTTTCAAGGGAGCGAATGGAAACACTTCAGTTCTCAATGGGAGTCTTCGTTCACTCAAATGATTTTTATTGCACAAAGTATATACAGAGCGAGGCACTGAAGGAAGGAAATGACTTTACAGCTTCTCACGATAACCGCTGATGGTCAGGAATTTACAGGGGTAGAGGTTCGACCTCTTGCAACAACAGCTCAGGTAGGAATTGAAAGGGAGAAGGTTTGACCTCCTCGGTCAAGAGCTAAGGCAGGAATTATACGAGGTCTTAATCAAATGAAGGTACAGGCGGGAATTTAGAGGGAGGAGGTTTGATCTCCTCGGGCAAGGGCTAAGGCAGGAATGAAATAATTCTATAATAGAAAAAAATAAATTAGCTAAATTTTGGGGAAATGCAATTCTGAAGGATAAGTCTCCCTTTAGCTGGAAATCCAACGAATCTTGATGTTAAGCACAACTTAAGCATGGAGCGAAATTTTGAAAGATAAAAAAAATTAACAAAAACATTAACAAAAGGTACTAATTTTGCAAAGTATACATTTTTGGATGGCAACATAATGTCGGGATTGTACATCGAGTACATTCCGCGCACATCTTTAAGTACATTGCAATTCTGATATACTGTACTATAATTACGATTACAAATATCAACCTATTCACACAGAGTTATTACAATTAATTGTAATTTTATAGTGTTTTATATTCAGAGATAATTATGATGACTATTATTCTAGGATTTAATTAGGTAGTCAGGGACGTATTGAGAAAGATGGATTAGGAGTATAACACATGAAGTACATGGGCACTTATATATAACATACAAATATAATAATGTTTGAATGAATAATTAATAAAATTAATAAAAGATAGCGGTCAAGAAAGAACATGGACGTATGAATGAATATGGTCAACAATATTTTATACTGTATCACATTAGATAAGACATAACGTATACACAATAACTTGTATAGTATAAATTCTGGGAAAGTTATCATCCATTGAATACTAAGACCCAGTATTCAAGGTATGACAAATGTGAGTAAATTTAATTTACTATGTCGTAGTCCACGCAATATACAATATACATTAATTCATAATTAATACGCCATAGTTATTTAATTCGTACGTACAGTATAAGTCATTATTGGGAGAAATGAGAGGAAACGAATTAGAGAGACACAGTAATGAAGGGTTTACAGCCATGGTACAAGAGTGAGTGAAACTATTCATTAAATATATATACACTTATACGAGTATACAATAAATATTAAGAAATTGGGTGCATTTGAGGAAGAATTAAGTAAATGAATAAAGAAGTACAAACAACGGTTTAAATCATGCCACATTCAATGTTCACGCATAATTTGATAAAAATTTAGGGATGGAGTGTTAGATAACAACAATTAATTATAATAAATTCTATAACAAATGGGAAATGGAGATATGGGAAATATTCTGATGGAAATGTTAAACGATCTAAACTGTCGATTGACTTTTTTGTACTTTAAGAGAATGAAATTAAGAGACATTCGCTTCTCAGAGCGAACTTCTAATAACACAAACATGGATGCCGCTCAACCATAGAAATGGTAGGTCGCATGGTTGTGACATATATAACATTATTTAGTCAATAAACACTTGCATTTTTTTAAACTTTACAAACTACTCTAAACTATTCTAAACCACCTCCGCAGTGACAAGGTCGTTGCACCAATAGGTCCGCCTTCCTACAATTTCGAACTCCTCACCTCTTGGGAAGTCCTGGTTACGGGACTGGATCGTTCTTTTAATTGGCAAGACATTTGTAATTGTTTGAAAAAATTTCTGTGATAACTGTTGTAACTAATTATTTTTTTATTTTGTATCATATTTGAATGAATGAGACTGTTCTAATAAAACAGTACAATTGATTTTACACTCGCTCATTTTTTT
>JAJOZX010005687.1:305000-308652 GCA_023014485.1 Bathynomus jamesi | reverse complement strand
TGCTTGTTGAAGGTGTTGGTTCTGTCACTGAAACTTTTATTCTTTTGGTGGGTGGCGAAGCGACAGATTCAAGAGATTGAAGCTCTTCAACTGCTTTGCCAAGTGATGATTTAACTCGTTCTAATGTACTAGGTGAAAATAACTTAGCTTTGTAACGTGGATCTAAGTAGGTTGCAAGAGAGTAACTTCATACAAGAACAGCCTCTCGTCTTGTCGCTTGCATCACTTTTGCGCACAATGAACTAGTTCTATTAATATAGTAGAATTTGATAATTTCCGCTTATTAATGACGTTTTATCTCAACAGTCCACATCCGCACGACATCCGCAGTCCAAAGTGCGGATGCGGACGCGGATGCGGATACGAGAAAATGTGCGGATGTTCCGCGGATGCGGATGCGGATGTGACCTACATCACTAATATATATATATTATGCAGGAAGGAAGGGCCAAGGGAAAATGTCCGCAAAAGCGCCCCTCCCATAGAAGAGAGCCAAAATCAATGTCCGAGATTTTCGAGATGTCTAGGCACGATGCGTTTGAAAGATGGGGGTCATAGACAGAAGGAAATGCGGATTGAGGAAGATTTTTCCAGAGTTCACTGTTGAGTAGATGAAAGACTGAAAATGCCGATTAACCCTTGTATTAGCTAGTTGAATAGAAAAGGAATGAGAAAGTGTAGAAAGTCTGGTACTGCTTGCTCTTCTTAAAGGAGGAGGCATGAAGTTTTAGAATTTAGAAGAGCAATGTCCGTTACGATAGCGATAGTGAAGAGAGAGTGAGGTAACATTGCGGCAAAGAGAGAGAGAATGAAGACAATCAGTAAGAGGCGGGGAAGTGATGAGACGAAAAGTCTCTGATTCCATCATGTCAGGCACAGCTGTGTGGTTAAACCACCCCCACACATGAGAAGCATACTCCATACATGGGCGAATATGACCCCTATACAGAGACAGCAACTGAGTGGGGGTGAAGAAACTGCGGAGGCGGTACAGTACAACTAACCTCTTAGAAGCTGTTTAAGAAAGAGAGTATATGCATTCTTTCCAGGAAAGATCACGAGAAAAGGAAACGCCAAGGATGTTAAGAGAAGAGGAAGGGGAGCTATTGAAGAATAGGGACCCCAGCCTTCTTTAGTTAGCCTTATAAGGCTAACTAACGAAAATATCACGACCTAACCTAACCAATCGTTAGGTTAACTGTACGCCCTTGACGATTGGTTAGGTTAGGTCATGATATTTTCGTTAGTTCCTGCATAATATATATATATATATATATATATACTTTAATACTTTACAATATCGAAATTTCCTATGAACATTCCTTCACAAATATTTTCCAGATTTTTTACTTTTAGCTACGAGTATTTTAACGCCACTTTCTAATCACGAACAAAATCTGATATAAAGGTTTCATCAAACCCTGTTATAAGCCAAGTTCAGATAGATGAGATAGGGAAAATATATTTTGGTACAAAATATACAATACAGAATATCTAATCATCAGGAAGTTCATTAACATATAAATAACTTTACTAACACCTAGCTGCAACTGAGAACAATTATCTAACTCTGAGACCGTAGTTAGGAATGAACTTCATTTCATAATGATAATATAAATCCTACAGCATGGTGTATTCAGTAGGAATGTGACCTTCATGCATTAAGAAAGGTGTACCTTTGGTGAGGCTCACAGACCTCGAACCAAACTCAGAAAGCTAATGTGTGTGTGTGTGTGTGTGTGTGTGTGTGTGTGTTGTAGAAGATGCATGATGCCATGAAACGCAATGTTTAAAAACTTAGAGTTTGAGAAGTAATTCGTACATGCTTAATTTTATTGAAATTTTGATGGCTTATAATTAGCAAATATTTTGTAAACTTATTTTATTATAGGTTTCACAACATTATGTATTTGTAGTGTTTTGATTATTATTTTGATCAGCAGTAGCCTATATGGAATTTAATTGTTCTTATGTTTATATATACTCGTAAATTCTGACAATATGATTTTGAGGATGTACTGGGCTCTTGCATTAATCCATGAAAAACGCTGTCCTAAATGCTACAGCCGGGTGATAATGCAACAGAGATGTGTGAAAAGCGTGCGAAATTGAGTTTCACATGCATCCAGCGATAGGATGTATGCATTGAAAAGTTTGTCAAAGAATGTTTATCACAACATACAGTATAGTTATACACGTGGAAGAATTTAGGGTAAAACAGAAGGAGTCGCGAAAACAGTCTGTTAAATTATCATTCATGTATTAGCATTATAAAAACTACATGGTTCTACGAGCATGAAGTATGTGAACTTTTATTTGGGGGCTCCTGCTTGTTCATGTAGTTTAGGCCTCTACAAAATGTCATCTGTTTGTAGGGGTGATCTCTGCTGTACGGTTTTTGGATGTTTAAGCTAGAATGATCCCCTTTATTCTCAAATATACATTGTAAAAGAGTATGAAGCCATCATCCTACCAGAAACTCCAGTAGATGTATAACTCATAAATTCGTAAGTGGATCTTGACGGGGAGATTCTCAAATCGTTCCATTTCCGTCTACATTTTTCATTTATATTTATCTAATTATTTATTTTTTCCAGCGTCGTATAATTGCTTGATAAGGCTCATGCTATGTTGTTACACGCTCATATGTGTGTATTCAAATTTTAACATTTTATATATATATATATATATATATATATATATATATATATATATATATATATATATATATATATAAGAGTCGAGGAATAATGTGAAATCTTTATACTGTGTATGGCTTTCTCCGTCCAACTGTTCCCAAAAAGTGTTGTACATAAACACAAAATTGAGATGTATAAACTTATAAAAATTTCATTATTAGAGATTTATTTCAGCAAATATGAGAACATTAACGGCTGAATAATTGATTTAGAACATGACTGTAAAACTATATATATATATATATATATATAAATGAGTCGGGGAATCATGTGAAATCTTTATACTCTATATGGCTTTCTCCGTCCAAATGTTCCCAAAAAGTGTTGTACATAAACACAAAATTGAGATGTATAAACTTATAAAAATTTTATTATTAGAAATTTATTTCAGCAAATATGAGAACATTAACGGCTGAATAATTGATTTAGAACATGATTGTAAAACTATATATATATATATATATATATATATAATATATATATATATACAGGGTGTCCATAAATTATTCACCCCATTACAAGCCTTAATAAATTCGTTATTAGAGGAGCTATCTTAAAATATCTTAAAACGGTTTGCGGCAATTAATAACACAACTCAAGAAATTTTTGTTTTAATTCAGTAAACCTCCACGTGAGCCCCATTGGTAGTACGCAGAACATCAAGGCGATAGATGATTTCGTTCCAAACATTAAGAAGCATGTCTTGCGTGATGGAAGCTAATGTCTCTTCAATCCGGTGTTTTAATTCTGTGATGTTATTAACCTTCTTTGCATACACTCTGTCCTTTGTGTAGCCCCAGACAGATGGAATGTCGCTTCATCACTGAAAACGACATTGTTCAAAAAATGCTCATCTTCATCAATACGGTCAAGAATGTCAACAGCAAACTGTACCCGTTTGGGTTTGTCATTTGGTAGAAGTTTCTGCAAGGTTTGCAATTTGTAGGCATAAA
>JAJOZX010005687.1:285000-302500 GCA_023014485.1 Bathynomus jamesi | reverse complement strand
AAAACAAATTTCATAATTTTTACTAATAAAAGAAATGTATATCCTGATGAACTTAATGTTAATGAAATCGCCATAAAGGCGTGTGCTGTAACAGAATTTCTTGGTGTAATGCTAGATAAGAATTTGCAATGGAGTGATCATGTAAATTATATCGCGAAAAATATTTCAAGGAGCGTTTCTATAATGTTTAAATTTAGAAATGTAGTCCCTAAACAAGCTTTATTGACTCTCTATCATACTCTTGTTCTTCCTTATATAATATACTGCTCCCATGTTTGGGGAAGCTCCTCTAACAACGCCTTAAATGGTATCTTTGTCATCCAAAAACGAGCAATAAGGTTATTATCTGTTGCTGATTTCCTTGATCACTCTAGTACTTTATTTAAAGAGTTAAACCTACTAAAGCTCAACGATATAACCAATCTGGTACATTTTATTTTTATTTACAAGTGTAAGAACAAAATCATTAATTTGCAATGGGTTAAATAGATATTTTGTAACTCAACAAGAAATCCACTCGTATCAGACCAGAAATAGATCAATGCTTGTTATACCTCGGTTCTCTTCATTTCAAAAACTACCCATTTTCATTGGATTGAAACTATGGAATGACTTGCATGCCGATACAAAAAAATATTGTGAATGTAAATTTGTTTAAAACGAAGTTGAAACCCCGATTAATATTGGCATACTAACAAAATCTAGGATTAATGTCCACTAATATTGTTTAATATTGTCCATTAATATTGTTTAACATTGTAATACATGTTTTAACTATTAATAATACTTATTTATTTACTTATTTATTTATTATTATAAATTTATAACACCTAGCTGCTTATTTTTAATAAGATCCCAGTAAAACCTAAAGCTTAAGGGCCAAATTAAATAAAATAAATAGTCGAGCTTCACAATTATTCATGTCATCGTAAATTGAAAAATTTATTTATTTTATTATCATTAATAAAGGTTATTCTATCTATCAATATGTAGAGGCTTTTATTTTGAAAGGAATTGATAGTGTTTAATTTAAATACTCTTAACCTGTGTACATATATATAATAATAACATTAAATCAATATTAGTAATAATGTTTAAGGGATGTTTAGATGAGGATAACATATTTGCTTTTAGTTTTAAGGCCTCATCACACAGTTTGATGTAGCTTGTGAGAGGAATGGTGCGTTTACAGGTATACGGCAAAAAATACATACATTTTAACTGGCTTGAGCTATATGACAATGAATGAAGACGCATCGATGATTGAATTTGTGAAATATAAATTACATGTATCTGCATGTTCATCCTAATCTTTTTAAAAAGTCTGATATATATATATATATATATATATATATATATATATATATATATACATGAAAATTATTTGACGAAAGTGACACATGTAAAATATAAGTTATATGATGAATAAAACCACGAAGGGAAAAGGAAACTATTGCACCACTTGTGAGCACCACTTTGTGTTTCTTTTCCCTTCGTGGTTTTATTCATCATATATATATATATATATGCATAATTCATTCGCTTCACGTGCTTAATTGTGAAATTTATATATATATATATATAACTTTTATATATATATATAATATATATATATATATATATATATATATACGATAAACAAATGTTATTATTTAAGATGGTTATTGAGGGTAAATAATAATATTTACGTTAGTTAAACAACATAATGTAACTTAATGGTTTTTATCATGTGGACTATAGTCTGGTAATAAGCCTTTTCAATTCATTTCACTTCGCTTCATTTCATATTAGTGTAGAATAAAAAATTTAATTAGGAAAAGCAAAAGTTACCCCTATAATTGAAAGTAAAATATTTCATTTCAATTTATTTATTTTTTCTTTTACTTAATATTATATAATACAAATATTAGTCAAATAAATTGTTTTTGATTTAAAACATGTTTATTCTGAGATTCTAATTTATGATGTATGCAATTTGCTAAAAATATATACAGACTTTTCTGTTTGATTGCAATACTCTCTTTAGGCTTATTAAATTTTTTTAGATGATTACTTTATATTGTTATTGTTAGAATGTTTATACCCCTTGCAGCTAAAACTAGTGGGGACCGTTAACATTCCGGAACAGAAAGTATTTGAATGTACGTATGCTTTTGCATGTTTGTTCTTGTTTGTCTCATGAAAGAACTTTTTCGGAGGAAGGCGAGGATGAATCGTTTCTTAAATTTTTTTTGAATGAATGTGAAAATGAATTTTTTTTTCTCCCCAAGGAGAAAGGCGAGGCTGATTTTTTTTATATTTTTTTTAAATTTTTTTTATTTTTTTTTTTTCAAGGAGGATGGGTCCGCAAGGGGCCCTCAAGGGGCAAATACTCTTCATGAAGGACGGTGAGACCACATTTATAAATGTAGTAAGGAACTTAAGTAAGGGAGCCCCTCATAACGAATGCGAAGGCCTTCAGGGGGCCCCTCCAGGGGCAGGATTTCAGAGCACCCCAACTTCCTCATACCTTTTGCCATCATACTACTCAGCTGGCTGATTACAGCTTTTAGGATGAAATTGCATAACCTTAGTTTTTGTAACATTAAAAAGAATATGTTTCTGCGAATACTCTTCGCAGACTTTTAGTAGCCGATCCAGACCTTTAACAGAGGGACTTATTAACACCATATCATCGGCATAAACTAAGTTATTTATCCTTGTGTTATCTATACAACATCCCACTGTTGCCTCGTTAAGTGAAGCAATTAATCCGTCAATATACACATTAAACAGCATAGGGGAGAGCTAGGAGCCTTGTCTCACCCCGCAAGAGGAGCCAAAACACTCGAATTGTACATTGCCCCATCTAACAGTGAAATATTGGTGGGAATACCAAAATGTCAATAAATTTAATATGTACATGGGAACATTCCTGTTTTCTAGTCTTGCAAATAAAATATTGTGGTTCACCCTATCATATGCCTTGCTTATATCTAGGAAACAGCTATAAATAGTTGAATTACTATCAATGTATTTAGATATTGTTTCTTTAAATACATAGATACACAGGTCAGTTGAGTGGGACCTTTTAAAGCCAAACTGATTAGGAGATGTCCATAGGAAATCATTTAATCGGAGTAACAAGAGTTTTTCTAGTAGTTTCGAGAAGCTGGAAGCGACAGCAATAGGCCTGTAATTATTGCTGGACAGAATGTCTCCGTACTTATTTTTGATCAAGGGCAAGATATATACCCTCATGAACTCTGCAGGGATATAGCTATGAGCAAGCATGGCTGATAGGAGCAATGATATATGCAGACATACTACGTCATTTGCATATTTTAAGTGCTCATTCGATAAGTCATCTACCTCTAACGCAGAACTAGTCTTTAACTCTTTAATTAACCTCTTTACTTCAGAAAATGATATCAAAGTATTTTCCCTTGTCCCTCCCACAATCGTTTCGCTGCAATCTATCTTAAGATTATCCCTACTCACACTGTTAAAAATGTTAGAATAGTGGTATACAGATACGCTTTAGTGATGCTCGCGAGAAATTATATGTGTGCTATAAACTTTTCGTTCATATCTCGCATATGCTGGTCAGATGAAATAATTAAAAAAATTAAAATGTGCCATTTCAAATACCTATCACCTTCATTCACTTTCAAGATATAGTTTTAAGAAAATAAAAATGTCTATTTTGTTTTTGGAGTGGAAGTAGAATTTTAAATTTTAATCAGTTGGAGAACAGAAGAGTCCAATAAAATATATCCAGTTTTTAAGACTTACACACACACACACACACACACACACACACACACATATATATATATATATATATATACAGGGTGTACATAAAGTCAGGATCTATTTTTGTGAAGCACTTGGAAATTATATGGAATTCAATCATAAAATGATAAAGTGGTAACATTTATTAAATAATTAAGAGTAGGATTCGACGTGACGCCCATCAGTATCCCTGCACAGCTCAAATCGTTCCGCAGCATTTCTAAACACATTCTCGAGCATTTGCGGGGTTATGTTATCTGCAGCAGTTCGTATACGTGTACGTAAGTTTTCAAGACTCGTAATCTTCGTCTGATAGACGTGCGATTTGATAAAGCCCCATGCAAAGAAACTAAAGGGGTTAAATCTGGTGATCTCGCTGGCCAAGGTCTTTTGTTGCTTCCGCGTCCGATCCAGCGATTTGGAAAACGTCCATTTAGATAATCCTGAACAATTTTGGCATAGTGACAAGGAGCACCATCATGTTGATAGACGACGGGGATAGGATTGTTAGTACCGTCGTCTATCAACATGATGGTGCTCCTTGTCACTATGCCAAAATTGTTCAGGATTATCTAAATGGACGTTTTCCAAATCGCTGGATCGGACGCGGAAGCAACAGACCTTGTGTTGCGAGATGACCAGATTTAACCCCTTTAGATTTCTTTGCATGGGGCTTTATCGAGTCGCACGTCTATCAGACGAAGATTACGAGTCTTGAAAACTTACGTACACGTATACGAACTGTGCATGGATACTTGACTCTGCTTTCAAATGTTAAATGTCCAACTTTGCTTCGCACCCGTAATCGATATAGTTTTGCCACATGCTAACTCTGCGAGGCTGCCAAAAGATTAATGGCTACATTGTGTAATTAATAGGCTACATGGTCTAAATATAGAAATCAAATTCTTTGAACAATGACCACACTCATAATCAGGATGCAGGTTAGAACAAAGAGCTGTGTGACGTCATCCACGCTTTATGACGTCAGCAATTTAATATAACCAAATATGGTCACTGCTACAACACAAATTTTTGTAGGTAATACTAGCTACAAAAATTGTGCAGTTGGGATAAAAATAGATTTTTTTTTTTCTTTTATTGTTTTATACCATACAGCTTAACATAAAATACAATACGATTAACATATGTACATGCATACTCATTTTTATTAGATCCTTCAGGTGTATATTTACCAACATAAATACGACCTAATGGTTTAGATAAATCATTTGTAGATATTTTAATTAAAGTATTAGGGAATTGGGCAGTTACTTGTTCACCTAATTCACATACTGGTTTCAATCTACGATACATTCTAAACTCTTTAAAAGGTGAGAACCACTTTGTTCTTGGATGATGCATTACTTGCTCTGCACTATGAGAGGAGTCAAGATTAGGTTCAAACAAAACACAGTGTGGAACAATTAAATATGGATCTGGTGATATCCCTACATTAGGTCCCTCTAACCTTTCCCTACCACTCTTCTTACGACCTATTGAATCTTCAAAATTAATCACATATCCAGACATATTAAGTTCTGGAATACTATGAAATGATACACCTGTTACTTGATAATAATTAAATTTTAAAATAGTAGATTTAGACTCATTAGTTAAAAGATCCAAACACAAGGTATAAAACCCATCTGAATTAACAGCAAAAGTATTTTTAGATAAATAAACAAATTTCATTGAAGCTGTAACTATCTTCTCCTTTGAACGCCATTTAGGTTTCCTTCGAGGAACGTACTTCCTTTTTCGAGGAACAAACTTCCTTCTTCGATACATCTTGAACAGTAAATAATACACGTCACTCCGATGCAATTCCAATGAAGAGAATGAAGTTTAAACAATTTGTGGATCTATTTATAGTTTCTCATTACGTCATGTTATGACATAAATCCTATCCCCTTAGAATCAACATGATGGTGCTCCTTGTCACTATGCCAAAATTGTTCAGGATTATCTAAATGGACGTTTTCCAAATCGCTGGATCGGACGCGGAAGCAACAGACCTTGTGTTGCGAGATGACCAGATTTAACCCCTTTAGATTTCTTTGCATGGGGCTTTATCGAGTCGCACGTCTATCAGACGAAGATTACGAGTCTTGAAAACTTACGTACACGTATACGAACTGTGCATGGATACTTGACTCTGCTTTCAAATGTTAAATGTCCAACTTTGCTTCGCACCCGTAATCGATATAGTTTTGCCACATGCTAACTCTGCGAGGCTGCCAAAGATTAATGGCTACATTGTGTAATTAATGCTACATGGTCTAAATATAGAAATCAAATTCTTTGAACAATGACCACACTCATAATCAGGATGCAGGTTAGAACAAAGAGCTGTGTGACGTCATCCACGCTTTATGACGTCAGCAATTTAATATACCCAAATATGGTCACTGCTACAACACAAATTTTTGTAGGTAATACTAGCTACAAAAATTGTGCAGTTGGGATAAAAATAGATTTTTTTTTTTCTTTTATTGTTTTATACCATACAGCTTAACATAAAATACAATACGATTAACATATGTACATGCATACTCATTTTTATTAGATCCTTCAGGTGTATATTTACCAACATAAATACGACCTAATGGTTTAGATAAATCATTTGTAGATATTTTAATTAAAGTATTAGGGAATTGGGCAGTTACTTGTTCACCTAATTCACATACTGGTTTCAATCTACGATACATTCTAAACTCTTTAAAAGGTGAGAACCACTTTGTTCTTGGATGATGCATTACTTGCTCTGCACTATGAGAGGAGTCAAGATTAGGTTCAAACAAAACACAATGTGGAACAATTAAATATGGATCTGGTGATATCCCTACATTAGGTCCCTCTAACCTTTCCCTACCACCCTTCTTACGACCTATTGAATCTTCAAAATTAATCACATATCCAGACATATTAAGTTCTGGAATACTATGAAATGATACACCTGTTACTTGATAATAATTAAATTTTAAAATAGTAGATTTAGACTCATTAGTTAAAAGATCCAAACACAAGGTATAAAACCCATCTGAATTAACAGCAAAAGTATTTTTAGATAAATAAACAAATTTCATTGAAGCTGTAACTATCTTCTCCTTTGAACGCCATTTAGGTTTCCTTCGAGGAACGTACTTCCTTTTTCGAGGAACAAACTTCCTTCTTCGATACATCTTGAACAGTAAATAATACACGTCACTCCGATGCAATTCCAATGAAGAGAATGAAGTTTAAACAATTTGTGGATCTATTTATAGTTTCTCATTACGTCATGTTATGACATAAATCCTATCCCCTTAGAATCAACATGATGGTGCTCCTTGTCACTATGCCAAAATTGTTCAGGATTATCTAAATGGACGTTTTCCAAATCGCTGGATCGGACGCGGAAGCAACAGACCTTGTGTTGCGAGATGACCAGATTTAACCCCTTTAGATTTCTTTGCATGGGGCTTTATCGAGTCGCACGTCTATCAGACGAAGATTACGAGTCTTGAAAACTTACGTACACGTATACGAACTGCTGCAGATAACATAATCCCGCAAATGCTCCAGAATGTGTTTAGAAATGCTGTGGGACGATTTGAGCTGTGCAGGGATACTGATGGGCGTCACGTCGAATCCTACTCTTAATTATTTAATAAATGTTACCACTTTATCATTTTATGATTGAATTCATATAATTTCCAAGTGCTTCACAAAAATAGATCCTGACTTTATGTACACCCTCTATATATAATTAAGGTTTTAGCTATGAATAAAGTCATGAATTAATATCTTTACAATAATAATAATACTAGTAATATAATAATAATAATAATAATAATAATATATATATTGTTACAAGCTTTACTTATATACTGTTTGCCGAATTTATGCTAATTATTTGTCTACAGTCGAATATATATATATATATATAAAGTTATTTGGTATTTTTTACCATTTTTTATTATCTTTTAGGAATATGAAGTTAACAGTTCCAGGGGCGTACCTAAAGTATTTGGCACCCGGGGCGGATCCTTCCTTTGGCACCCCCCATAAATAATTTAAAATTTAACACAGAGAAAAATATATTATGTTTGCGAGTAGATTTTTAAACAGTACAGTACTGTCATAAGCAAATTGGAAATAAGAAAAATGCAGGACATTAAAAATTCAGTGAACAGGTAATACTACATTTTATTTTATACAAAAAACACAGGAAATCCAGTCTCAACGCTCAGCCTATTCTTCAAAGGTAAATAGAGAGGATTCACAGTCCCTGCTTTCGAGCCTTAATTTCTGCAAATTGATCAATGACCTCATTAAAATTCACCTTCTTTGCATATTCATGTTCAGTTGAAAGTAAAGCCAGATTTGTCAATCTTGTCTGACTCATGGTCGAGTGAAATAAATTTTTTAGCAATTTCAATTTGGAAAAACTTCTTTCACATGAAGCAATAGACACACAGAGAGTCAAAAAGAATCTCAAACACAGTGACAAGCTTGACAAAGATTCACAAAAATCCCATTTCACAATAAACTCCAGAAACTGCAATGCTGTCCATTTCTTTGCCTCTTCAACGCTGATTTTGGCAGCTTCCAAATGCCTCCGAAGTCGTCCAATTTCCACACTGATATCTTCATCAAGAATTCATCGAAAATCTGAGTCAAATTTGGAATATACTTCCGAAGTTCTTCGTCTGTTGCAACAACCAAAGTGTTTGGCTGAATAACAGCGAAGATTGACAGAATTTGACCCATTGCCTTAGAACGAATTTTTATTTCTTGATGAACGCGATCAAGACATTCAAACATAGCCCTTTTTACTTCCTCTGGCAATGTGAGACCAGCATCCTTTGCCATCTCTCCTGGCATCCTTTTTCGGAGCTTTACTCTCCCTCTTCTCTCCATAGAAATGTCCATTTCCTCACACCTTGTAGTTGCATAACGAATGGCCCTCTCCACAATTTCATTGCGCTGATCTTCAAGAAACAGTTTTAGAGCTTGGAGCTTCAAAATGCACTTTTCAAGGCTGATTCCAACTGTTTGCAAATACTTTTGTGTGAGATTAATTTCTTCCAGGGCTTCACACCAGAAAGAAAGGTAACTCAAAAAAGAGAAATCACATACAGCAGACAGCAAAATCTGAGCTGATCCTCTTGTGTCCACATTTTCTTTGGGATCGCACAGTACTTCAAGGGTTGAGGTCAGCTTTTCAAAATTTGCCTACACTGGTTTCACAGCGTCATAATGAACACTCCATCTTGTCTGGGAAAGTCTTTTGACTGTCATGCCTACATTTTCCATCAGCACTTCCCATCGATGAGTTGAGACTGAAAAGAAGGAATAGACTCTCTCCAAGGTTAAAAAAAAAGTCACACATGAAGAAATGCTTTCAAATGAGTGCACTCCGCAAAGGTTCAGAGAATGATTTGCACAAGGCACAAACAAAGCCTTGGGATTAATCTCTCTGATCTTTGACTAAACACCACCATGAATCTCAGCCATAGTTGTAGCGTTGTCATATCCTTGACCACGACACAGGTTTATGTCCAGTCCATCTCTCTCCAGATGTCTCAGGATATCCCCTGTGAGCTCAGCAGCAGTCTTTCCGGTAATAGGGAAGAAGCCCAAGAATGATTCCTTTACTTCAACTTTGTCACATTCAATATGGACGTATCTGATCACTTCACACATCTGATCAGTGTGGGACACATCAGGAGTGCTGTCAAAAAGAATCCCAAAATACTTTGCTTTCTTGATATCAGCCACTATTTTCTCTTTGACGTAATTCCCCAAAAGGCAAATGAACTCATTCTGAATCTTTTTTGATAAATACGAAGCCACTCTCCTCCCAGATGGAATAGAATGCTTAATCCTTACAAAATGTTCTTTCAAAACTAGATCATAATTTGACAGCAACTCTACCAATTCCATGAAGTTCCTTTGTTTGCTGATGACATGTCCTCTTTGTGACCACGAAAAGGAAGATTCTGGTGAGCCAGAAACAAGGTTACGTCCAAGAGGCGATGTAAAATATCCCTCCATTTCTTTCTCGCCTTGTCCATTGTTGCTTGATGAACTTGATCAATGGTTTTTTAAAGCTTCAACCCTGCTCCCAAGGTCTTCAATTTCTCCAGGCATGAGAGATGCTGCTCAGAAGCCTCATGGTCAGACACCTTTGGGTTTAGCTTCCACCATGCTTGAAACCCAGTGACAAAGCTGGATGTTCCAATTCCTTTGTCATCAAGAGCAAACAGTCTGCAGCAAAAACAAAACAAGCTTTCTTTTGATGGAGAGTAAACCATCCATGTTCTCAAAACTTTCTGGCCATTTGGCAGAGCCTTATAGAACCATGCAGTGGTCATCTGTCGACTCTTTCTTTTGGATTTCTCTCCTTGTCTTTGAACTGCACTGAAAGGTCCATCCCTGTTTTGGAAAAGTTCACTTCCCCTCTTAATAGGATCAACTCTCAAGTCATTTGGAACCGGGATTGGCCAAGCAGCGACATCAGAATAAATTGAAAATCTATCTGTCTCCTCTTCATCAGAGTCTTCCTCCTGTTGGTGTTGACTTCTGCTGGCGTCTCCTTCCTCTTCATCAGTTTCACTGCTTTTAGAAGATGAATTGCCATCCTTCAATCGTTGCTCTCTCTCATTTGAATCTTCTTGTGAAGATTCTTGTATTTGCCCTTCAGATTCACCAGGCTGAATATCTTCAGGACTTTCTCCTATTGCACTTGATGTTGAAGGCGTCACATACTTCAAAATTGATCCGGACATTGCCTGAGCCACCTATTCTCTTGCCTTCTTCATTTTTCTTTGTTGGAATCCACTGGGTCGATTTCGCTTCATAGTGGATGTTTTCTGCAAAATTTTAAAATCAAAAGCTATAAAGCATGAACATGCATAACGAGCATGAACTATTATGACTTGAAATACCTTAACTGAACAACTTGTCTGTGATTATTATTATTTGGGGGGGGGGGGTTTAAGTGCAAACACGACTCCTAAAAAAGCAGAAAACTATGAGCATTACTCACAAATAACTAGACCACTGACAAAATGAAAATTAACAGTATATCCAGTAAATAAAGAAGTAAAAAAAATCACGACATCACGATCGTGATGCATTTATACACTTAAACATCACTATGATACCACATTGTCAAAAATTACTGGACACTGGTATAAGTACCATGATATTGATATAAACACCAGCATTTTATGCTTTATCATAATTATTTAATGAAACATACCTCATGTATGTGGTCACAGTGTCAAGTGAACAAGACTTGGAATGTCAGTTGCAGCCAACTGGCTATGCTCAACAAACTGATGACTAAAACGTCAACAAACGTTCGCCTTTTGATGTAATTTTTATCAAATATTTAATTTTTCGTTTGTAAATTTTGTATTGCCAATAAAAATAAAAATTTATTTTATAGTGGAAATTAACATTAAGCTGTTGTAATAGTTTGAACATTTTAAATTTTTTTTCTTACTTTGGCGAATTTTTCATTTGGTTTGAAAACTTGTACTGGTATTTCAACTCTCCCGATGGCACCCCCCCTCCTGGCTGTCACCCGGGGCAGACCGCCCCCATCGCACCCCTCTTAGTACGCCACTGTATCCCCATGCCTATTTTTGACTAGGGGCAAGATCTATACCCTCATGAACTCTGCAGGGATATAGCTATGAGCAAGCATGGCTGGGAAGAGCAATAACATGCAGACACACCACGTCATTGGCATATTTTAAGTGCTCATTCGATAGGTCAGCTACCCCTGACGCAGGACCAGTCTTTAACTCTTTAATTAACCTCTTTACTTCAGGAACTGATATCAAAGTATTTTCCCTTGTCCCTCCCACAGGCGTTTCGCTGTAACCTATCTTAAGATCATCCTTACTCACACTATTAAGAATGTTTGAGTAGTGGTTTTTCCACAGCCTCGCAATTTCATCCTCCCCTGACACCCCATCGATTGTCGGAGGGAAGGCATTTTTGACACCCGTTTGATTCTTAACGAATTTCCAACATTTTTTATTATCGTTAAGTGAGCTTCACGGGCTTCTGATGTTCGGATAGAATCATCATCCTGTTTACATCGCCGTATGGCTGCCTTAAGTGCCTTATACTGACCCCTACTTCTACACATATTCATGTATACTGGTCCTAATCTGGGTCTACCATGAAAGCACCACAAATCGTTGGCGTGTCTCGATTCCCTCTTCACGGGGGCAATAAAATCATTCCATCCAGGAATAATCTTAGTATGATAGTTGTAAGATTTAATCAGGGGTCTTCCTGCTCCCCTTAATAGGGATACTAAATTATTATAATACTTTTCCATGAGTTTACAGTGAGAATCATTTGAACAAGGATTACTACATTCAAACAAAAGTGGTTAACCGTTTTGTCGTTTAAAAGTTGCGAGTTTTCTCTTGGCACCATTTTGTTCAGGAGAAGAATAACAAAAGAATTAGATATGGAATCAAATCAGATTCCGTACAACGTCCATCAAAGATCGGTAACGCCAAATAAAAAACTAACCCAGTTCAAGATTAAAAATTAAGCATAAGAGATCAGTGTAATAATTAATGCAACCAGGGGCGTCGATTGCTCTAAAATAATGGGGGGGGGGACACTTCGCCTTCAAACAGCGAATCAAACAATACTCTGAATAGCTGTTGCTACAAATGCTACGTGCAATTATTAAAATGCAAATTGACCGCTAAATTCCATGATAAATATACACTTGATCATAAATATACACTGGTTCCCCCCCCCCCCCGTAATCGACGCCCACGAATGCAACCCAAAATATTTAAAGTAAAGAGTATATAAGTGAAAATAAGGCAAAGTATGAGACAAATAATGAGATGTCTTTGTTTTTGATCATTATGTAAATTTAATTCTGTCTCTGCAATTTACGTACCATTTTTTATTTATAGTTATTAAATTTAAAATTTGAAGGGTAATTGAAATTGTGGCTGACTCACATCCAGAAGGATAAGTGGATCATACGTGTTATTCGTGGGTATGGCCGCTACTGCTTTAAAAGTTATTGTACAATTTTCCTCCATTTGTTATAGTCCATCAGTCGAGGATACGTTGAAACCGAATTTTTCAGCACGGAACCATTTGGTGATGCGGAAAAGGCGAAACGAGTAGTAGTTGTAGTAGTAGTAGTAGTAGTAGTAGTAGTAGTAGTAGTAGTAGTTTCATCTCTCGCTTGTCTACAACTGAGTGACGTGGCATCTACGGTTCTGCGTGTGATTTCTTCCCTACCTCGTGTCGAAGTACGAAGTAAGCATATTATTCGTCTATGTAGGAGAGAACTTTCGTAGGAAATTGTCTTTAGTTTAAAACTGCTTCATGATATCAACTATTTTTTCCTTAGAAATATTTTAGTTTGATTATTTGGAAGACTCGAGTTTAAGAGTACTGCGGTAATGAATTTCCCGTTTCTGAGTTACTTACAGTCGATACGTTTCCAATTTGGGCTAAAAATTGGGCTATTAATAACGAATGAAAATAAATGTGTGCCCAGGGCCGCCGCTTCCATTAGGCGAGGTTAGTAAATGCTAAGGGCGCCAAAGATCTGGGGGCGCCAGCGCCTCCCGCCCTATGCACGTCTGATAGTATTATGTAAGAACAACATGAAAAAAATAATGAAGGAATGAGAAGCATAGACAAATGATGAAAGGTTGTACGACGTATGTACACTAGGGTGGATCGATTTTACATTTTTTCCGATTTCCATATTCTAATAGAGACAAACACTTGCGCATGGATGAGAAAATAGCCTCTGCAAAATCTTAGCTTAATAGGTAATCATCTTCTGCCCCCGGCAGAGCGATGAAAATCATATTTTATTAGTCAAAAACGTATTTTTCTTATAATTTTTAAAATATTTCAATATGCATCAAAATTATTCCTAATAACTATAAAGTCGATGAAAAAGACCTCATATGATCGTTTTTCCAAGCGCGTTGTCCTACGTTAATATCTTTTGCCCCCGGCAACAACGTCAAATGTTGAAAAAATAGGTAATTTATATAAATATTTTCAGATCGGCTCTTTGTCTTAAATAATGCATTGTGGGGCAAGTGAAGATCATGAGTTTTTCAATACCTCACAGTACTATGGGGGGCACCGCTCGGCAGAGGAATCTCTTTAAATGGGGTGTGTAAGGACAGAGAGTATCCCCTAACCCAAGACGCTGCCTCCCTATATCCCACAACACTTGTGTTGAGCTGTGGGATCTATCCCCACAAAGCCTTAATTTTACTACCCTAAACTATACCCTTTCTATCAACATGCGCGTCCAATCGATTCTTAAATGTTTATAGACGTGCTACTAATTACTTCTACCGGCAAACTATTCCAGCTATTTACTATTCTATGCGTAAAAAAGTTTTTCGCAACTGCTGTCTCGAACCTTCTACTTGTCAACTTACACCCGTTATTTCTAGTCCTATTATATTGAGATATTTCGAAAAAGCTATCTCTATCTACGTTATCAAACCCATTCATAATTTTGAAAACCTGGACTAGATCACCCCTTAACCTCCTAGTCTCGAGTGTAGTCAATTTCAACTCTTTAAGCCTATCCTCGTACGATTTTGACCTAAGAGACGGAATCATCTTAGTTGCTCGTCTTTGAACTCTTTCGATTTTGTCTATATCTTTGCGCATATGCGGATTCCAAAATTGGACCGCGTACTCCAAATGGGGTCTAACTAATGATTTATAAAGAGGAACTATAATATCGCGCGATTTGTACTCAAAATTTCGAGCTATAAAACCTAACACTTTGTTCGCCTTATTGACCGCCGCTGTACTTTGTTTCGCTACTTTTAAATCACCAGTGACTATAACTCCTAAATCTTTTTCCTGCTCTACGCTTGTTAAATCTTTCCCTGACATACTATACGCCAAATTACCGTTACGCGAACCTATATGCATAATTTTGCACTTATCCACGTTAAATCTCATTTGCCATGTGACTGACCAATCAACGATTTTATTCAGATCTTCCTGAATTTTACCTCTATCTTCGTCATTAATCGCCCTACCACCCAGCTTCGTGTCATCCGCAAACTTTGAAACTGTACTGACTAGGCCGACATCTAAATCGTTAATATATATAAGAAAAAGCAAGGGGCCCAATACAGAACCCTGAGGAACGCCACTCGCTACATTAGCCCAACACGACTCCGCTCCATCAACGACCACCCTCTGTTTCCTGCCTCGCAACCATTCTTCTAGCCAATTTATTACTACACCCCTGATTCCATGAGCCTTAGTTTTTTCAATGAGTCTTTTGTGCTGCACGGTTTCAAACGCTTTTTGAAAATCTAAATACACTACATCAATCGCCCGATGTCTATCGTAAACGTTAACCACGCTTTGGAAAAATTCTAAAAGATTAGTTAAGCAAGATTTGTTTCGCCTAAAACCGTGCTGCGTATTTCGGACCAGATTATGCACTTCTAAGTGTTCGACTATACGATCCCTAATTATTGATTCCAGTAGCTTACCTACAACAGACGTTAAACTGATAGGCCTATAATTTCCCGCCGCACCTTTATCGCCTTTCTTAAAGATAGGTGTTACGTTTGCTAACTTGAAATTATCTGGTACGCACCCCTCAGAAATAGACGCATTAAAAATCTTTGTTAGCGGCACAACAATGCTATCTTTTAATTCTTTTAGTTGTACGGGATATATGGAATCCGGACCCGGTGATTTACGCGTTTTCATTTTATCAATATAGCGCATTACTTCCCCTTCACTAACGACAATATTATCCAAAATATTACCATTATCAAAAGGTATTATGTCTATGACCGTAGGGATATTCGTTACATCTTCTATAGTAAAAACTGACGTAAAAAATTCGTTTAGCAAGGTAGCCATTTCCTTGTTTTCAGAGACTAGATCTCCATTTCCATTTTTTAATGGACCTAAGACACTTTTTACTGGATTTCTATTATTGACGTATTGAAAGAATCGCTTGGGATTTTCTTTACCGTCACGAGCTATGGAGATTTCAAATTCGCGTTTTGACTTTTTTATTACACTTTTAGCTTCACCCTTAGAGATATGTAGTTGTTTCGTAACAACAGATTATCTTTATCGGACTTGTATAGCCTATAAGCCCTCTCTCTACTCTTTATAATGTCTCCTACTCTAGAAGTAAACCACAAGGGCTTGTTGTTTACTTTCGCACGCTTAATTTTGTACGGTACACATTCCTCATTTATAGTCCTAAATACCTTTACGAACGATTCCCACATTAGTTTTGCGTTGGAGTTCCCCATTACGTTTTCCCAATTGACGTGTGAAAATTTATTTCGAAATTTACTAAAGTCTGCGTGCTGGAAGCTAGGAATTTTAGTCGAGTTAGTTGGTTTCGAGTGACTTACTGAGAGGACAAACTCTACCATATTGTGATCGCTATTGCTCAACGGTTCTATTACATGAAGATCAGTAATTAGCCTATCATCCGTAGTTATTACTAAATCTAAAATACTGTCCAACCTCGTAGGTTCCCCAACCTTTTGAATAAGAAAGCTATCCTCGAGAAAATTAACTAAACGATTACCTCCCGCGTCTCCCTGCATTGTATCGTAATTCACGTTGGCGCAATTAAAGTCACCCATAACTAAAGCCTGCTCACTACCGATTATTCTCTTTAGTTCACGATATAATGCTTCGTCCGTAGCAGCTGTTTGATTTGGGGGCCTATATATAACCGCAACAAGAAGTTTGAAATCGTTGAATTTAAGTTCTGCTATAGTCGAATCTATCGGTTCTGGAATTGAGTGCTTTACTTCTATAACGTTCGCAATATTATCTTTGATATACAACATAACACAGCCTCCTCGCCTAACTATTCTGTTTTTAACAAAAAGTCTATAACCTTTAATTTGATACTCCCCTACAAAGTCACGTGTTTCAGTGCTAAGCCATGATTCATTTATCGCAATTAAATCATAGTCTTTACAAGCAATTAAAGAAAAAAATTCGTTTATTTTATTTCGTAGGCTACGAGCATTTAAGGATAGAACCTTCAAATTGTTTGTAATTGCGACACCTTCGCGAGCGCGGGGGAAATTTGTGGAATTTACGCTGGGACCGTTCGGCTTACGGCAAACTGAAAAGAAGAGACAGTATTATGAAATAGTCTTCCTAAACGCGCAGCTCCAACTTCATTAAGATGAAGTCCATCTTCGAGGAACAAGTCTCTCATGCCGTAGAAACTGTTCCAAAAATTAGCAAAATGCACTCCTTCCTGTTGGCAAAGAGACTTTAGGTTATTGTTAATATAGGTCGCCTTGCTGTAGAAATCGCTTCGTTGGATAATTCGAGGAAGTATACCTGTTAAAACAATCTTATTAGTTTTCTCCTTTAATCGCTCTAATAAGTCCCTGTACCTAGCCAGCAGTTCTTCCGATCTAGAATTTAAAACGTTATTAGTACCGACATGAATAACATACGTTGTGTCCTCGGCGGTACTGTCTGTAAAATGGTCAACATTATTAGTTATATCCTCCACCCTTGCACCAGGGTAGCAGTAACGGCGCCTACGACGAGGGTTTCTCCCACAGAATTCCTCGAGCTGCCCTCGAACAATGGAATCACCAACAAGTCGTATTTCCGGTTCATCAGTATCTTCGAACCCTAAAACAGAAAACTTATTGCTTGTTATTACTGGTAGACA
>JAJOZX010005687.1:267500-282500 GCA_023014485.1 Bathynomus jamesi | reverse complement strand
GAAAAGGATTCTAAAATTCTTAGTGAGTTGGGACAAGTATTACAACCAAGAATTTTAAAATTGTCTAAAGTGACATCAATTTTACATTTGATGCTATGTTCACGAATGCTGGAGGCTTCCTTAGTTTTTAAAATTTTACCTGTTCGGCCACTTATTCCCATATGCGAATAAAATCTAGCCCTGAGAGAGCGAACAGTGCTGCCGATGTAATTCCCAAGGAGACACCTAGGGCAGGTAAATAAATATACAACACCGCTACGCAACGAGTCAGGGGTTCGATCCTTCGCTGAGAAAAAGCTACCTAAAGACGTTTTATTAATAAATATGATGCGGAAATCAGTATGATAAAAAAATTTCCTTAACAATTTTGTAAATTTAAGCTTAAATTCCTTATTCAAGGGACCCATTTCAGGTACCAAGAAATATTTTATATCCTTCGGCACTGTAATACATGGAAGTTGAGGGCTATAAACATTATTTAAGAAGGATCTAATTAGTTTGTCTACATATTGAACAGGAAAACTATTATTAGTAAAGTATGATCTTAGATTATTAAATTCATCATTAAGTAAGGTAAAATTAGAGGTCAAATTATATCCTCTGAACAGGAGAGTTTTAATACAAGACATCTTATAGTTGAAATCAGTAAAACTAAAAAAATTCATGCCCAAACCAGTGAAAGTGGGTTTCCTATAAACTGATGTAGTAATAGAATCACCGTTTTTCGAAATTAAAAGATCTAAGAAGGGGAGGGAGCCATTTTGCTCAGTTTCCATTGTATACGTTATATTGGGGTGCAAAGAATTTAGGAAGTTAAAGAATTGTTGCGCTTGTACCGCATTATCAAAGACTGCTATCGAATCATCAACGAAGCGTCGATAGAAAATTGGCTTGAGATGAGTGGGAGATTGTCTAAAAATTACACTTTCTAAATGAGTCATAAAAAAGTCAGCTGCTAACGGTCCGACTGGTGATCCCATCCCTACCCCATCAATTTGTTGGTAAACCTTATTGTTGAAAGTGAAATAGCATTGTTTGAAGACCAATTCTAAAAGTTCCTTCAAATGAGACAATGAAAAACCATGAAAATTATCAACTGAGCTAAAAACCCTATCTAAAATAATGGCAATAGTTTCAGATACAGGTACATTTGTGAAAAGTGACTTTACATCAAAACTGACAAAAAACTTTTTTGAATCGAAGTTTTTACCCAGGAGTTCTTTTGGAATTCAAACGAGTTATTTATAGTGTAAACATTTTTCGCAAAGGGGGACAGGAGACGAACAACAAATTTTGCCAATTGAAAGGTGGGTAAGTTATACGAAGCTAAAATAGGACGGAGAGGTGTTCCAGCTTTATGGATTTTAGGCAGACAGTATAATTGAGCAAGATTAGCACCAGATGCGAACAACTGAGAGTAAGTATCATTTTTTATTATCTTTAAGGACTTTAGTCGTGACAGAAATCTATTAACCTGGTCTTCTAACCTTACAATGACTTTATTTACAGGTTCTAGAATTTGTTTGAATTTAGTAAGATCACTTAGGATTTCATTAGTTTTGTTTATGTAGTCCGATTTATTCAAAATAACCACTCCGTTACCCTTGTCTGGTCTAGTCACAACAATCTCCTGGTTCTTTGCCAAATTCTTAATACACTGCAAATCACTCTTCTTAAATATGAAAGATTGAAATTTAAGATTTCTAAGTTTAAGAAAAAATTCTTGAGTTAAATTTGAGAACTGACATTTGAGATTGTTGAAATCCCCCACATGGGAATAAGTGGCCGAACAGGTAAAATTTTAAAAACTAAGGAAGCCTCCAGCATTCGTGAACATAGCATCAAATGTAAAATTGATGTCACTTTAGACAATTTTAAAATTCTTGGTTGTAATACTTGTCCCAACTCACTAAGAATTTTAGAATCCCTTTTCATTAAAGCATTGTCCCCTAGTCTGAATGTTGACTCATCGTCCGTCCCTCTCAATCTGCTATGATCCCTCCTCCTTCCCCAATTCCTTATAATCCCTCCTTCCCCTATCTCCCTCGCCATCTTTCATTCCCGTCTCCTCTGCTCAAATTAGTCGGCCTCGGATACTGCTGTGTAAGGTAGATAGCTCCATTGTTCCAGTGTACTATTGGTAATTTTTCCAGTGTATTAATTTCACATTTACTACATGTATTTAAAAATAACTTCTTAATTTTGATATGTAAATCTGTATAACTTAGAACTTAACCCTCTTTTCTCAGTCTTTTAAAATTTGTCTTTACGAATAGGTTATAGAAATTTCTGTTTGTTTTTCATTCAATATTGATTTTAATTTCACATTGTTATTAAACAGCCTGAAGATGAGCGTATTGCTCGAAACGTTGCGCAATAAAGAAGACTTTTCATGGCATTTACATTTCTCCTTGTCATTGGATTTCTACTAAATTTAAATTGAAGCTCTGTAGAAGCAACCCGCATAATTATATATATTCAAGGTATGGACAAGATGGCCTCAGGGCTTATCGCCATGTTTGGAAGACTTCACGAAAGTTTCTCAAGTCAAAACTGGACTGTTATTTTCTTGAAAGGTGTCGGACTTGCAGGATTTTCCCGAAATTTGTTTACTTCAAACTCTACCGTGATAATCTATATGACTCTGAATTTATCAATCGTCCCTGGAATATTTATTAAATAATGAAATTAATTATAAAATCAAAATATCAGATTCGCATAACAAGTCTCTTGGGCATTATATAACTACTCTTAAAAATACCTTGTCGTTGTTGGACTATTTATTAATAATTTCTCTTGTACAACGTGAACTAGAAAAATTTCACTCTACCATCTTGGAAACACATGAACGAAAGTTAAAGGCTTTGGGAATGAATTCACCAAATTTTTTCAATTCAGAGAAGGTAATTTCGAATCTTTCTAGTTACACACTCTCCCCTCGGGAAAAGTTTTTACTGTCACTTGGTTTGCAATTTAAGCTTCCGTTGTTTCAAATATAAGCCCTCGTTTTTTCTTTACTTTGAAAAATTTTTCAATAGCTTGAAAAATGTTCCCCATGTGGGGGATTTCAACAATCTCAAATGTCAGTTCTCAAATTTAACTCAAGAATTTTTTCTTAAACTTAGAAATCTTAAATTTCAATCTTTCATATTTAAGAAGAGTGATTTGCAGTGTATTAAGAATTTGGCAAAGAACCAGGAGATTGTTGTGACTAGACCAGACAAGGGTAACGGAGTGGTTATTTTGAATAAATCGGACTACATAAACAAAACTAATGAAATCCTAAGTGATCTTACTAAATTCAAACAAATTCTAGAACCTGTAAATAAAGTCATTGTAAGGTTAGAAGACCAGGTTAATAGATTTCTGTCACGACTAAAGTCCTTAAAGATAATAAAAAATGATACTTACTCTCAGTTGTTCGCATCTGGTGCTAATCTTGCTCAATTATACTGTCTGCCTAAAATCCATAAAGCTGGAACACCTCTCCGTCCTATTTTAGCTTCGTATAACTTACCCACCTTTCAATTGGCAAAATTTGTTGTTCGTCTCCTGTCCCCCTTTGCGAAAAATGTTTACACTATAAATAACTCGTTTGAATTCCAAAAAGAACTCCTGGGTAAAAACTTCGATTCAAAAAAGTTTTTTGTCAGTTTTGATGTAAAGTCACTTTTCACAAATGTACCTGTATCTGAAACTATTGCCATTATTTTAGATAGGGTTTTTAGCTCAGTTGATAATTTTCATGGTTTTTCATTGTCTCATTTGAAGGAACTTTTAGAATTGGTCTTCAAACAATGCTATTTTACTTTCAACAATAAGGTTTACCAACAAATTGATGGGGTAGGGATGGGATCACCAGTCGGACCGTTAGCAGCTGACTTTTTTATGACTCATTTAGAAAGTGTAATTTTTAGACAATCTCCCACTCATCTCAAGCCAATTTTCTATCGACGCTTCGTTGATGATTCGATAGCAGTCTTTGATAATGCGGTACAAGCGCAACAATTCTTTAACTTCCTAAATTCTTTGCACCCCAATATAACGTATACAATGGAAACTGAGCAAAATGGCTCCCTCCCCTTCTTAGATCTTTTAATTTCGAAAAACGGTGATTCTATTACTACATCAGTTTATAGGAAACCCACTTTCACTGGTTTGGGCATGAATTTTTTTAGTTTTACTGATTTCAACTATAAGATGTCTTGTATTAAAACTCTCCTGTTCAGAGGATATAATTTGACCTCTAATTTTACCTTACTTAATGATGAATTTAATAATCTAAGATCATACTTTACTAATAATAGTTTTCCTGTTCAATATGTAGACAAACTAATTAGATCCTTCTTAAATAATGTTTATAGCCCTCAACTTCCATGTATTACAGTGCCGAAGGATATAAATATTTCTTGGTACCTGAAATGGGTCCCTTGAATAAGGAATTTAAGCTTAAATTTACAAAATTGTTAAGGAAATTTTTTTATCATACTGATTTCCGCATCATATTTATTAATAAAACGTCTTTAGGTAGCTTTTTCTCAGCGAAGGATCGAACCCCTGACTCGTTGCGTAGCGGTGTTGTATATTTATTTACCTGCCCTAGGTGTCTCCTTGGGAATTACATCGGCAGCACTGTTCGCTCTCTCAGGGCTAGATTTTATTCGCATATGGGAATAAGTGGCCGAACAGGTAAAATTTTAAAAACTAAGGAAGCCTCCAGCATTCGTGAACATAGCATCAAATGTAAAATTGATGTCACTTTAGACAATTTTAAAATTCTTGGTTGTAATACTTGTCCCAACTCACTAAGAATTTTAGAATCCCTTTTCATTAAAGCATTGTCCCCTAGTCTGAATGTTGACTCATCGTCCGTCCCTCTCAATCTGCTATGATCCCTCCTCCTTCCCCAATTCCTTATAATCCCTCCTTCCCCTATCTCCCTCGCCATCTTTCATTCCCGTCTCCTCTGCTCAAATTAGTCGGCCTCGGATACTGCTGTGTAAGGTAGATAGCTCCATTGTTCCAGTGTACTATTGGTAATTTTTCCAGTGTATTAATTTCACATTTACTACATGTATTTAAAAATAACTTCTTAATTTTGATATGTAAATCTGTATAACTTAGAACTTAACCCTCTTTTCTCAGTCTTTTAAAATTTGTCTTTACGAATAGGTTATAGAAATTTCTGTTTGTTTTTCATTCAATATTGATTTTAATTTCACATTGTTATTAAACAGCCTGAAGATGAGCGTATTGCTCGAAACGTTGCGCAATAAAGAAGACTTTCATGGCATTTACATTTCTCCTTGTCATTGGATTTCTACTAAATATTAAATTGAAGCTCTGTAGAAGCAACCCGCATAATTATATATATATATATATATATATACATACATACATACATATATATATATATATATATATATATATATATATATATATATATATATATAATATATATATATACATATATATATATATATACATATACATACATACATACATATATAATAATGAACAGGAACACCAGAGAAAATACAAACATCCTTCAAGGTTTAATAGTACCAACGTTTCGGAATGCACTAATTCCATCTTCAGGGCTAAAACAATAAAATTCCAAATCACATACAAAATTACAAAATACAAATTGCTTAATAACAATTTAAAATAAACTTAAAAAATTATAAAAAGTAGCTAAGAAAATGTAAAACATTAAAACTAAAAAGTAAATAAATGTGAAGTTAAAAAGTTAAAATTATAAAAAGTCCTTCCAACTTTAAACCGGTTTTTTATAGAAGATATATTGATGACACTTTTCTCCTGTTTAAATCACCAGACCATATCCCTTTGTTTCGTAATTACCTTAATTCTAAGCACCCTAACATTCAATTTACTTCAGAAGTTGAATCTAATAGCTCTCTGTCCTTTTTGGACATTAAGATAATAAAAACTAATTCCTCTTTTGAAACTTCCGTTTACCGAAAGCCGACATTTACCAATCTTACTATGAACTTTTCTTCCTTTATCCCTTTAGGTTTCAAACGAAATTTAATCTCGACTCTGACCAATAGAGCTTTCAATATCTGTTCAGATTACTTCAAACTACACGATGAACTAGATTTCATCCGAAAACTCCTTGCCAAGAATAATTTCCCTTCTAGACTGGTGGAGACTACAATAGGCAGAACCTTAAATAGACTAATAAGCCCTACAACTAGAAACTTAATTACAGTCCCCAAAGATATCCTGTATTTCACTTTGCCCTATATGGGAACCTCAAGTTTTAGCATTAGAAATAAACTTTTAAAATTGCTCAAGGAATTCTACCCACAACTGTGTATAAAAATTATATTCACCCCGTCTAAATCGATTTACCATTTATTTAAATACAAGGATGTTATTCCTACACTTCTTAAGTCATCTATAGTTTATCAATACAAGTGTGACCACTGTATGGGGTCATATATAGGTAAAACTAAAAGACATTTAAAATCTCGTATTTACGAACATCTCGGTAAATCGGTCCGTACAAATTTACCCCTTGGCAAACCACCTAATTCTCTCATACGTAATCACTCGCACAACAATAACCACCCAATTTCACAGTCTAATTTCACCGTACTTGCTGCTGGAAGCTCTGACCTTAAGCTTAAAATTATGGAGTCTCTGTTTATTTATAAACTAAAACCAGACCTAAATTCTGACGAATCATCGATAGATCTGCTATGTTTTGGTTAAGGTACTAGTTTATTTTATTTACATTTCAGTTTTAATGCTTTTACTTTTATAATTTTAACTTTTTAACTTCACATTTATTTACTTTTTAGTTTTAATGTTTTACATTTTCTTAGCTACTTTTTATAATTTTTTAAGTTTATTTTAAATTGTTATTAAGCAATTTGTATTTTGTAATTTTGTATGTGATTTGGAATTTTATTGTTTTAGCCCTGAAGATGGAATTAGTGCATTCCGAAACGTTGGTACTATTAAACCTTGAAGGATGTTTGTATTTTCTCTGGTGTTCCTGTTCATTATTAAACTGCGTTTTCCACGCCACCAATCAATAGCCCATACATATATAATATATATATATATATATAATATAATATATATATACATACATATATATATATATATATATATATATATATATATATATATACATTATATATATATACATTATATATATATATATATACATTTATATATATACATTATATATATATATACATACATATATATATATATACATATATATATATTATATTATAATATATATATATATATATATATATATATATATATAATATATATATATATATATATATATAATACATTTAACTGCAATGACCGCGCAGTATATTAACGTATAGAAACGACGTAAGTATAGAGGAGTGTTCTGCACACGAGGAAGAGAAATAACAAACAAATGAAAAATAAGGCACCCGCCCGGGAATCGAACCCAGGATCTTCCGATTGCCGGGTAGTGTAGTGGTTAGCCCGTCTGACCGGCAATCGGAAGATCCTGGGTTCGATTCCCGGGCGGGTGCCTTATTTTTCATTTGTTTGTTATTTCTCTTCCTCGTGTGCAGAACACTCCTCTATACTTACGTCGTTTCTATACATATATATATATATATATATATATATATATATATATATAATACACACACATATATATATATATATATATATATACTAGTGATGTAGGTCACATCCGCATCCGCATCCGCGGAACATCCGCACATTTTCTCGCATCCGCATCCGCATCCGCACTTTGGACTGCGGATGTCGTGCGGATGTGGACCGTTGAGATAAAACGTCATTAATAAGCGGAAATTATCAAATTCTACTATATTAATAGAACTAGTTCATTGTGCTCAAAAGTGATGCAAGCGACAAGACGAGAGGCTGTTCTTGTATGAAGTTACTCTCTTGCAACCTACTTAGATCCACGTTACAAAGCTAAGTTATTTTCACCTAGTACATTAGAACGAGTTAAATCATCACTTGGCAAAGCAGTTGAAGAGCTTCAATCTCTTGAATCTGTCGCTTCGCCACCCACCAAAAGAATAAAAGTTTCAGTGACAGAACCAACACCTTCAACAAGCAAATCTATCACAGAATCTGTCTCTCAGTTTCTTGAGTCAAGCAGCAATGACGAGACCTACGCGATGTCAAAAGATGTAGTAAAAATGATCGAGAGCTATCACCAAGAAAAACGCCTGGCTGCATGTGACAATCCTATTAGTTGGTGGAAAAATACGCAGAATATCTATCCATACTTGAGTAAACTTGCAAGGAAACATTTAGCCTGTCCTCCAACAAACGTACCAAGCGAGAGATTATTTAGCAGTGCTGGATTAATATATGATGAAAAGAGAAACAGACTGGCAGCAGAAAAGGCAGAAAAGTTAATGTTCCTTAAGCATAACCTTCCTATAATTAAGTTTGAACATTAAACGATGAACATCTTAGTTTACTTTATTTTAATTACTCATTTATAAATATGCCTAATAAAACTTTAAACTTAATATAAATAGTTATCAAGCTAATTAAAGATCTCTTTCTATAAGGGTGGAGGTTGGGGAAAGAGGTCGGTGGGGGTGCATTTGAGTTGGGTTCACGTCCCGCATCCTGGTAACACAATTATGGTTTCTAATTGTGGCTGAAACTCAACAAAATATAACGAATTTATTTGCAGACGAATTCACTAATTGATTTCTATATTAGTTAGATGCTTGATATTATTTTATATGTTCAGAGAAAAGTACAGCAATTATTGTACAATTAATCAATTATACTACATTATTGCTACAACTCTCTCTATATAATAACTTATTATATACGTTAAACACAACAAATCTCGAATATATCCTAAAAAATAACGAAAATGTAGACATCCGCATCCGCATCCGCGGATGTTGAAATCAAACATCCTCATCCGCATCCGCATCCGCGGATGTGAAAAAAATGACATCCGCTACATCACTAATATATATATATATATATATATATATATATATTCAACCTTTTTTTGTGTTGTAAAAGAGAATTAAATTCACCCTGAATTGACCGATTTGTCTTTCCCGTTTCATGCATTGTCACGTATATAAATATATAGTTATGTAATTTATTATTTGTACAAAGGTTGTAATGACTTTGATAATCATTGTAATGTATACGTGATAATAATAGTTGTGTAATAATTAATTAATCGATCTTGTCCCAATGACTCCTTTTAAATTACTATATGAGGAACATGCCATCCCTTCGTTTTGTTTCAACTCTTTTAATTTTTGTTCAAAGTAATGTGACAAGCAATCCTTTTTTAAAGAGCAAAGTGCTCACGAAAGACGTATTGTCAATTTCAGACTTATACCCCCCGCTTAGTCACTCAATTCCCCCGAATGTAGTACTCCAAACTTTGTCTTTTTATTTTATTTTTATTTTACCACCCCTAACCCCAGTTGAACTATGTCAACCAGAGAAATGGTTCAACCATGGTTAATTCCTCTTTGGTACGATGGAACATAACCTCAATTTAGGTTAAGTGTTTTTTTATATTACAGTATATGTTTAATTCATTATAGTTTATAATTGGTTCCTAATTTCAATGGTTATATTTTTTATATTTTTTTATTCGATTAATACTGAGTAATTGTCGTAGTCGAATTCAATTTACGTTCCGTCCCTTCAGTCACTTTTGCATTAAAAACTCGTATGCAAACATCATCGTTATAATCTTAATAATTTTTGCTTACTATATATAAATTCTCGTTCATGCATTTATTAAGTTGTTTTATCTATTCCTTAACGTAAATGTGTATATATATATATATATATAACCCTAAACCCATCTTAAATTATTATACATCATTTTTAAACTTTGTTAATTCAAAAAACCCTTCCAAATCCCTACACATTTGACCACAGGTCTATACATCATCCACTACGTAATTCGATTTGTACCTACAACAGTCAATAAAAATGCATGTATGCACACTATATATACTATATATACAAACCTTATGCTAAAATCATTGGATATCACAATAAACTATTTCATTGCGCGTAAGTGCTAACTATGTAATTTAATCTTAATCATTTTTGCTTTCTAATATATCTTGCTCATGCATTTATTCAGTTAATTTAACAATCTTCTCAGCTAATCTGTCCCTCAAACTTATAAGATACACACTTTGTATCTAGTACACACAAATACACACTAGACCACAGGTCTATACATCATCCATTACGTATTCTATTTTTACCTACAATAGTCAATAAAATTAGTTTATCAATTGTACTATCATGGTAACCTTGAAAAATCCATGAACTTTAAAATTTATATTTTTCCCTTTTACCTATTCATTATGAATGTAATTTTTCCTACAGAAAAATAAAAATTTTGTAAAATTTTTTTAACCATATCATTGTTTGTCTAACTTAATTGTTTGTCTAAATTAACGTATTAATCCTTTATTCTGTTTGTCTAAATTAAAGTATTAATCTTTGAATTTTTTATATTATATAATAACTCACTTGTTCTGTATAAAAATTTGTAATGTAAAGGAAAATTCGTCATCTAACGAAGTAGTTAGGATGTTATTTTCTCATTTATATTGTATTAATGGTACCCTATTAGATTATTGTATAAATACCATTTTAGAGGGGGAAACACTGTAAAAATGACCAATGACTAATCCATATTCATTTTTACATAAGAAACCAAAATCGCCTAAGCGAGTTTTGGATAAAAATTTTATTTGTAGCTTCCTATTTTTGTTTGTGTCATAACCTTACGATCTCCCATTTCTATGGTTTAGTCGTATCCATTTTCCATTTTTCATTTTTGTTATAGAAGTTATTATAATTAATTATGATTGTCTTGCATCTCACCCTCGACCCTAGATTATGCATACACATTGCATGTAACAGGATTGGAACCCGTAGTTGTACTTCTTAGTCATTAATACCCACTCTTTGTCTCTAATTCGTTCTTGTAAGTCTTCCTAATAATGATTTGTACTATACGTACAAATTCAATAACTATGACGTCACATTTTCCTGTCATTAATTCCCTTCATCATATCTCTAGTATTCATGTATGAAAATTTATATATCTTTCATAATAAAAACTGTACACTCTATAGAAGTCATTATTTATATGTTATGTAGTATAAATATTATTATTCAACCATATTCATCCATACCGTATGTGCCCATGTACTTTGTATTATATTTCTAAAATCTTAATTGTCTATTAATATGAAACACTGTAACAAAACAAAGTTATAGTAACTGTTTAATTATAATTAACTGTAATACTTTTAATTTAATATAATGTAATGTACTTTAATGAAACTGTACTTAATGATGTAATGTACTAAATAACGTAGTCAATGTACTTTAATGAAATTGTAGTTAACGATAATAAATGAATTGATAATTATAATCATAGTTACAGTAGACCAAAATTACAATGTACTCAATGTCCGACCCGACATTATGTGGCCATAAGGAATGTAGAATCGGCGATACTGTTGTTATTTTTTTTATATTATTTTTTCCGTTGGCATAAATTTTGATGTGCTTTCTACTTTGCCAAATAATTGATGACCTGTTTTTTAAAATCTCATAATCATCTTTTTAGATTTAGCTTAATAATGAATCCTGAGTAACTTTTGCCATGTCATGTTTTGTATACATTCTTTCTTCGTTATAAAAGATGAAGTCATCTCTTACCTAAGCATTTAATTGTAAATCTTAAACCTTTAATTTTTACTCATATGCATATTTTAGTGTAAAGATGCATAGTTCAATTTCCACTTTTAGTTAACTTGGCAGATCATGATAACATCAGATCTGAAAATACGCAATTTAAGATAAAAATATGGCTTCATCTTCAAATATCTTGTTTATTCGTTTAAACCTTACCACAGCTAAAAGATTTACTTTCTTTTCAAATATTGTGCAAAAATAATGCAGCCTCTTCAACATTTAATAATGATGATGTTAGTAGAATTGGGGTATATAAAGCCCACCAATTTCTTCCATGTTTGTTCTGATTCCAACTACGAGGCTGAGCATTACCTGTAACAGTTTAGGAGTAAAACACAGTAAGAAAAAGTCTTTATCTTCTCCTTCGAGCCGTGCTCTTTTCAGAAAACTTAGTCATTAGAATCTCCCGATAAGTTACAAGAAGAATCGGGGAGAAACCCCAAAGAATTTAATAAGCCTCTCAGAATCCTCCGAGCCACTAAAGAAGAACTCGGAGAGTAGTATAGAAGAAAACCACTTCAAGTCACCCATCCGTTGCTTGCCTCCTAACCAGAACCCCCGTCGATCCGAACCACCCCAGGGCCATAGACGGAGGGGTTAACATATATATATATAATATATGTACAGTATATATATACATATATATATATACACAGTATATATATATATATATATATATATACATATATATATATATATATATATATATATATATATATATATATATATATATATATATATATATATATATATATATATATATATATTATATATTATATTATATATATACATACTTTTGTTGAGTTTGAACGACGGTTCAGGATCGACCTGCGGGACTTGGTGAAGCAGGGAATTGCTCTCTGATCGCCTCCTGCCCTCGTAGCCAGCCACGCATGGCTGGTCAGGGACTTAGCACAAGAATCTGTCCAGCTGGTTCTTGAAGTTATTCAGGTTGGTGTGCTGGAGATTCCTCACTTCTTTTGGAAGGACATTGAAAAGCTTTGGGCCCCGTATTCTGAGGGTATTTTCCATCTCGTTTTCATGGCTCCTTGTCCCACCGCAGCTGGGACCGTACAAAATCTGCCTCTTCTCTCATTCCAGTTTGTTTCTATTTCATTTCTGAGGTTAGGGACAGAGCCCTCAAGTATGTTCCATATGTATATTATTGTGTACCGCAATCGCCTTCTTTCAAGAGAGTAGAGTTCCAGGGATTGTAGTCGAGACCAGTAGTCTTCACCTTCCGTTTCCTCTATCTTAGACGTTAAAGTCCTTTGTATAGCTTCAATGCTCGCAATGTCTCTTTTCCTGTGTGGGCTGGTGAGTACTGAGCAATACTCAATTATTGGTAGGACTAGACTCTTCCATAATTTGAGCATGATGTTTGCTTTTCTGCTGCGGAAGCTCCTCCAGATGATTCCCATTATTTTTCTAGCCGTTGTGATTTTAATTTTATAGTGCTCTCTGAATTCTGCATCCGACGACATTATTACTCCAAGATCCCTGACTTGTGGATTTGGTGTTATCTGTTTGGCTTGCGGAGTTTTGTACCCTTTTTTCTGTAGCTCTTTATTATTACCATATCTTAGAAGTTGGAATTTTTCTTCGTTGAACTTCTTATAAGGTGTGAGGTGAGAGCCACTGGCCGATAATTTTTAGGCAGTGCTCTGTTACCACCTTTAAATAGGGGGGCAATATTAGCGTTCTTTAAGGGGAGTGGAATTCGTCCTGCGTCGAGTGATTTCCTCCATAGTAAGTATAGCGGTTTTGCAATACTCTCTTTGCATTTCTTCAGAAATGTGGCACTCCATGTGTCTGGCCCTGGCGCTGAATTGTCTCGCATCTGTGATAAGGCCGTAATTACATCTCCTTCCGTGAACTCGAAGTCCATTAATAAGTTTGTGCCGGGATTTGTTCTTGGTTGATCTGTTTCAATGTCGAAAAACTCGTCTGGGTTTTCCACTTCCATCTCGGACTTAGGGGTGCTAAACACAGATTTAAATTGTTCCCTAAGCAGTTCACTTATTTCTTTCGGGTCATTTGTGTATTCGGCCTCCCCGTCTATCAACGGTCCAATACTCTCTTTACACTGCATTTTCCTTTTCGCAAAAGTGTAGAAGTATTTTGGGTTATTTTTTATGTTTTCTGCTACCTTGTTTTCCTCCTCGTTTGTCTTATGTATGAATGTTTGCTTTAGGTCCATTTCTATTTCGCCAAGTTTCCTCTCTAGTTTGAGTCTCTTTGCATCAGTTCTGCATCTGTGGAGATGTTTTACGGTTTGTCTTCGTTGCCTGAATAGAGTCCTGATTTTCCTCTCGAGCTTGCTACGTTTTCTTTCCTGTCTCTCTGGAATATGTTTCAGTATTATAGGTTTGGTTTCCGTCTCTATTATACAGAGTATTTCTTGTGGAGTCTTCTCGTGTAGTAGCAATTCCCAATTTAGCTCCTTTAAATCTTTATTTACGTTTTCCCAATTTACTTTCTTTGAATTTATGTTTAAGCCTTCAATATTCCATCTGCCTCTCTGGGATGCGTTTTCGGACCTCTGGGTGCTAACTTCAATTGTATATCGATGAGGTTATGGTCGGAGAACTTTGTGCGCGTTACTTTTTTATTTATTATTATCTCGTTGTTATTTGTCCACATTAAATCCAAAACGTTCTCCTTTCTCGTGGCTTCACAGATTTCCTGGGTAAGGGCGTAATGTTCCATAATATCTAATAGCATTGTTGCTTGGGTTCTGTCATCTTTAGTAATGTTGCCATGAAACTTCTCAACATATATAACTTCGTCATTTTTCTTCCATGATATGAATGGGAAATTAAAATCTCCGAAAATTAGAATATTTTGCTGGAGTTTCAAGTAATTTTAATATGTTTTCTATTTCATTTGTAGCAAATTGGAATTCACTTTTTGTGGTGTTTCGTGGTCTGTAGATGTTCATAATGGTTAGGTTCAGTTCTTTTACTTCTAATATAATAACTTCAACTGTGCTGTTTGATTCTTTACCTTCACTTCACATGTGTAAGTGTTTTTCACGTAGATACAACACCCTCCTCCTCGTCTAGCCACTCTATCTGCTCTGTATATGTTGTAGTCCAGCAATGCTATTTCAGTATTCTCGATGCAGTTTTCACAGCCTTTTTCGCACTTATGTAAGTGTGTTTCCGTTAGGCCTATGATATCTATGCTGGTTTCCGTAGCTAAATTTTGCAAGTA